>JAPDHH010000012.1:0-98119 GCA_032158285.1 Phytophthora sansomeana | reverse complement strand
TTACGTATTGCTCCATGATTACCCCGAGGAACATGGATGCACGGAAGACTCTGGAGGCCCCAATGGAAGACGGCTGTCGAGAAGGAACTCAAAGACCTGGAAGCTAACGGGACATGGAAAGTTGCACAAGCTCCGCCGGCGCAAACATGGTCTCCTCGAAGCGGGTTTTCAAGATCAAATTCAACTCGCGTAGAGAACTCGAGCGGTTCCAGGCCCGCTTGGTAGCCCGTGGCTTCGTTGTGACTTGGCATTGACTTTGAAGAAACCTATTCACCGGTGCTCAAGACTACGAGCGTGCGATTTTAGAAGTGCTGGCGGCTCAGTGGAGACGGCGCATCAGGCAAGGTGAAGTGCCGAATGCCTACGTCAAGGCGAAGCTCGACCTGCGATCTTGATGAAGCCCTGCAAGGTACTCCGTGCTCCAATGACACTGCATAGCTGCTCAAGAAAGGATTGTACGGACTCAAGCAAAGTGGACTGCTCTGGAATAATGAGATCAACACCTTCTTGCTGTCAATCGGATTCACAAGAAGTAAGCTGGATCCGTGCCTGTACGCTCGCCGCCGAAATGGAAACCTCACCGTTCTTGGCTTGTACGTGGACGATTTATCGTCGTCAGTGAAGATGATGCTGATAGTGACCAAGTTATGCGTCAGCTCCAGAAGAAGTTTGACATTAAGGACATAGGTGATGCAGCTAAGGTGCTTGGAATTGGCATCGAACACACGGCGGATGGCTTCGTCCTCCACCAGCGGGATACCATAGAGGAGCTGCTGTTCGACATGGAAATGGCTACTTGCAGGCCTGTCAGTACTCCGATGGACGCCAGAGTGCTCGACGACGACGTGCCGATGCAGCAGACCGGTCTCATGCGAAGGCAATCGGATCACTGCTGTAGCTATCTAACTGCACTCGCCCAGACATAACAGCAGCGGTCAACTACCTGGCGCGGTTCGTCGCTCGCCCGCGCGAGAGTCACTGGCGCGGCGGGAAGCGGATTCTCCGCTGCCTTCGTGGTACCACATCAGCAGGTCTCTTCTTTAGGCATGGTCAAGGCATTGGATGCACGAGGTATGCCACCATTTTTGCTGATGCCGACTGGGCTGGAGTCTGGTGCCATAATAACGCTGAACGGCTCGGTAATCGCTTGTGGGAGCAGAGTACGTGGCAGACGCGATGGCCGTGAAGGACGCTGTTTGGGTGAAGTAGCTTCTCGTGGAAATTGGTCTGTGGACGCAAGACAAATCCATCGCTCTACAGGTGGATAATCAATCCGCGATTAAGACGATGCGGAATGAAGTGACAAGTACCCGCATCAAGCATATTAACATATGCTATCACTTCATCCGTGACGTGATCAAGCGTGGCGACATGGCGGTTTCCTACTGCCCCACACAGCATCAACTCGCCGATATCATGACGAAGCCCCTGCCACGTTTGGTCTTCGAGCGACTGCGGAACCAACTTCGCGTGGTGCAGCTGGCTTAGGCCTTGAGGGAGGCTGCTGGAAGCTTCAAAGCAAAAGCCAGCAGGTTGCACGAAATCTGCCACCGGTGCCTGCTGCATCAAAAACAGTGGAACGTCACTTGACGTTGGAATCAGGTGACGTCAGCGCTGGATCACTGCGGAGGACAGTGGTGAGTCAGGGGTGGACCAAGAGTGACGTAGAGCATTTGACGTGGTGCGTTGGCGGTGATCGACAACCTGCATGAGGACGGAGCGCACAGCGGAGAAGCTGGACCACAGTCGACAGTCAAGGCTTGTCTACATTGGCTACATTGACGATGGCGACTGGAGGTCACGTCGACACTGGATGTAAGTGACACCGTTCTGACGAAGAGCTAGTGAGCGCAGGAGGCTGTAGTGCTAGCACGAGGAACGGCAGAACTAATGATCGAATGACACTTTCAATTTTAACATCAAGTGTGCAAGTGGTCGTCTATCAAGCAGCAAATTCCTCCGCGGATCTGAAAGTCGCAACACTCCCCGCAACCTTGCTTGCTGTCGACCCTCCAAAAGACAAAATGAAAGCACTAGCTGATAGGAGCAGCTCATTACTAAACTTCGGAGGTTTCAGTTTGAGCCACATACTATACGCGCACTTTCTCGTGGAATAGTATGTGACAGCAGTCACTCCAAATGATAAAGGCCACGATGCATCGTATTAAGTACGCTAATGTGCAGCTCAGAAGGTTGACGATCACGATGACGAGGTTCCAGTAGAAGAAGCGGAAGTGCTAGTTAGTTAGAAATGGCAGTCGTTCTTGGGGGAGCTGTCTGCCATTCGTGGTCTTTCGCCTTCGGACCCAAGTGGCACAACAGTCGACAGCTCCACACGCACCGCCTTCCGCCAGCGCCGACGAATTCGACACCCGCCACACCACCTCGACTCACTTCGTGAGACTGAGCGAGGCTTGCCTTCAATAACCAAGAACGCACTGCTTTGGCCCCAAACTGGTTGTCATATGAGTGTAAGGAAAAACTTGATTAAAGTAAGTATTGTGCGTTCTACTCGATCTTTCCGAGGTTGATTGGTTGAATCGACCGCCCAAACGTGTGAGCTGGAACCATGCCTCGTTGGTGTCATGGTACCGCTAGTGGAACCACTATCTGATCAAGATCCGTCACCGATGTTCGGTGACTGGCGAAATTTTTGAGCGGGTGGTGGGCACTGTGAAAGGTGCAACCCAACCAGAGGTGCTCGATATCATTGCTGGCTATGTGTTACAACGTCCGTTGGGGGCTATCACGGACAACGAGATGCTGCACCTGATTCACTTGCGCACCCAAGGACTGGTGAACGAATTTGTACCCAAAGTCGAGTCGCTCGTGCGACAGACTCTGCACATGAATCTGAGCACGGACGACTGTGATGCTCGTGTGTTCCGTTACTTCCAGGACTTCACATGAATTATAGAAGAGAATGGGCTACAAGGACTGATCGGTAAGACTGATCCAGCTGTTCCCGGGTACAGAGACAGGATGAAAGCTAGGTGCAAACTATTGGTCGAAAACCTACAGCCACAGGTGCTCAAGGAGCAAATCCTGCGCCTGATTGAGCTGGAGCGCCGTGACTGCAAAGACCGACGATGTCGCGCTCTACAACCTGATCTTGGAACATGCCAAGACGCAGCAGCGCTTTCACCGTCTCTCTAGGGAGAGCGGCGCTCCCCAACTCCCCAGCGTCTGCCCTCAGCCGGAGCTTCCGGTGCGCTTGGAAAGAGGCAGGGGTCTAAGGTGTGAGGGCTGCCAAGTCCAGCAGGCAACCGGAGCCCCGCGTGGAAACCGAGGGGGTACGACCGACGCCAAGGCTGTGACCCCACCCGCTGATGGATGCTTGGTATGTCATGGGGCTCACTGGATGCGTGACTGCCCAACTGCTACGGATGAGCAACGCCAGAAAGCTCTGGCCCGCTGCAGAGCCGCTAAGGCACCGCCCGCAACTACTATCCGGTCAAAGGTGGTATAGGCGCGCACGGATGCCGATACTGTCAAAATTAATATCTAATGGAAGTCATGTACATTCCATACACTGGTGCAGAGAAGAGCGTGATCCCAAGTTGTGTGGTCAACTCACTTTTAGCACTACAGCCGAACCTCCCTATCCAGCGCCTGCGCTCTCCCGGTAGCGTAATGGTCTCTGATGGTCGTCCTTTGGAGTGCGACTGCGCGGTGGAAGTGGACCTGCAGCTAAACACTGCGGCAGGCGTCGTGAACGTGCGGCGTGTGGTGTGTTTGGTCATGGACAGCCAAGAAGAGGATCTTCTGCTGGGTAAGGATGTTCTGAGTGATCTAGGCATCAATGTGGATGATATTCTGGTGCAGTTGGCCCATGGCTCAGATTTTGTGGGTGACAGTGGTGACTTCAATGTAGGTGATGACTGCCAAGAACTCTGTGCCGAAGATGATGTGAGCTCAGAGCTCGACGGTTAGATTTCCAGGGCCGCCGCAAGCGATATGAGTGAAGCTTAGGAAATGTAGGATCGAGTAGATATACATGACTTGGATTGAACGCGTGCCAGACGCGTTTCGGCCCCGCCGGGGCCTCGTCAGTGGCTTTACCAATTCAAAGTGAGAACTAACCAACCATCAGCTAACTAAGACCTACCACTATGCCTAGATCCCTCCTAGAACCTTCCAAATACATCAGCATAGGATACTACTCTGGAGTCGATGTACGTGCACATCTTGCACTTTTAACATGAAGAGCACGTGGGAAAGCTGCGTGGGGTCGTCAACCAATACCCTGACGTCTGGCAGGACAGTCTGAGTGATGGTCCACCTGCTCGTGTGGAGCCGCTCCGAATAAGGCTACGAGAAGGAGCGACTCCCGTCAAGTGCAGACAGTGAAAGTACGCACCACTGCAGCGTCAGTTCATTCGAGAGCATGTTGATCTCCTGGCTCAGAACGGACTTATTTGGGAGAACAGGTTTGCTCGCTGGGCAAGCGCTGTGGTGCCTGTCCGTAAATCTGGTTCCAAGAATGAATTTCGCCTCTCTATTGACTATCGCGCTGTCAACCGTGCCACGGTACCTATTGCGGGTACGATGCCCAACCCGACTGCATTGATGGAAAAGGTGAATGGCGCTGTTGTTCTGGTTAAGTCCGATATGAAAAACGAATTTTGGCAGTTGTCATTGGCGGAGGAGAGCCGGGAGGCTCTGTCGTTTATGACAGACGAAGGAATGTGCACACCGCTGAGGGTTCCCCAAGGGGCAATGGACTCAGCTCTACACTTCCAGAGTCAGATGCAAGAAGTCCTGCACGAGCTCGTCCCGGGCAACGCACAGGTGTGGATTGATGATGTACTTCTATATGCCAAGACGATGGAAAAGTTTATTGACGTACTGCGCCGTTTCTTCATGCTACTGCGCAGGAGGAACCTGAAGCTTAATGCGAAAAGAGTACGCTATATGAGCATGAAGTAGTATGGTGCGGCGGATCATCTTGGGCGAAGGTTTTCGCCATGACCCGACTCGTGCCAGTGCGCTGACGGAGCTCCCGTTACCCTCGACGGCCGCGGAACTACAAGGCTTTACATGTGCGACCAATCGGCTGTGAGACTCAATTGCGGACTATTCTCCCATTTTTGACTACGCCTGGCCAAGCTCGACGCTGAAAGGAAGAAGATTGGCCGCCGCAACCGCAATGCTCTCAATGTCGGTATTTCCTGGGCAGAGAGTGAGTGATGACTTCGCTGGATGCATTGAAGCCATTAAGGCATCTGCCGTGATGACGTTCCCTACGGACAAGGACGAACTGTGCGTGTTCACCGATGCGAGTATGAATTGGTATAGTATCATTGTCACTTTGGTACACATGTGGGACTCCACTCGTCCGGTGGAAGACCATTCGCTGGTGATCTGCAAGGGAGGGGTGTTTCGGGGTGCCCAACGGGGCTGGCCAATTATTGAGAAAGAGCCTTACCCAATTATCAAGGCTTGCTCAGAGCTCAAGTACTTACTTCTCCGCCGCAAGGGATTTCGTCTCTACTGTGACCACGCCAACCTTATCTACCTGTTTTCTCCGAGTATGGGCGTGAAGCAATACGTGCATGATCGGGTCCAGCGTTGGTCGCCTTGTCGGGATGAACTACACAATTGAACACATCTCAGTGGACCACAACGTCTGGGCCGACATCATTTCGCGATGGCAGCCACAGTCACTAATTCGTGTCTGTGCTGTGTGGACGCGCCGCCAAGCGCCGACCATTGTGGCCGATTTGTCCAGACTGAGGCCCATGTCTGATGCGGATTTTGTATTCCCAAGAGTCCAGGACATTTTGTAGGCACAGACGACCGCCGGACGAGCGGCCAGATCGCTACCCGTCGTGGAGGAGGCTGGAGTACTTGTGGTAGGCCACAAGCCATGGATTCCGACAGGTGCAAAGGACCTCCTGGCACGCCTCATGGTGGTGGCTCACTGCGGAGCGCAAGGCCATCGTGGAGAAGCTACAATGGTCGTAACTTTGGGCGATCGTTTCTTCATTGTCCAGTTGAGCAAGAAGGTGTCGCAGTTCATTCATGAATGTCTTACTTGCAAGCATGTTAAGGGTCCCCGCCAAATTCAGCGACCGTACGGCCCAACATCTACAGCTACGACACGGAACGAAGCCTTGCACTGCGACTTCATCTGTCTGGGGAAAGTCTTTGACGACACGACTTGCGTGCTGGTTTTGAAAGACTCGCTCACTCACTTCTGTGAACTATTTCCGTGTTCCACACCTACGGCATACGTTGCCGCGGAGGCTCTTGCTGACTGGTACAAGTGGCGTGGATGCCCGTCAAGACTGATTTCGGGCCAAGATGTTCATTTCCGGAACCAGACAGTGGATCACTTATGTGTGAAGCACAAAACTGAGCGCTCATTCTCTCCGGTATACTCACTATTACTTAGTGGAACTGGGGAGCGCGTTAACAGAGATTTATTGCAAGTGCTACGTGTGCTTTTGATTGACTATGGGCTGGACGTTCATGAATGGACGTACTTGCTCCCCGTAGTGCAGTCCAATCTCAATTACACACCGATGCGCTCGCTGGCTGGACACACACCGGGGGAGATCCTTACAGGATTGACGTCGCCTTCGGCTTTGGATGTAGTCGTACGTCCTACCAATCGAAGTGAGGAACCCGTCATTCTGGATCTGAAAGATGTTGAACCTCAGCTAGCCAAGCTCCGTGCCTCGTTGGCAGGAATCCACAAGGAGGTTGTGGACATCAAGGAGCGCAAGCGTCTTGTGGACATGCAGAAGAAGACTGAAACTGTCTGCAACTTTGACATTGGCTATTACGTGCTATGGTCAAGAATTGACGAGCGCCTTCCGAACAACAAACTGCTGGGGCAATGGCTTGGTCCTTTCCGGATCACTGAAGCACTGCCCCATGCGTTCGAGGTGGAGCACCTGGTCACCGGAAAAGCGTACGAGGTTCATGGGTCGAGGCTAAAATACTACGCTGACTCTGATCTGAACATGAATGCAGATGCAGGAACTCGTGACTTCGCAAGTCATCGTGTTGGATGTGGCTGCTTTCATTGATCATCGCTACAACGACTCCCTCAACCGCTGGGAACTCTTGGTTCAGTAGGCTGGACTTCAACCGATTGAAAATAGCTGGAAAAGTTTTGCCACAATGCTGAAGGATGTGCCCCAAGTCGTACGCACGTACGTGGAGTCCTCGGGCGACGTGCTACTTCATGAACAAATCTAGTAGCTGATATCGAGGTGGCCTGTGAGCTGCAGCTTTGTGGGGCTGTGTGGTGATGGCGGCGTGTCAAGCTGCCGCTCGCGTTGTGAGTTCACGGCATAATCGAACTCACGTCCAGTCCTGCCTCAGCATCATCGGTTGATGCTGACACTGTTCGTGAACTAAATGTTTTGTATGGAGACACTGGAACTGCAATGCCTGGGCAAGAACAAGTGCGCTGCGTGATGATGGTCGGGAACAGAACCAGCATCATCACGAGCACGACATGCACCCTGCTGCAAAGGAGCTAGGAGTCCGTCGCAAAAGAGTTTGTTTGTGCTGTAGGCAAGCAGGGAGCTAGTTCAGTTCTCTCCTTCCACTTTAATTGACTTTTCAGCTCACCTTCCCGAGCCCAAGTCCCTGGTCTCGTGATAAGGTCACCTCGAATTATCACGCTTACATTTATGATTCAAACGAATGGGTCTGCACTTGCATATTGCACAGCAGTATTAAGTTACCCTGTCGTCATCTGCTTTTGATAGCGCGAGATGGTCTACAGTTGGCAGAGTCTCCAGATAACGCCGTGATTGAACGTTGGAATGTTTGCGTTGACTCGGCACTTTTTGCCTCCATGCAGAAGGTGTGCATGGAACATCTACAGCACTAAGCTATGCATATGGAATTTCAAACGATAAAGTTGCTGATATCTGTGTTGATCCGGAAGGAGCAGATTCACAAGAACAAGTGGCCAACTCACCGACGTACCTTAAATAGAACCAGCGCAAGGCGAATAACGTGGAGTTCATGAAGCTGAGACATAGCGAACAAGCCGACATTGTTTGCAGTTCGAAGAACTGTCGATTAGCATGGTGTTTGGATGTCATGAAGTAGCAGTCGCGTAACAATCGCGGCTGCTCCGCCAGTGGATGTCATAGAGCATCATTCGCGTAACAATTGCTGAATCTCCGCCAGTGGATGTCATGGAGCAACCTTGTGCTACATCCGAAGACTGAGTTTGCAGGAGTTACCCGATCGTACACTACAGACTTTGAAGCAATAACTTTCAGTACAGTTGTAGTGTATTCAGTAGCAGGATCCGGTAATATGGTACCACAGTCGCCAGACGGCGTATTGATACCTTTTAAAATACTTGAAGTAATTCGGTCCAAGCCAAGGGCATAAACAACGATGTTGCCCTTGGCATGGACTGATGTTACAACAACCAGGACACCCATTAATCAACTTGCAATTCTTTCTTGATACCTTTTTTAAGCTACAGTCAATATTTTTTTTATGTTCTACGAGCGGTTTTGCTCTGTGTAATTGCAGTAGATTTTGTTGCGATTCATTTACGGTCAGGTCACATTTAGGTCTTACCGAGCAGTTCTGAACAATTGCCAAAACGTTGGTACTTAATAGAATCAAGGCCACATGAGGGCTTAGTTTGCAACCGGAGCGCAGCGGAGATCTGCGATGGTCGGCGCGTAGCCCGGAGTAGTTAGCCAAGCCAGGAGCTACAATCTAAACCAGACACCGCGCCTGGCCGAGTCGAGGACTTAGCGTAAGGTGCAAGGGGGTGTGGCAGGCCGCGAAGTGAGAGAGGGCGGGTCCCCTGCCGCGCCATCGCTAAGTCCGCAGACGAGAGCAAACGCGCGAGTGTCTTACTAAAGGACTGACTAACCGTGAAGTTGGTGCTCAATCCTCATGAGTACCAACGTTTGGCGAAAGTAAGGGATAGTGTAAAATTTTGCGTGTGATTGGTATGACCTAAATCTGACCTGACCCGTATATGATCCGGAGAAAACGTTATTTCTTTCTTACATCGTTTAACCAAAAACTATTTGATCGTTCGAGCTGCGAATCGCCGGGCCCTCCACCCGGGTCCCCTAATTGTTCTCATCTGTAGAAAGGTACTGTTACGCGCTTGCCACACTAGAGCCGTTGCTCAATCGACTATCAGCCTTGTCTTCAAAACAATTTTACGAGCATCTTGGCACTTGGAACAAACTCTTAGCCATGTCACTCAAGTATGGTGGGGGCGCGGAAAGCGAGCCTAGAAATGCTGGTGACCAAGAGCCTTTGGCGGAAAATACGAATGCCGATAGTGCGTTTGGGACCAATGGCAGCTCTGAATTGTGGGGTAAGAAGGAAGTGGACTCCTACACCTTCTTTGACGTTTTTGAGTTTGGAGTAATAAGGACGACATGATCGGCGATATTTATGCAGACACCAATCGACACTGCCATGTTGCTGGTGCTGGGCGTGTCCGCCAAACAGAAAGCGCTTTTGCGTCAGCTAACCCAGCCAGATCCGCCCGTCTTCAATCCACCAACAGAGTCGGCTCCGGTAAAACTTGCAATGGCATTCGAATGTCCGACGTTCGGGTGCTTAATCACAATGGTGGTACCAAGCCAGAGTAGACGAATAATCCCGTCTAGAAATGTTGGACACCCGGCCAACTTGAAAGTCATGCGACAAATCGTCGACGCACGTGAGTCTGGGCTACATGTGTCCATCCTCGTTTGCATGCTTCCATCCGCCCCGAGTTGTCGGTTCCAGACAGAACCTCGCTCGGTTGTGTAGGCGGTAGACGACTCCTTTGAACGGGATTTGTACTTCCTGGTGGGTTACAGCTGTCGTCCATGTGAAGAAGTAAAAGCGAATTGACTTCGTCACTTGGTTATAGCTGATTGTCTTGGTCTGGCCTAGCATCTTATGCAGTTCCTGCAGGTTGACTCTGGCGAGTTCTGCTGATTCCAAGATGGTTTCCGTGATCGCTTTTGTACTGTCGGCTGACACGAATTCATCTGGAGCGAGCTAGATGGAGGATTAATTCGCCTTCGACCTGGGCATGGATAGTGCTGTATAAACGCAGACGTTCCGTACTGTCAAGTACATATTTCACAAAAGCGGGCATGCGTCTACAGGCCACGCTTCCTTCTGTCATTCCTCCGATGATTCTCCACTCATCTTCCGTGCCAGCCCGCAGCCGTCGCCCGCTTCCTGCGCCGGTCTGATGCGCACACAAAGCTTTCATCCTGTCGATCTCTTCCTTGGAGAACTTAATCCTCGAAGACGGGTTTCCTTCTAGACACGGCTGCTCCAGGTGCCGCCGAAGCTCCTTGTTTCACAGCTGTCGCCCACTGGTTGAGAACCGGGGTATGCGCCCAATTGTGCTTGCTTGCCATCTTGCGCACGATGCCGTTGACCCCCACGACGTGGGGGGAGTCGTTCCATCGAGTTCCTCCGAGGTTTGAGAAGTCTGCGTCTCCGGCACTATGGAATCTTGCGTCCACTGCTGAGATACCCCCCCTTGGTAGGTTTGGTTGGTCCTCTTCCGCCGTGCGGGGTTCCCCCCGGTCTGTCGCTATTCCTGGATGAGTACTGCCGGGTGAATACGTGGCCCCCTCCGGTGGTGACTGTTCCCCTAGTTTGGATCCCTCCCCCTTGGGGCGGCGGGGGGGGGGGGGGGCAACGCCATTCCTTCCTGCTTTAGGTAGCTCTGATTCTTGGAGCCAGTTGCCGCCGATTTATACTCCTCGGGTCTGCTGCTCAAATTGAAGAGTGATCTGCATAAAACTCGTGAAGTGATGAGGAGTCGACTATTAGCGCATTCAGTGGTACTGAAGTGCAGATGCTGGATCTGTGGCGCGATTCGACACTACTTGGAATTCTCTTTTTCCTCTTTAACCGAGGGTGTAAGACTGTGAATTTTCCCCCTGCTTGGCGATACAATGGTGCAGGTAGTACATTTTTTCTTGGTTTAGCTCGCTGTCCAACGCCATTCCTTCCTGCTTTAGGTAGCTCTGATTCTTGGAGCCAGTTGCCGCCGATTTATACTCCTCGGGTCTGCTGCTCAAATTGAAGAGTGATCTGCATAAAACTCGTGAAGTGATGAGGAGTCGACTATTAGCGCATTCAGTGGTACTGAAGTGCAGATGCTGGATCTGTGGCGCGATTCGACACTACTTGGAATTCTCTTTTTCCTCTTTAACCGAGGGTGTAAGACTGTGAATTTTCCCCCTGCTTGGCGATACAATGGTGCAGGTAGTACATTTTTTCTTGGTTTAGCTCGCTGTCCAGGGGTAGTCGGATATTTGTTTGTTGAAATGTGACCTCGTAGATGCCCAGTGTGTAAACAGGGGAAAATAAAGTCGTGGTGTTGGGTTTAATTGCATTGTGCTACGTCACCATGTCCCGATTAGCTGCGAGAAGGTGACGGCAAGGGATTAATAGGTGCTCGTGGACACGACATCGCTCGCATGTTTTAAAGGCCAATTTTTACTTCAAATATGCGAGAGAGGAGTACTGGTTTCAATCCCAGAAGCACCTGACCTTTGCCAAACGGAGAAGATAAGGTAGCTGGACTGAAATCTTGGGCCAGGAATCCATTGCCTTTCTCGAAGCAGGAACTAGTTGAGCCTGTTTCTCCGCTTTCCGAGTCGTCTTTCGCTGATTGCTAGCGGGTAATCTCAGTACATCGACACCAGCATTTTGATGAGCGCAGTTAATTGCATCAACACCAGAATTTTGGCGAGTACAGTTGCTGGACACGCTGCTTGATGCCCTGCTGTCTTGAGTATCGCTAGGCTCGTTCTCTGCATTTCACAATCACCGTGATTTCGACGATGCCCAGCCCACCCCACCTCGCTGTGTATGCAGTGCAAACTATCGCTGCAATTGTAGCTCTTGTATATGGGTTTATGCTACACAAAATTGCACCTATGAATAGTTTAACTTTTGAAGCTGCTGTTGCATTTGAATCTATGGCAGAGAATATGTGCACAGTATAATAACAATAATGTGCACGGCTTGCAGTTTCTTCCACAGTCTGACACAGTCTCGCGTAATAGACGATGCGACGGATTGGAAAGCCTCGTAAGTAATTGCCATATGAAAGTCAGGTTTTTGACCAAAGCCACTGCAATCACGGCGCATAGAGGAAGCAAAACCGAGAGTGAATGTCTTGGTAGCTGTGCCAGGAGCGCACGAAGACCTCACAGGAACAAATTTCGAGTTGAATCCGTGGAACTCACATGATAGTAGAACAAGAATGAAAATGAATCAAGAATTATACGAAAGCTTAGCAATCTCCCTACTGTCCTTCCTTCTACTCAGTTACCAGCAAGCCACACCTTCGCCAGCAGCAGGAGAATGTATAGCAAGCAGATTCTGGCACAAATATCTGTACCGGAAGAACTGCATTGCAGGCTTGAGATTCCCTTCTAGTCCATCCGTCCGTTTGCCTCCCAGACATACTTCCAAAAACAGGAGAATAAACACACCACAGTTGTAGTTGTCAAGTTGGGGTATCCATTCGTATTGATGAAACCGGTACCGCTTTGGCGACGGTAAAGCCGGCAGCCGCGGTAATACCTCTGCTCTCAGATACACCTTCAGTCTGTCGACGTGATCACCAGTTTGTTCCGGGTCGTAGATAACCACTCGGCCTGCCCTCACATCAACCATGACTGCACACCAGTGGTTTTGCTAAAAAAAATCACCGAAAAGAAGTGCACGCTCTTGGTTTCTGTGGCTGCCAATTTCGCAGCGGTTTCCAGTTCCCCTCACACTTCATTCTCCTTAATCCACTCCGGATCAAAAATTGGAAATCGCAACACGGAAGCAGGTAAAGTAAAGACTGTCGCTGTTGCTTCATACCTCTTAGATATAATCTTGATTGTCCGGTCCAGACAGGCACATTCCTGCCACGTCTTGCCACACAGCGATATGATCAATGCATCGTCGCTGAGAACGTTCAATGCTTTGAGTCGCTGCTTTACGGTCTCCTTGTCCAGCAAATCCTTAGCCCAGAACGACTCATCGGGGGCCCATTCTTGCGAATTAAACACATCAACCCATTGCAACGCTACTTCCACTGCATCAAATCCTGTCATCGCTTTGTGCCAAGAGCGCATCGCTTTTAGTGTCAAAACTTCATATGTTGTTCTACCAGTCGTAACCGTAATACCATGCTTGGGCATTTGCACTTCATGATCGCTGAACCAGCGATTCTGGAATAGTGCAACTTGCATACCACAACTATCCAGGGTTCGTACCGGCAACACCGTCATTACCTTGGTCACTGGGGTTGGTGGCTTCTTCGACTTCTCCCACGCCGTGATTTTCGGTTTCTTTGACTGCAGGATTGTCAATGCACGTAGAACTGTGGCATATCTGCTGTACGAAACACCTTCCTTAATTGCTTGGAGAAGTACCGCAAGCGAAGGTGTCACTCCACTCGCAATAGCATTTACTCGTTGAACAGTCTCTCGCATTGCTTCTCGATCTCCTTTTTTCGTGCAGCATGTTTGATCTTTGGACGCCCTGACTTTTTTACCGTCGTTGAAATTTGCTGTCCTGGCGCTAGTGGGGCTGGGGTCTTCTCCTCTGTGTCGTCGACTGTCTCCTCGTGTTCAACTGAATCTCTGTTGTCAGTGACATTTTGTGCAGCCTGCGCCTCCTGTTCAACATCGTGCCCGCTCCCATTCGGTGATTGGGATACAGTCTCAGACTGGATCTCGGTTTGAGAATTTGCGTGCTCGTTGTCTTGAGCAAGTTGCAGGGACGGAAGGCTTTGGTCCATATCCATGTCGTCAACGAAAGAGAGAAGTGCGACGCCACTTGGTGACAGCTGGCTTTCATTATCTGCACCCCCGCTGCTGGTGTTGATCACCACGTCCACGATGCTTGGCTAAATCGCCGCCTCTGACAGCATTACAGTCTCCGACTGTGCACCAGTATCTGCCAGTGTATCAATAGTGGGTTGTGGATCAGTATCTGACTGTGGTGTTCTGCGTTGTGCCTGCTCTGTGTCCGATCGAAGCAATAGCGGATGGTTTCCAGCCTTGACCTCTTCTACAACATCAGCCATTAATGCCACCAGGGCTGTGTTGGCTGCTGTACCCCACTGGCACCCAATTCCTGCAATCTGTTTCCCAAATGCGTGCAGCTCCTTAAACTTCTCGTTCTGGGTCTTGGCACGCGAGATGAGGGGCGCGTGATGTCACGGACCGAATGCTGCCTCAACTTCGTAGACGATCGGCTGGCGATTCTGCATTTGGCGAAAATTCTTGACGAGCCATCGAGGATGGATGACGCTCTTGGGGAGTAGCTGTGGGCAGTCCGTAACCTTCCTGTAGTATATGACGTGTCTACACGGCAACAGACGAGTTACGCGAAAGATGCATGAGCACGTCCACGCTTCAGGGCTGAGCGTATATTCCTCCGGTATGTCATCTTCATTGTCAGCGACGTACTGCATCATAATGTAGGGACCCACAGGATAGTAATGATACTTTGTTGTGGGAAGAATCGCAAAATCATACTGCTGCTTGACAAGTTCAACGGCATGTCGAGAAACCACATTACCCAGCTCGTTTAACTCGTCATCATACTCCACGTTCACGTAAACACCAACTCGATTTATATATCGTGCCCACGAGCGCTCGTTCACGGCCTGCCAAAACAAAATAGAAACGACGCATTCGTCTAAAGCGGTTGACCGATTCACGAGTGTTTTCAGCTTCTGCCAGCTGGATTCCAGCCTAAACAAATACGCCACAATTGTCAGTACTATGGCAAAACGTTTCATTGTGAACACGCGCACCTGTTATTCGTGTGATTTCCCATGTGTGGGACGTTGCCTCGGTAAATTGAGCTCCATCGCGTCTTGCAGTTAGTCCAGTTGGAGTCAAAGTATGTGAACCAATGTTGCTGCTTCTCTTCCGAACTTAAAACCACCTTCATCGCAGCAATCACCTTATCGTAACCGGTCTCTGTTGGCGCGCTCACCAGTAGCTATATCAGCCTTTTCATCTCTTTCTTTGCCATGGACCCAAATTGTACTTCTCCTTGGAAACCTCTTCTTGCAAATACTTCACCGCATGAAAGTGGCAGATTAAGATACGGACTCCTGGAAATTGCTCTTGAAGTACCGCAAGTTCAGTAAAGTCCTTATCAATCATAATGACGGCGACAGAACCAAAAGACGGACAACCTTCTTTAAACTGCTGACACGCAACGCGGAGCGTTTCCTTTCGCTCATTCTCCACCAGGCAATGCTACACAATCCCAATACCGTACACAGTTTAAAACGGGTTAATCAGTTTAACAATCATACACAACCTGAAACTCGTAGCCAGTACTGACCTGTACGTGTTGACCTTTGCCGAGCGCATCGTGGATCATGAAGCTGAACAACTTGTAATTTGACATGTTCGTGTCGTGTGTCGCGTCGATCAACAAGACTTCAGGAAAGTTCTCAAACATGGTTCGCATGTGACTTGTCTGAATTGAAAGCAACAATTTTAGTTAACCCTGTTACGTATCATTATGATAGCGCAATTACCTTTTCGTTCGTGTACACTCTTGCTATGTTCCCCTTCTCCGTAGTGAAGCCCCCGAGAATGCTTTGGATGCGTTCCTCTATCGTCGGAAATGCGTAGCTCTCACGCTTTAACCGATCCACCAGGTTGTGTACGTCTTTCATCTCAGGCTGCACCAAAGAATTCTCCGATATGTACTCCAGTATGCGCTTCCGGTTGGCACCGCCACGGTAAAGCGTGCGCACGTCAGCGAGAACATCATCATCCATCACCTGTCGCGCTTCGTGGTACGTCTGGTAACGTCGGGACCGACTTCGTGATTGTGCTTCGCTATTTGCTTGGTGGTACAAACTTCCCAGTCAACAGACCGACGCACGCAAGCGTTAATCTGTCGTACACACAAAGAATGAAATGTCAAAGAGTTTTAAAAAGTTTCATGTGATCAAAAATGGACCAACCTGTGCTTTGCATCCAATGCGCCTTGAGTACTGGTTTGAACGTCCCCCACGACGATCCGCTCGCTGTCTTGGGGCCCCTGAGTGGGTGCATACGTACGTTTTGTTGTAGAACCTCAGCCCGTTCGGGATCTCGTCACAGTACGAAATAGATCGCTTGATTTTCTCGTTACGCGTGCTTGCAGGAGTTGCCGTTCGAACAGAATATATCTAACACACGCAAACCAATAGTTTTCAACGTATACACAAATCTGAGATACATGCACAGTCTCAAACTGGGGCCAAGCCTTTGACAGACATCAGGTAATTCCTATAATACGGAGTGCTCGGAAAACATTTCACATTCCCAACCTTTCTGAACAAAATACGGAGTGACGACAAACTCGTTCACACAATCAGCCATATTCAATCATAGAGGTCGGAAAGGCACACACATCACGAAGGCATGGCACGACGAGAAACCTTCACAGCGGACACAAGACCAGCATGCAACAGCAGCTTAGTCACGATCGGCGCCTGCTTGGCGCTCATCTCTGAGTACATGTGCACGGCCAGGAACTACAGCGGGACGTCGCGTGCGCGAACACTTCAAGCAAGATGACTAGGACGTTGTCTGACGTCCGCGTTCGTGAAGTGCTTGGTACGCAGCACTATCGCCCTGCGTTTGACGGCCAACTGTGTGCCCAGCTCCAGCTCGTCCACCTTTACATCTGTTTAGTCGGCCGGTGCGCTGAACCATGCCGCCGTGAAAACCATGGCGCTGAAGCCGCCGACCAATGCTGTCGAGGCCGTCGGCATGAGCTTCGCGCACAACGCGCACAGTTCGTGGAAGAGCGCGGTAGCGAAGCGGTGTAGAGCGTGGAGAACAGGATGGTGGTGGAGAACGAGTGGAAATGGTGGTCCGCCACGTACGCGCCGAGCAGCCGTGCGAGAACGGGCAATGACAATGCTCTGAGCGTGGAGTTGATCGCCATGGCCGACGCAGTGCCGAACCCGAGATCTCGGTGGGTCTAAACCAGGAAGAGCCCGTATAACACCAGGAACCCGCAAAATTCGGACGTGAGGTTATTACAGGAGTGTTTACGTAACCATGAACGGCTCGATCGCTTTATTTGGTTTGGTGGTGGCCTCGCACAGAATTCCAAAACGAGTTTGGAGCGAGTTGTTGCAGAACCAAATTGCTGGTAAACGTTGTACGGCTATGGCTGACGATGATGACAATGCCGACCAGGCAAACCCTCTGCTGATTTCCGAAGGCCAGTGGTTTGGTACACGAGAGACTGCACAAAGGCAATCGAGACGTTGGCTGTTAGTATGGGGAAGACTGTCTGTTTGGATCCTACTGCTGGCGGCGGGGCGTTTCTCCGGTACAAGTGCAAGGGGGTGATTTGTGCAGCTTCGAGGTCACTGCGTGTCGGTCGCAATCGGAAAGTCGCAAAGGATACCGGATCAACACGTGCAAGTTAGCGCACAACATGTGCAGTGGTCGCTCCCGTATTGCAGCCTCCCATCTCCGAAAAATGGAGTCCATTTGTGCGCTAGTGTCGTCAGATCCAAACCTGTCCGGCAAAACAATCGTGAGTCAAGTCAAGACGCTAACAGGGGCTGACATATCTTTGAAGGAAGCGTATCGCGGCAAGCATCTAATACTAGACGACATTTTTGGGAGCATTGAAGATGGCTTTCGAAAGTTACGATCCTTGCTGTCATTGTGGTCATCTAAAAACCCCACGTCAATTACAGAGTGTGACTGGGACAGCAATGGACGCTTTCGACGCGCGTTTTTAGGATTCCCATATGCCCGAGAGTACAACAGCTATGGCCAAAACGTAGTGGGGATTGATGGTGCCTTTATCAAACATGGTAAATTCAAGAGCACCCAATTGCTTTTGGTGGGAAGAGATGGCAACTTCTCCAACATAATCCTTGGGATTGCTGTTTGCACGTCAGAATCCGAAGAAGATTGCGTGTGGTTTCTACGCTGTTGCAAGAAGGCAGGGGTCATGCTTAACGAGCTGGACATTTTTTCAGACAGAGGAACAGGCATCCTGGCAGCTTTTGACACCCTCGGCCTTATCAATATTCGATTCTGCACCAGGCACATTTTGCAAATGTTAACAAACATTTCAAAGGGCACTGTCCAGCAGATATGAGCAAAGTTATTTATCAATTACAAGTCGCTTCCAGTCCAGAAGAATTTAAGTCGCGCCTGGATTGCTTAAAGATGACTCACCCTGATATTGTGGCGTACATTATGCAAATCGATCCCGCCAAATGGGTACTATATCCTGCTTTAGGGAAGAAGCGACTGTATGGATGGAGAACTACAAACTTTGTGGAATCGCAGAACGCAGCAGCGCTGACACCTCGTCTTCTTTTACCATTTGGCTTCTTTTCCTTCTATATGAAGAAATTCATGGAGACTGCGTACGCGAACAAGCAACAGGCTGCCGAATGGGTGAACCAAGGGTTGAGCTTGACGCATAGAGCACACGCAAAGCTGCAAAAGCAGCAAGAACTTTCAGTCTACTACAGTGTACGACCCTCTTCTGACAATATTGCGTTTGTAGAGAATCTGCGAGGCTATCCTGTTCGAAGTCGGCGAGTGGATATCTGTGCACGCACATGTAGTTGCAATGACTTTGACCAATAAGGAATTCCTTGCCGCCATTATATAGCAGCATTAGACCACTTTAACAAGTCAGACACGGTGTTTGAAGCTGTGGACGAGTGCTTTAAAACAGAAGCATTTCAGAAGCTTCATGGAGTTGATGCAAGTGGGCCAATCGAACTCGTGCTTGATGAAGATATGTCAATCAACACAGAGGACCTGCCACCAGTATTATCGCTGAAGCCCGGCCGGAACAAACAGCGTCGCTATCCTAGCGGTGGCGATCCGACGCGTTCGGTTGGCCGGGCTAAACGGAAGGCAACCTGCTCGAAGTGTGGCCGTGAAGGTCACAACAAACGCACTTGCGGCAACTGAGCTACGAGGTAGGCACTCGCATCAACAATATATTACCTGAATTTGCTACTTTTGATTTTCGTGGTTGTGTTCATGAGTGCCACGCACGTCTTGTCTACGCATGTTTCTCGTCATGCATACTTTTCCGACCTCTATGAATATGGCTGATTGAGTGAACGAGTTTGTAGTCACTCCGTATTTTGTTCAGAAAGGTTGGGAATGTGAAATGTTTTCCGAGCACTCCGTATTATAGGAATTACCCGACAGACATCCAACCTGAAATGTGCGTCTACTGTATGTCTTGAGGTACGTTTCCAAAGATTCCCAGTCTTCGAACGATCATACGTCGAGCTGGGGGACTGAAACCAACGCATCCTGCGCAATTACATCGCATTCGTCTCGATCAGAATCGCCTATGCTGCTTAAGCTTTCCGCTGCATTGACGCCTTCATCGCTTGTATCAGAAACGTCGCTATCATCGCTATCACAGTCCATACGACGCTGTGTGGCGGGCTCAGAAGACGAAGGCGGGTCTACAGACAGTATATGCCGTCTCGCTGGTCTTCGCAGTCGCCGTCGCTTAGCATGTGAGCCAGTACGGCTTGCTGTTCCTCGCTTTCGACCTCTGGCTCTTTCGTCGGGTCTTCGTTGCTGCTGTCGCTGTCGCATAACAGGTCGGGTTCGCTCCCTCTCCTGGGGCCTGTGAACAGGGCGGTGCGGCATCGGGCGCGACACTCGACGCTGTGGCGAATGCAGCACACGTTTAGTAGCGCGGGGTTCTTTTTGCGACTGAGGGGGAGATTTGTGAGCCACTCAAATCCCTTCTACAGAGTGATTGTCGTATTTAGCAACTGGCGGGGTTAGGTAATTGCGGATTCACCCCTTTTATTACTGTGATATTTTGACCTTTTTATACTGTGCACACAGCCACTCTCTTGAATTTATGTTAGATGATGAGTGTTATTGTAAATTCCGTCTAAATTTGCCTTTTCTGGTCGGTTTTGCGCCTGGGGTTGAATCGTCCAATACAATTTTCAAGTTATTAGGCAATCGACCTGACTGCACCGTAGAACTCAGAATAAGTCCGCAGTCGCACTTAGAATACCCTATAGTGAGATCAAGAACACTATATTTGGGCGATTTGCAACCAATCGACCTCGGAAAGATTGAGTAGAACGCACAACACAACGCTTGGTTTTGCCGTCACTTCCGTTGCTCTCAGATTACATTTCATAGGCTCTGCAGCATCCTTCGTGCTCATTTTGCGGCAAATCCTTACACAAAGTACAGTTTTGAAAGCGCTGTAGCATGCACCGCGTTTCATTTGAATTCTAGCGGTGTATTTTTTACATAAAATAATATTTAGATAAACAGCGCAGGCATTTGGAGTATCAAATCATGGTGTATTGTAAATATTAATGCTATAGTTCGTGTCATAGTAGAGATGCGGGCAACATGCATCAAGTTGCCTCAGACGTCTGACGGATGGGAGCGTGTCATCGACGCTTTTCGTCGTGTTCCAGGTTTCCACTTTGCTGTGGAGCAATTGACGGAATATTGATCGCAATCAACCGACCGCTAGAATTTAAGGGTTGGAACAATTGCAAAGGTAGCATACTGTATTTCTATTGTAACAAATTGTTATTGCTTCACATTGACGTTTAACTAAATGCTTCCCAACTTCAAATTATAGATTCTCCTCTGTGAATGCGCAGGTTGTTTGTGATTACCATAAACGGTTTGTATCTTTTGACGTACGACCTGGATCTTGGAGTGACCCCAAAATATCCCAGCATCCAGTTTTTGGTAGAACTACCGACCGCATTTTGCCACCAGGGCACCATATTCTCACAAATTCTATCTATGGAATATATCATGTTGTTATGACACCGTATTGTAAGAAAGATGAAGGAGGACGCCTTACCCAACGTCAATCAAGCTTAACTTCAACTTGCCATCTATGCGCATGGTGATTGGAGGTGCATTTGGATTACCCAAAGAACACTTTCAGATCTTGATGAAACCTCAAGAAGAACGCACACCAAAAGCATCAGTCCGAGTCATCGTAACTTGCGTGGTCCAGCTCAATTTCTTGATTGATTTACAGGACACAGCTACGATTGAGGTGACAAATGCAGATATTTCTCATTAAGAAGAGGGGGGTACCAAGTGCTCACGATGGAAGCAGTCGAGAAAAAATAGAAGAAAATTTGGTAGGCAAAAGAAAAATGATTATTGCGGCGTTATTTGCTGACTAAGCTCGATATCATTCGTTCGCGCTTCCTGTTCTCTCTGCTATAATGAGTACGACAAGCTGCTGGTTCTGTAGCTGCATCTGATCCAGTTGCTTGTCTTCACGTTGCACCATTGCGCTTAAGTGGGCATCAAGCAACTCAGTCACTCCATTGCTGTCTGCAACTCCTGGTGTGAATTGTTAAGGTATCATCGCTGCTACCATGGCCTGGAACTCCCAGCGATCGATTGCATTCCGCTCTCGAAAGAGTCTCCCATCGTTTTGCGCATTTTGGTCGATTGGCTAGCAGTTTGTTTGTCTTGCTCATCGTCACTAGCTGCATTAACGTCTGACAGAATTGGTGCTCCGTCAACCTCGCTGTCGGCCAACGTCTAGGCATTCATACCGGACGAACTGTTAAAAATCAATTTGGTGAATTAGTTTAAAAAATATGAATTTGAACATCAAACATGACATGAGCTCCCCAGCCCTGTACTCCTCCATTAAATCCAAACCTGTAGACCCCATCACTGCCATCTCAGGACATTCAGTAGTACGGAGGTCAGAATTGTATTCCACCCACTCGCGCTTTAGTCACTTAATCTGTAACAGCAGCTGGGCTTCACAAGATTGCACACTTGGCACCTTGTTCTTGTATTGATCAATCGAATTTGCTGTCTTCTGCGTTTCGCTCAGTTGGGTAGCAAGTACCAGCCACACCTCATTCAAAGCTGCGTTGTTGTTCGAGCGGTCGGCATGCGTATCGTAGCGTAGGGTCATCAAATCGTGCACCATCCTGTCGTTCCATTCCACAATAGCTGAAGTCTTATTGCGTGTTTGCACTGTCGATCGCTTTACCTTTCCCCCCGTCTTTTTCTCGGTGCTTGAGCTGTCCTGGGTGCTCCTACGTCATCCTCCTTGTTGCTTAGATAATGAACCGCGTCGTTGCCGTGACCACCTGCTTGGACGAGGGTGGAGGACGTTGCGGTGCTTGCTACGGACGTGCTGGTAATGTCGTCCGCAGCGGCTACGTCTAGTGTTCGGTAATTTGCTGTTTACAATTTTCACTAGACACTAACTATCTGTTAGTCCCCTGTTAGCTAACTGTAAGTGAGAAAGTTAGTTGCCACCATATAAATTCGTAGGCCCCTGCATCAAAACCCTTTACTTTTGCCAGTCTAAACAATTTACGCTGTCTAGGTACTCTTTCTTGAGGTATGGACTCTGGGTACGCCCAATCTCGGCCCTAGTCTACAAAAACTCGTTGATAAAGCTGATAGGAAGTTGAGTGCTTAAAAATATTAGCCATTCCTCGTTCGGCGATAACATGTTTGCAAATTTTACTAGACACTAACTAACTGTATATTTCGCGTACAGCTAACTCTACATGTAGTGTATAGTGCGCACACTAGCTACGTCGTTCACGAGCGAGCGGTTGTTTGATGGTAGCTGCAGTACGTCATTAACTTCGATGGGCTGGGTGGTGGCGAACGAGTCATGGCCGTGTGCGACTGCGGTGATTGGGACGGCTGGTCTGCAGTAGGTTGTAGCACCAACGGAGGTGGCGGCGGTACGTGCAGTGTACCATCAAAAACGCGGTCGGACCACTCAAGCGGTAGTGGCACTGTAAACGGTAGGATTGCTGCAGACTGGCCGCCATGCACCCAGATGTTAGAGTAGCCAAGAGGCACGCGGTCGTTAGTAGCGCTACAAGAGGTAGGTGGGGTCGGCGAAACCATGATGTGCTCGAACGCGTCGATGAAAAGTGTACACAGGCACCAGCAACTCTTGAGTGGTGCAGCATCCGCCAGTGAGAGACTATTGTACTCGACAAAAGTGACCGGACCAAAAAGTAGAGGCCATTTTGAACATCTGGATGTCCAAAAATCTATAGTGACATATAGATATAAGGTGCAATTTCGCGCTAGGATTTCGAGAAAAAACGGTCAAGCCAGGCGAATTCGCAGTCGTTATGGCGCTAGAGGCGTAAGAAAACACACA
The DNA here is from genome assembly GCA_032158285.1 of Phytophthora sansomeana. Lineage (NCBI taxonomy): Eukaryota > Oomycota > Peronosporomycetes > Peronosporales > Peronosporaceae > Phytophthora > Phytophthora sansomeana. The sequence continues at coordinate 74,953 of JAPDHH010000012.1, read as the reverse complement.
CACTACACTCGGTTGAGGCGAAACGAGATGGTAAAGGGTTGAGCTTCAGCAGTGCTTTTGATTGGCGGAAGTGGTATGTCATGCGGGTTTCCAGAGAAAGAATACACAACTGTGCCTATATACGTCAACTCGATATAACAAACCAAATGCAATGAGACGAGACAATACTGATTTAGGCAGGTTATAGGTCTTCTAATGACATGAGCTTGCGCTCGTCTTCTTCACGAGGTCTCTCCACGTACATGTTCTCAAAGCCCTGCGAATGCCTGTACACACCAATCCAATCTTCGTGTGTGATGGCATCTAATTCGAAGAGGATTTTGTCGACTGCATCATTCACAGTTTTTGGAGGGTTCTTCGCAATCCTGCCCTTGGTGGTTGCCCAGATAAGCTCAATTGGTTGCAGCTCCGGGTGGTAGGGAAGGGTGTATAGCAGACAATGCCCATATCTTGACGCCTTGGTTTGCGCTTGGTAGATGGGTTTCTCCTTGAGCAGCGTTGTACGGGTCATTAGCTGAACCTTCGTCTCCCTCACACTAAAACGAATGCCTACGATCATACACTAGTTAGTCCAAATTCCATGAGCATGAACAATAGCCACCGCACCGTTACCTCTTTCGATGAGCCATGCATGCATACTAGCCCGGTTCCAGCTCGTTGTCGGGCTTTTGTTGGTCTGGTTCTTATGATATGACGCTCCATCCATGTGAATCCCGCAATTTCCATGTTGTTGTGCGAGTTTTACGCAAAAAAATTAAACCAGCGATGAAACTTGACGGTATCAAAATTGCATGACAGTTTGCATCGTCTTCGTCACTACCATCGCTGGTTTTCTTCCTCTTCAATGGCGCATTCCAGCACTTGGTTGAGGATTCCACAAACCCGGCTTCTACGTGACAATTAAAAGCTGAAAGAAACCCTGCTGCTATTATACAAGCGCTAATAGTGCCAAAACATTAGGTCACTATTGTATCTGTATCAGTAAATAGATAATTCATATCTTACCGAGCGCCTTTGCCACTCTTGTTGTATCAGATCGTATCCTGTAGCGCCCACGTTTTACCAGCAACATGATTCACGTTGCAAAAAAATCATCTAGAAAAACCTCAGCGCACTTAGGATTAAACTACCATAACGTGGCCGGCGGCGGTTTGCCGATTTCTTAGACAGATAGCCAGCCCGGAAACGCACGTTGGCGGGAGTGTCTTCCGAAATGTGCATCTTGTTCCGACAATATAATGAAAACCCAGGTCATTTAGTAGTCGCTGCATTTTGCGTACCTGCAAGGTCACTCCAGTCTTTAATGCGACCTCACCGACAATCTTTTGGGCTGTCACAGGCTGCACGAGCTTGTTCTGTGCGTGAATGTAACTTCTAATGACAGGTTCGAGCTTTGCAGGGTCGAATGTCTTCGGTCTTCCTCGTTGCGATTGCTTCGGCTGTTTATAAAGTTACACAGATTTTGTTATATAACTGTTAAGGATGGTACAAGGGGAAAACAAGAAGGTCACCTCAAAGTCGGTGTCGTTGTCGTCATTAAACTCCTTCATGACGGTTGTGACAGTGCCGTGTCCTATCCCAAGACATTTCGCAACAAGTTCCCGTGCACGATGATACCGAAAGCGCTCCGTGCTTCCTTATTGTTCACGAACTCATAGCACCTCGCGACAAATCGCTTCTGACCTCGTGTCAACTCCTCACGAGTCTCCATTACGCGTGTTGGCCTTCTTACAAATGAAGTTGTCCACTGCTTTGCCAACGCAATAACGAATCTATTCGTGGGGTTCTCGCTTCAGAACTCGAGGAGCTAGATCATTTTTCCTGGAAGGTTACAATATTTTGGTCCAATCACTTTTGTCGAGTACAATAAGACCTCTCGTTTTGAGACCTATTCCTACTGGCGCTAGATCCAGCACCAGTACCAGCTAGCACAACCAGCCTAAAGCAAAAATTCCTGGGTTTACCATTTTTCTTTTTCGTGGTGCAGCATTTCTAAGGAAAGAAAAGATATACGCGACGCGGGACTCGAACCCGCAACCCCCAGATTCGAAGTCTGATACGCTATCCATTGCGCCAGCCGCGCTACACATGTCAACCGAAACGTCTTAGAATACTCGTACATAGTAAAAAGTAAAATTGATCGGCATGTTTTCGGCAGCTTCTCTTTTCAAAACCGAAAAAAACTTTTATCAATAGTGTTTGCCCCGTTTTTCAAATAAATAGGATTAATAACGCTAAATAAATCTCCTTTGGTGCAGAAATCTGCGAGTTGAAGTTATTCGGCTACGAAAACACATGTCTAGACAAATGGTTTCCGCTTCTAGTGTTTATAGAGGTCTCCTGTTACACCGTTTACAGGCGATTGCGCATTATTTACTGCGAGATGAAAAAATGAGTATTGTTGCTTGAGAATAAATTTACCACACGACTATGATATGAAGGCCCTCGGCACAATATGTGAGCCCACGCCACGAGTAGAGCAAAGTAGGTTCGTGTTACTGGAACCGGAAAGTGTTACTATCATTTACAAACATGTAACCAGACATGAATTGGCATTCTACATGCCCATAAATGCATTGGTTTTGAAAGGACTTCAACCAGCTGCATTTTGTCATTTCCTTTGGGTGGGGTAAGCTAAAGTAAAAAAGATAAAGTCACGACTGGGTCATGACCCTGGACCTGGTATCTGGAGGTAACAGACGGTATATGGTATGTTACCTGCGAACACCGTGTTCATTGGCTGTTTTGCGGTAATTTTCCTAGTGGCGGACACGACACTTCTACCGTTGTTGCTGAAACACAAGACTGCACACCTCCCGCTCCTCTTCGCCTCAGTTGGAAAAGCAGCACCACTGCCTTCGTGACGCATGACGGAGGTGTTATGGCGCCATCACCACACGCTGGCAGTGCAAGGTGAGCCCGTTCTGCTTCTATCGGCCTTTGTATTGTCTTCAGTACCAACAAATCACTGTTTAACGTTCGCTATGAATGCAGACCGCAACTCTCAACAAGAAGCAAGGCACTTTGGTATGAGTGAAGAGGTTCTATCCTTTCATGGTGTGGTTCGGCGTGGAGAATAGGCTTAGAGCGCACTACAGCTCCATTGCCGTGTGTTGGCGCTAGTACAATGATCAATAGTGGTGGTCGAGCCAAATGCGTCGATCGACGACATAAGCAGTGCGGCTGACGTGTTCTATATGCTACAGGCATTCGTGGAGCCGCCATCAAGGACTCATGAATATTTACATCGGTCGCCCGAGCGATCTAGCTGTACAAACCCGTGTGTGCAGTGGCCAGCCGTCACAACTTCCATGGATAGAAGCGGTAAGCAATGAATTATGTAAACAATGGATAGATACGCTATTTGTTAATGCTGCTGATATACTTAGAAAAAACATCAATACTCTTCCTACCTCGCTCAGTATCAGCCTTGATCATGGCACTGTCGACAGATTGCCCTCGCGTCACCATTGCCCGTGTCTCGAAAAAAACTTAGACTCTTTTGACGACAAACGCCATTTTTTCACATATTGCTTTTCTAACTGTTCGATGGAGGGCCCGTTAGACAGACTTTCGTGCCATTCTGTCCAGAGCTCACGTACACTGCTGACACCCCTGCTCATCATATAAGACGGTACGTCGTCGGTCGCATGTGTTTGAGCTCCACTTGGTGTGCTAATATTGGATGCTGCTGGTTCATTATTGATAGGTACAGTGGTGTGGCTAGCTGTCTCTGGTTGCCCGATCGGCAGCAAGCGAAATGTCATTTGGCCATTCAACAGCGAGGTGAGATTATCGTGTCTTTCATAAATTGCCATTCTTCTGCGTGGCGAGAGTCTAATTTGATCATCAGAAATGTGTGTTGCACAGTTATCCGCTCTGGGAGGAGTGGCATTGCAACTTGGAGTTACATCTCAACCGGGCTTTCGGCATTCAGCTCTCTAGAAAGAGCCTCCGTGCGGAATTGATGAAAAGCCTCCCCAAATATTTCATGCTCGCGCATAGAAGTCGGGAGGATGTCAAATAAAACTGCACAATCTTGGAGAAGTCCCGAAGGTATTGAAGTAATTTAAGAAATCCGCGCGTTGCTAATTTATTTTCCCATGTACCCTCTGAAATTTGTTTTTGACTGTCTTCGACACTAGGAAAAATAAGTTGCTGCAGCTTAAGGGAAGGTTCAACTGTTGCACGTGAAATGTCAACATCAGCACTTTCAAGTTGGCGCACACCTTGCTGACGGTTTATGTGAGATTTTGTTGTTGAACGAACGACTGAGATGCGCAAAGACGGTCTTTTGCTTGGCGATACGAAGGAAATGGCTCTCGTTTAATATGAAATAGCTCGAAAAGATAGAGAGCAGCAGCTCCGACAGGGCAAGTGTGCACATCTTTATGGCACGCACTAAAGGTAAGGGCACAGTGCTGCCAAAAAAAGAGGTTCTTTTGGTCCGTTGGATTAATGACTTGAGGGGGCACGAGGTTCCTGTAACTGCAACTATCCTACGTATCCAAGCGCTAGAAGTTGCTAAGAAAGCTGCGATTTCACCTTTTCACGCGTCTTCGGGCTGGCAAAACTTCTTCAAAGCGCGTTATCGACTTTCTCTGCGCTGTAAAACGCGACAAGGGCAGATTCAGCCGCCGGAGCTCGCCCAAATTGCAGCAACTTTTGCTGCCGAGGTCAACCAAAAGGCTCGTGAACTTGGGGTGACTCGAATCTATAATGCAGATCAAGCAGGTTTCATTATTTGTTTTAGTTTTATTTCTAACAAATTCTAACGGAGCACCACAGCTGCGAGAGTATCCTCGAAGATGCTCTACCTAAAAAAACTTGTGAAGAAAGGTAGCAAGACGTTTTGTGTTATATGCGGTGGGAAATCGAAAGACCGATCATTTTGAGTTATGTGACATAACTAAAAAAATAACACGTCTTGCACAGGTCGACTGTTGTGCATTTTTGGTGTCATACCGGATTGAAACCGGATAAGCTTCTGGAATCGGCTGCTGAAAACGCCAAGGTCCAAAAGTCCATAAATTTAGAGAAAGTTGAAAGGGGTGATGCCACGTACTTTGGGGATGTCATTTACAAATGTTTTCAACCTTGCACAGCTCTCGTATTGCTCATTCAACATGGAAAGACAAACACATTTGGATACATCGGCCTTTTTCTTGTTGGCACCGCCACAGTCGTCGCGTAAAACTTCAATTTTGTGCCGCGTTCGGCGCCAACAAGGAATCAAAGTTCGAGGGCTGTGATACTTTGACTGAGGAAGGCAGGGTAGAAATAACTGATTGTTTGCTTGATGTCGTCACAGTCTGCCAAGTGGCCCAGGACCTCTAGTTTGTGGGCCGCTGTGAAGGACGACACTTTGTTCGTCCTCACCTGTCGGCCTCGCCCTCTAGGTACCGCATAAGAGAACTCATAGTTCGCAGATATCATAGTTCACACCTGCACTAACCAATCAATGTACCGTATTTTCAAAGCATAAAGCGCTAAATTTTACATTCGATTTGTCGCTAAAAACTGCAATCGTCGCTCATTACAGCGTCAGCACCAAATGTGCCCTCATAATTTCTCTTTCATTCATAGCAATCACTTTACTTCTGTAGTAACAAGCAGCTATATGCACTTACAGCACCCCCAACGGCAGTCTTATACTTGCTGCTAATGTCATATTTGGGGTTGAAATGGAAAACTTGTTTGCCAACGATGCTCCTATAGTGCTCCTATAATTTGGGATTGACATAGAATCCGGAATTCCTGGCCAAATATAGTTGTGAAAATAGCCGCCGCTATCGTGGAGAAACTCACTTCAAAAACGATTTTTGATCATGTCCGGCAAGCGCGGTGCTAACTACAAGCCATCCGAAGACAAGGCGTTGTGTCACAGTTGGATTCAAGTATCGAGAGATGCTAGCGTAAGTACAAACCAATCCGGCGAATCGTTTTGGGAAGCTATTCGGAAAGCATTCGATGCATCGATGTCAACAAACAAGCAAGAGTACGTGAAAGATAGGATCGCTAGTGGGCTTTCGTCGCGATTTCAGACAATTTCGCGCGACGTGCAGAGTTTGTGGGGTGCATTGAGAAGATTAAATCACTTAATCAAAGTGGTGTCTCGTTGGAAGACCAGCAACGGCAGGCTTTTGAGCTGTATTGAAGCGACGAACGCGTCAAAGTTCCGGTTTTTGGGGTCCTGGTACCGTAAATCACGGGGATCATGTAACACCGTAAATAGTCAGTGTAAAAACCCCTGTAAAAAATATCGGCTGGACACATGGAGGTGATTTGCTAAACCACGCAGACCATTCCTTCATCTTCCGGTATCGGATATCGGATGCCAGCGTCGAGGAAATTCAGCACCAAGAATGCTGATAAGCTGCGGGCATTAGAGCGTGTCGATAGTGGTGAATCGATCGGCGATGTGGCGCACTTCTATGGGGTCACACGCGTGACAATATGGCGGTGGAGGCGACAGCAGGCGGCTTTACGAGATGCGAAAGGTAGATCTGTTTTTTTAGGGACGAAGGTTCAAGTGACAGCGGTTTCAACAGAGATCGAGAAACGGTAAGGCTCGTGGACTTGTTTGATACCTAGTTGCGTCTCTCACCAGATTTTTTGATATCAGATTACTAGACTGGATTAAGCACATGCGCAGCGCCAAGTACTTTTGCATCACAACTGAGTGCCTCCGCTACGCCCTCACATATTTCGACCCGGAGTATGTGGAGTCCATAAATCGAGATGCTGTGAAAATGTATATTTTTCGGTTTCTACGTCGAAATCAGCTCACGTATAGGCGAATCACGCACCGTGGCCGCGTCCCACGCCCCGACATGCAGGTACAAAAGAAATTGTAACTTACTTTTTAATTTTTTTCTAACGTATTTTTTCTAACGTCCGAAAAGATAGTTGCTGATCGTTTCTCCGAGTCGATGCTGCATCACATCGAGAGCAACGCTTTCTTTCCGGTCGGGATGCCCGACCGCTACGACTATGTTTTCAACATGGACCAGACCTCGGTGTGTGTAGATATGAATCCACACAGCACGATTGAGTTTGTTGGTGCGCGAACTGTGGATGTTGTTCAGTGTAACATTTGATTAATTTTAATCAATTGACTATTCGCCTCTTACTATTGCATTTTAGCGACAACACCGGACTCTTTTCGCGCTTCGGTCTTTTTGTGTGCCTCAAGTACGGGGCGCAAGTTGCGGCCGATGATTGTATTCGCTGGAACCCCGGGAGCCACTGTCCACGAGGAGCTCAAAGAGGACGCCCGCTACGACTGGGATAAAGGCTACTACACGGTCCAAGCCAAGGCATATTGCGACCGGAAGGTCATGGAGGAGTGGATTGAGAATGTTTGGGCCCCTGATATCCTAGGGCCGAGCGTCTTGGTTCTCGACAGCCTCAAGACACACAAAATGGAGTCCATTCGTACTCGCTTGGTGGATCACGCACACACCAGCGTGGTCTACGTGCCTCTTGGAGTGACGGGGCTAGCTCAACCAATGGATATAGCAGTTATGAAGGCTTTCAAGGATAGGCTCAGGGATAGCTATGTTAAATTTGTTATTGAGAACGGGGCATTCACCAATGCAGCTCAGAAGCGGCGACATATCGCGAAGTCGGTTCTGGAAGCGTAGGGTGGAATCGACGAGAACACTATTCGCAACGGCTTCTTAAAAGCAGGTCTTATTGCAACGGGCCCACGGGATGCAGAAGGCGTCTTCGTAACACCGACGCCAACCAGTGAAGGAGTAGTTGAGGCATAATAATAATAAAAATATGCTTTGATGAGGACGGATGTTTGTTGTAAGACGAGGGGTCACTCTATCGATTTGGTCGTTGTGACGTAAACGAGGCAATGTTCAGACTTTTTACGCGGCAAGTCTGAAATACCGTGCGTTACATGATCCCCGTGATTTACGGTACATTCTGAAAGACTCGGATAAGTGGGGATCCTGGCGCAGTGCCAACGAAAAGAAGGGCACCACTCCGTCAAAAGCAAAACCCATCTTGCTTGGGTCCATTCGAGGAAGCTCTGAAATATCGGGACAAGATACGGACGACCACGAAATCAGCACTACGGGTCAGCTAGTAGGCAATGAAGAGCATTCTCAGCCAGCCAAGCGACAAAAAGGTGTACATTGCTCGAAGTTGGAGAAGGCAAATCTTGCCTTGTTAGCTCGTCAGGTTGCCGCAGCTGAGGCAATGGCTAAGCTTTCGCAGGAGCGGATTCAGGTTGCTAGAGAACAGGTCGAGCTGAACCTTTTCTCCATGCAAGCTGACCCAGAAGATTCTACTACTCGTGAGTACCTTCAGTTGAAACGACAGCCAGTGTTGAACCGAATGCGCTCTGCAGATACCAGCGCGCGTTCATACAGTTCTGCATCGCACAGTATTGCCGAAACTCAGTCTTCCGACCCTCCTCAACACGAAGATTTGCATTATAGATTCGAGTCACCCCAAGTTCACGAGCCTTTTGGTTGACCTCGGCAGCAAAAGTTGCTGCAATTTGGGCGAGCTCCGGCGGCTGAATCTGCCCTTGTCGCGTTTTACAGCGCAGAGAAAGTCGATGACGCGCTTTGAAGAAGTTTTGCCAGCCCGAAGACGCGTGAAAAGGTGAAATCGCAGCTTTCTTAGCAACTTCTAGCGCTTGGATACGTAGGATAGTTGCAGTTACAGGAACCTCGTGCCCCCTCAAGTCATTAATCCAACGGACCAAAAGAACCTCTTTTTTTGGCAGCACTGTGCCCTTACCTTTAGTGCGTGCCATAAAGATGTGCACACTTGCCCTGTCGGAGCTGCTGCTCTCTATCTTTTCGAGCTATTTCATATTAAACGAGAGCCATTTCCTTCGTATCGCCAAGCAAAAGACCGTCTTTGCGCATCTCAGTCGTTCGTTCAACAACAAAATCTCACATAAACCGTCAGCAAGGTGTGCGCCAACTTGAAAGTGCTGATGTTGACATTTCACGTGCAACAGTTGAACCTTCCCTTAAGCTGCAGCAACTTATTTTTCCTAGTGTCGAAGACAGTCAAAAACAAATTTCAGAGGGTACATGGGAAAATAAATTAGCAACGCGCGGATTTCTTAAATTACTTCAATACCTTCGGGACTTCTCCAAGATTGTGCAGTTTTATTTGACATCCTCCCGACTTCTATGCGCGAGCATGAAATATTTGGGGAGGCTTTTCATCAATTCCGCACGGAGGCTCTTTCTAGAGAGCTGAATGCCGAAAGCCCGGTTGAGATGTAACTCCAAGTTGCAATGCCACTCCTCCCAGAGCGGATAACTGTGCAACACACATTTCTGATGATCAAATTAGACTCTCGCCACGCAGAAGAATGGCAATTTATGAAAGACACGATAATCTCACCTCGCTGTTGAATGGCCAAATGACATTTCGCTTGCTGCCGATCGGGCAACCAGAGACAGCTAGCCACACCACTGTACCTATCAATAATGAACCAGCAGCATCCAATATTAGCACACCAAGTGGAGCTCAAACACATGCGACCGACGACGTACCGTCTTATATGATGAGCAGGGGTGTCAGCAGTGTACGTGAGCTCTGGACAGAATGGCACGAAAGTCTGTCTAACGGGCCCTCCATCGAACAGTTAGAAAAGCAATATGTGAAAAAATGGCGTTTGTCGTCAAAAGAGTCTAAGTTTTTTTTCGAGACACGGGCAATGGTGACGCGAGGGCAATCTGTCGACAGTGCCATGATCAAGGCTGATACTGAGCGAGGTAGGAAGAGTATTGATGTTTTTTCTAAGTATATCAGCAGCATTAACAAATAGCGTATCTATCCATTGTTTACATAATTCATTGCTTACCGCTTCTATCCATGGAAGTTGTGACGGCTGGCCACTGCACACACGGGTTTGTACAGCTAGATCGCTCGGGCGACCGATGTAAATATTCATGAGTCCTTGATGACGGCTCCACGAATGCCTGTAGCATATAGAACACGTCAGCCGCACTGCTTATGTCGTCGATCGACGCATTTGGCTCGACCACCACTATTGATCATTGTACTAGCGCCAACACACGGCAATGGAGCTGTAGTGCGCTCTAAGCCTATTCTCCACGCCGAACCACACCATGAAAGGATAGAACCTCTTCACTCATACCAAAGTGCCTTGCTTCTTGTTGAGAGTTGCGGTCTGCATTCATAGCGAACGTTAAACAGTGATTTGTTGGTACTGAAGACAATACAAAGGCCGATAGAAGCAGAACGGGCTCACCTTGCACTGCCAGCGTGTGGTGATGGCGCCATAACACCTCCGTCATGCGTCACGAAGGCAGTGGTGCTGCTTTTCCAACTGAGGCGAAGAGGAGCGGGAGGTGTGCAGTCTTGTGTTTCAGCAACAACGGTAGAAGTGTCGTGTCCGCCACTAGGAAAATTACCGCAAAACAGCCAATGAACACGGTGTTCGCAGGTAACATACCATATACCGTCTGTTACCTCCAGATACCAGGTCCAGGGTCATGACCCAGTCGTGACTTTATCTTTTTTACTTTAGCTTACCCCACCCAAAGGAAATGACAAAATGCAGCTGGTTGAAGTCCTTTCAAAACCAATGCATTTATGGGCATGTAGAATGCCAATTCATGTCTGGTTACATGTTTGTAAATGATAGTAACACTTTCCGGTTCCAGTAACACGAACCTACTTTGCTCTACTCGTGGCGTGGGCTCACATATTGTGCCGAGGGCCTTCATATCATAGTCGTGTGGTAAATTTATTCTCAAGCAACAATACTCATTTTTTCATCTCGCAGTAAATAATGCGCAATCGCCTGTAAACGGTGTAACAGGAGACCTCTATAAACACTAGAAGCGGAAACCATTTGTCTAGACATGTGTTTTCGTAGCCGAATAACTTCAACTCGCAGATTTCTGCACCAAAGGAGATTTATTTAGCGTTATTAATCCTATTTATTTGAAAAACGGGGCAAACACTATTGATAAAAGTTTTTTTCGGTTTTGAAAAGAGAAGCTGCCGAAAACATGCCGATCAATTTTACTTTTTACTATGTACGAGTATTCTAAGACGTTTCGGTTGACATGTGTAGCGCGGCTGGCGCAATGGATAGCGTATCAGACTTCGAATCTGGGGGTTGCGGGTTCGAGTCCCGCGTCGCGTATATCTTTTCTTTCCTTAGAAATGCTGCCGAGAATGTTTGATTGGCTATAACTTTGGCTGATGTACGTACAGCCACAAGAATGTATTTCATAACAAAAGATGCGCCTTTCGACACCAGTTATATATTCTCTATCCGTGCACAGACTCATTCGACAATTCGCCGCCATGAAAGCTATTTCTGCCACCGAAAAACCTGATTCTACGTACTGTAAAATCTGTGTTTGTGCCCCTGGGGTACTAAGTTAGTACCCCACCCTTGCAATGGGGTACTATTTGAGAGTGGGGGGTTATTAGAGAGTGGGGTACTAGTGGCAGCAAGAGGGAAATGTGTCAAAGCATGAGTCCCTTTGAGGCGGGTTATCACTCATAGAGAAGATCGGCTACAGGTCAGCTTTGGTAAGGCTAACTACGAAGTCATTAACATTGTCGAAATCGCTGTTGCCCTCCAGATCTTGGTCAGATTCGACCGACGTAGCCGCTTCGGCGCTAACACGCCTCCAGGGCTCCTTTGGAGTTCTCCCCTTGATGACCAACAAATTAACTTGCGCTTTTGCATTGGGATTCCAAATTGACTACGAGAGCTTAAACACGAAGTCGTCATTAGGGGTGTTTCCAACGCTACTGAGTACAATAATATAATTTGTGATGAATTACTCATCGACCTGAACAGTGGGGTACTATTAAAGAGTGGGACACTATGACAAGTCCCCCACTCAGATGAAGATTTTTACTGGGATAGGAAGCAACGAAGTGCTGTATACAGCCCAGCCCTCCCAGGTTTATTTGTAACGGCGGTGCGACGACCACTGTACCGGCACATTGGTACAAATTTGTGTGTCTATACATATAGTCGAGTGCGGAGACTGTGATTGATCGATGAAGGCAGAGATTGATGTAAAGAATCATCTTGAGTGACGTTAAAGGATCAAGGCAATACAATGAGAATTCCATTCATGCTGATATTTCTTAAGATGACCAGTGACTACGCGTAGCTAGTTCTAGGCAAAACTGAATTTTATGCTATTAGAGTTCCACTACTGCATTTGCCCGAAACCTGTGCAGATGTTGCGGCTGCTTCGCAGCCGCAGGAGATGCGTTCATCTCGATGTAAGGGGATTCCCTATCAAGGACTACAGAAGCTACGCACCGGGACTACGCCAAAGTTCGGGCTAATTTATATTCCTATTCCAGCCTCGGGTAGCCTTCATAAGGGGTGGATTATTCTGGTTTTCAACGATTTTGCCCTCCGATTTGACACATCATTTTGAGGTCCGATTTATTTAACTCGGTCCCTGAAATATGAAACTAAGTTTCTAAAGGAGGGCATTTGGATTTGCTCATAGTGAAAACAAGTGGTTGAACATTAGGAGCATCCGCCATGCCTAGGATGGATACAAAGGTTATCTCTACAACGTCAAAGCTGCCCTTCATAATGTCAATTAGCTCTTCAAACTTGCCACACTCCTTCATATGTGTACATATCGAGGTGGGATCGCTCCAGGCGACTAAAGATCAGCGGTAGCCAGCATCAGGCTTGTATGATAAATAGCACGATTGGCCAAAATAGGTGAAAACCACAATACTATTAAAGGCATGGGGAACTAACACAGATTTTACAGTACCCACCGCTATTTCTTAGCTGAAGCTCGACAGAGACTTGACCCCAGCAAGCGAGCCGTACGGCTACGTGTTCACAAGTGTCTTGGCTTTGGAATGGCCACCATTGCGCGGGGCGTGGCGGCGGACAACAAGCACAAGATGGGCAAAATGCCGACGACTCCTGCTGAGCCACCCGCTGTAGGGAGCAGTTGAAAAATACGGTAATATATTGGAGCAAATCATTACTGACTAAAATATTACGGGCAAACCCACCACGTCTCAGCACAACGCAGACACTGTACAAGCACTGACAGGTGACACCTTGTCAACCCGAACTGTTCAACGGCACTACGCGCAGTGAAGTGCTCGTTCAAGGTTGGAGAGCGACACGATATTCGAGCGGACAATGACGTGAACGTAGCTTACCGACTGCATCACCTACAGCGTAAGAGGCCAACCTCAACAAGCGCACGGCCATCCGCACGGAGATTTACTTGGATGAATCCTACTGCAACTTGCACCACGTCGCAAACCGGACGTGGCTACTTCCTGGGATGCGTTGCTCGCTCCCTTCTGGGAAGGGGAGGCGCTTTTGCATTATCGGGGCTGATGCCATCACCCGCATCGGCAACCACCGTACGCGAGGAGAATGGGTAAAAGGCTCGGTGAAGGTGTGGAGTGCTGACAAAGCGGCTAGTACTGCCACGGACGACTACCACGGCAACTTTACGAGCGAGAAGTTCGAGAGGTGGTTTGGCCCAGCTGTGCGAGACGCTCTGGCACGAGTACAAGCGGTGAATCATCATGATGGATGGTGCAAAGTATCACAAGCGGCTCCTGCAAAGAGCAAGAACAAGGAGGCGCACGTCAAGTGGTTTCTTCGCAACGGCGTCCCTGCGAGCATGCACATGAAGAAGAAGGAGTTACAGGGACTCGTAGCGAAGCGGGGGGGCAAGCTACGAGACGGTCAAGATTGCCGCCAATTGGGGGCACAAAGTCCTATTTACTCCTCCTTACCACCCCGAGCTGCAGCCCATAGAGCTGATCTGGGCGCTATAAAGAACCCGCCTTGCAGCACCATGGCCGCGTTGGAAGCCAGAATCCACGAAGGTATTGGCAACGTATCATCAAAGACGTGGCTCAAGGCGTACAGGCACGTCCAGGACGTCGAAGAAGAGTACACCTTATCCAGTCCAAGTTGACCAAGAGCAACTTACATTCATCAAGTGCAAAAGCAAGATTTCAAAGCGCAAGTGAAGTTCAGCACGCACCTCTTTAAAATGTAATTTTGGCACTATTCGTTTCAATGCGTATAAAATATAAGAGGTTGTTTTTTTGTCTGGAAGGGACACTGAACCATGACCACATCTGAGGAGTCAAATGAGTGTTTGAAGTTCAGAGGGGCCTTTCGCTTTCTCCTCGTTTTGCAGGTTATTAGGGGTTACCGGGGACGCTGATTCGCTTATATTAACCCTATCGCGAGCCCTTGGCTAAATTATACTATACAAGCCCAAGTTATTTGAGTCTTTAAGGGGGCATTTTTCGCCCTTTAAGGAATTCACTGTACTTGAATTGGACTATCTCTTGTACAAATCATTGAAGATGCTATGTTGATGTAATCCGTCTAGTGAATTTAACTTGATTAAAGTATACTCAAATGATTACAGATACTACAGTATTTGCTATGTTAGACTAGACGGTCCAATTCCTATTGAACTTTGGTTAAAGAGCACAAAAAGCGCCCTTAACCCTTTCACTACCAGGCAAATCGAGGAGGCTTGTAGGTCCGCTGCAGACCTGTAACCTGGACGATGATCGTCCCTGATTGGTAGAATCTCGGCTATCGAGGAATTGGTGTAGAGATCACCAAGACTAACAAGTCCGTAGCGGACCCACAATTTTCAGAGTACCGTGAGGACCAGAATAGTTTGGCTAGCAGCGGTTGCACTTCAGACTGCTCTCTTCTTGCTATTTTGCTATCTTCAAGCAGAACTAGGCCTCGCGGCGCCCGCGTAGCGGGCGCGTGGTCAGTTTTTGTCCCAATGGGCAACAACAAAAAGATGTCACTTGTGGGAATTGAACCCGCATCGTGCAGATCGAACGTACCGCTCCGAACCACTAAGCTGAGCGGGACCCGTGTGGAACGTCTGTTTTCTACAATTACTATAGTTTGTATTATGTTACAACAACTTGAATAAAAATGTTAAAACACAACTCTTGCTTTAACTCAGTCGGGCACCTCCCCTTCACCACTTAAGGGAAAAAATGTTTTGATCACACACGGGGCTCGCCTCCGCTTCGCTCCTGCGAGCGTACATTCGAGCCTCTCATGCATTCCACCAAACTAACTCGCTAACACAATCACTTACTCCCTCCTTCACTCTATTTACTTACTTACTCACTACATCGGCGCATGCCGAACACTTTCATCAGGTAATACAATAGCATGGATTAATAGTTTTGAGTGACAGACGTAAGTAAGGTCTTGGATATCTCTCAATTAGCCTGTGCGTGTCCGTTAGGATGCTTTGCCCGCCCACCCAGAAAAAAAGTTTGTTGGCGGAGATCGAACCCACAGTGCACCGAGCAAAATTGTGAAGTTAACCGACTGAGCCTCCAATTACTCAAATGTTAACTTTGCCAAAACGAACATATACTTAGTACAATTAGCTAAACAACCAACACACTACACATTAGCTGACAACGCCGAACTCTCTGTAGCATGCCGCTCCTCTGCTTCAGTTCCCCGTAGAACTGTTACTACCCGTCCGTAGTGGTGGGCACAAAGAGATCGCCTACGCTGCGCTTCGGCGAAAGTAAAGCCCTCATTTAAACTTACTAATCCATACGCCTAGACAACACCACACTCCCTTTACTTAACAATTGTATTGCTCACAATTACACTCATAACTAAGAATTCTTAAACCACACCTTACAATAGAATGCATCGCTCCAGCTTTAGGATTAATTGACTGTATTCGACTTCTCAACCGGCCTCACAGCGAGCGTTTAAAGCGTCCAAGTTTTGCACAGTACAGAAAAAAGTTTTCAAGAAGGGATCGAACCCTCACTCTGCCACATAAAAGATGTACCAATTCCCACTGAGCAAACGCGCGATCGGTATTCCAGCTTTACACTGAGCATAAATCATAACACAAACATGCATTGCTTGCAACCAAAGAGAGCTAGTCGTACGTTTGGCCCGCCTCCGCTACGCTCCGGTGGGTTTCGTTCATTTGTTCCCTAAATTTACTTTTTTACTCGGTGAACTACGTTTAATGCTCACGTGCTTTACTCTCAATAGCACAGAGCTCGTACCACTCAGAAAACTCAACACGCAGCAGAATGTATTTTGAGTTAACGGCTACTCAAAGATCTCGCGGTAGACAATGTTTTTGGTGTGCACCTCCCCATCTCCATCAACCGCCTCGGGGTCTATTGCAATTTTAATCGCCTTTCTCGAAGTTACTCGAGACAGGTCCACGTAAAGCTGACCGTGCGCGAATACAGGTGATTCCAGGTAGATACCTACGTGATGGATTGACTGTCCTTGGGCCTTGTTGATCGTCATCGCAAACGCAGGTACAACTGAAAACTGCTTTCGCCTCAGTGTGAAGGGGAAGTCTTTGTCTTCGTCGTCACTAAAGAAAACAATTCGGGGAATGAAAACCCTTTTGCCTCGGCGGGAACCCGGCATAATTGTTGCGTCGATGCAGTTTTCACGAAGAGCAACCACGCGTAGACGCGTACCGTTGCACCAACCTTCGTCGCCGTTTAAGTTGCGGATCATGATAATCGGAGTACCAACTTTAAGAATCATCTTGAGGAGGCATACCTGAGAAATTGAGCGAGTTTAAAAATTCAGGCTCGAACATATCCTCTTGCCCAGCTTCCTCCAGACTATCATTGGAAAGATACTCCCGCGTTTCTCCGGTTAGGCGTTCAGCGACCAATTCGTTAATTCGTCCAGCGCTTGCATTTGTAGGAGCCAACATGGCTCGATCTACAAAGTATTGATCGGGCAACTCTTCGTCACCCACCCCCGGATAAATCGCGTCAATTAGAGCTTTTACATTTCGCAAGCGCCGGTTGTCCTCTGGTCCATCCAACTCATCGGACCGACCCATATTCTCTCGAGGGAACAACTGAAAATCCGGCATCTGAGCGTCTTCGTCTGAGCTTAAGTCGCCCTCCAAATCATTGTTACTGGGTTCATCCGGAAAAACACACATTGACTTAGGGATAGAAATATCATCGTCACCAATGTCAGCATTCACAGGGTACTGGCCTTCTCCAATTCACAGCAAGAAGTCCGAAAATTCTGCTAACTCAGCCGCGTTGTCAGGATTAGGTGCAGTCCTGACTCGCATATTTTCAAAAAGCCGCACCTGGCGAAGGTGTCGCTAAAGCGGAGAAGCCTTGAAACACGCCTTAATTGTTTCTGCTCTCGTAGAATCTTTCAGTACAGGTAGAATTTGGCGATGATCGCCACTGATAACAATGACCTTGCCTCCGAATGGTTCGCTTACCTTTCCGGTAATGTCACGAAAAGTTCTATCGACAGATTCAAAGCAAGCTCGGTGCATCATCGGAGCCTCATCCCAGATAATTAAACGGGCTGCCCGGATAAAATCTGCCTTTTCTGACTGTTTTGAGATGTTGCACGTTGAATGTTCAGTCAGCTTCAGTGGGATACCGAATGTCGAGTGCGCAGTGTGACCCCCTGTTAACAGCGTCGCCGCAATACCGCTTGAAGCCACAGCAATAGCGATACCACCTTCTAACCATACTTTCGCAAGTAATTGTTCAAGCAGGAACGATTTACCCGTCCCTCCCGGTCCATCTAAAAAGAACAGTTTTGACTCTTCCGTTGGATCTGACACAGCCTTCATCACTTGGTCGTATACGTCTTTCTGGCTCTGATTGAGTTTGCTGACCAAAGCTACAGTAGGTTCCAACAGCTCCATAGTGTACGCGTCCAGCTCTTGCTGGACCAAATTTCCAGTAACATGGCCATCCTACTCGGCTTCAGCTTGGTAATCCTCAAGGAGGGGAAGGCCGTAATCTCTCAGACTTTTGCAGTTTGCACGAAAAATAGTTTCCAAACTCCGTAGAGTTTTAAATTCAACCATCCTATCGTCGGCATCGGCTTCGAGCTCTCTTTGGAAATCTTCACTCAAATGGTTTTTGAACTGTTCCCATAGCCACACCGGACGACTTGGCAGTGAATAAATCAAAATAATGACGAAAAGTTTGTCGAAGCTGGTAGGGCATACGCTCATGATAAGCATCTCGTAAGCACTCTTCCCACTCTCGATCATTATCCAAATATCCGGCAGCCTCCGCAGCACCATGATATGTGGGGTAAATTGTCCCGTCGATAGTTCTAAGGTCCTCGAAAGAAGTTGGACCTCGGCGATAGCACAGCAGCAGTCGTAAATAGAAGCGTTCTGGGTCTTGCGGCGAAACGTAAACGATGCGACCAATAGACGGCACATATTTCTTGTACTGCACCCACCACTTACCCTTTTTGTCCCACCGATAGACTTTAGGAATATCCTTGTATAACATCTGCCCAGCAACATCAGGTTCTGCAATGCAAAGCATGGAAAAAGAAGTCAATGTCGTCTGGTCACCTCTACGAATTAGCCGGCGAATCTGTTGGTTACTTGCGTTGGCTCTGTAGGTAGCCGCACTCTGGCCGGGCAGGTGAATCGCCAGTTTAACCACGTTATGCGTAGATCCTTGCGTTGGGTGTTTGAACAGGCGCATACATGCTTCAACCAGAGATATATATCTCGCCAACAAATACTGAAGAATTTCGTTCAGGTCACGACCTTGAATTTCGCCCTCAATAGTAATCGTTGTCATGTCGGCTCCCTTGTAAACGTATTTGTAGATGTACTTGACAGCCTTGTTTGTTGCACAAACCTCAACGTTGATGTGGCAGTTGTATTTCTGCGATAAAAAAGGATTATAGGGGACCACCCACTGGTTCACGGTGGCGTTATCCCACACTTTGTTTCCACACTGCAGGCGCCCGCTGGGACGACGACGGCGCCTGTAAATTGGATATTTATCCGAAGCCATGATAGTAACCTCTGCTAACGGTTTGGGAAACTTTTTTGAGCACTTGTTGTTTTTCATGCAGGGACTGTTCGGGTGTCCGTCACCACACGGGCCATGCATCATACACGACAGGATGGTTTCGTAAAGCTCCGGCTGTTTTTCAGGATCAGGTAACTCAGCTGAAACCAATCGGTCAACGTCCTCGGAAGTAATTGGTTTGTCTTCCGGTCTCAATATAAGCAATATATGAGCATGAGGCAAGCCACGCTTTTGATATTCCACCACGTGAATTCTAGCCGCCTGAATACCCAAGATGCCTTCATCGATATCTTTGCACATCGCTTTCAACTTTTGCATAAAAACCCTCGCCACTACATGAGACCGTTTCAAACAAAACTAATGCGCCATTTAGAGTTATCAAGATAATCGTGTCCAAAGTTGGGCCATTCGTTTTCGTACTTACACGAGTTTTTGAGAAAACGGGTGATAAGTGATTTGACAATCCAAACTGTCACTAAAGCGAACTCTCTCATTTCTCAAGTGCCCGCAAGAAGATACCAGTCTCCAACCAGCCATGCTTCCCCAGCTCCCGCACCCGCCTTCGCCCTCTCAAGAGTTTTCCAGCCAGGAAGAGCCGTGCGCAAGTGCGCATTCTGGTCAAGCTGAGCTACCCAGTGCAGTACGGTCCAGTGTGGAGTCGCAGGCAGCCTGACCGGATTCAACTCGCACAGGAAACGGAATCCGTGGAGCCGCCATCTAGCCAAGAGGACGCACGCGAGACGCGAGTGGGGACGAGAACGATGAAGAAGCTGGGGGCAGTGACGATGAGGACTGGAGTGACGATGAAGGAGCTGCAGAAGACGAAACGGTCACTGGAGAGAGCGCAGGGAGTGATTTCGAAGCAGAGGACGTAAGTATCAATTTGGTCGACGTCGACCTTCAACAGCGTGTGGCTAACCTGATCGCCGGAGACGAGTGTGAGCGACGCTGTCTCGAAGGAAAAGCACGTGAGTTGGAGTGGCTGACGTGCCCGCTTGGGCAGATGACCAGGGGCGAGAAAGCAACCTGTATCCTAACGCTTGTTGACGTTTTGATGCAAACGGATACCGCCGTTAGACGACGCGGTACCGGGGTGCGCGAGAAGTTTCATTACTATCTTGTGGGCCATGTCTGCCGTACCTCCTTCGCTCGCTGCCTTGGGGTGCAGCCGCTCACGGTCCAGCGCTACAAACGGCGTGTGCGTGACGGCAACATTGGTCCCAAAGAGCATGGTAACAAGTTGAACAAGAACGCCTCGACTATTGATGCAGTCTGGCTCGTGAAGTGGTTCAAGCAGTTTGCTGCTGAGGTTGGCGAGGTGGTTCCCGTGCGAGTGCGCATGCAGAAGACCAAGGACGGCGTGGTGAGGAAGTACTATAGTCATGAAGACTACACGCTCTTGCCAGCTACATTTACCTGGGACGCGCTTTTCGACGAGATGCACAAGTTCGTAGCTCTGGGACTTCGCGTTAACGAGCCGACACGGGCTACCTTCCGGAAGTTGCTGTCGCTCCACTGCCCGAACATCAAGATTCGTTCTGCGCAGTCGAATGTCTGCGACCTGTGCACTGTTTACCAGACGCGCATGCGGAACCGCCCCACGACAGACCAAACTGAAGAGCTGGGACAACACACGGAGTCTGCTCGCCGGATGAGGTACGAGGACAGAAGTATCATTTTGATTACCGACGGGATACTGATATCATTTTGATTACCTGTAAACATTTAGACGGGAATACAAGGCGGACAAGACATCCGTTCACGGGGCAGGCGAAGCATCGAGCAACGTCGCCGTGATAGTCATGGGCTTTTCACAGAATCTGGCTATTCCAACAGTCACGTTGACGCCTTCGCAATGGTACTTCTGTTCGTTGCTAGCGGTCAGTGTCTTTGGCATTTACTACGAAAACGAAGGAAGGCAGACAAACTACCTGTATGACGAGTTTACAAGCGGGAAAGGCAGCGACCAAATCAATTCGATGCTACACCACTTCATCCGCACGGTGCTGCTTCCAGCAGGCAAGAAGCATCTCGTCGTTTACGCCGATAATTGCTCTGGCCAGAACAAAAACAACCATGTCATCAAGTTCTTCTTGGCTCTAGTGCACATGGGTGTTCTGGAACGAGTAGACTACAAGTTCTTTGTGAAGGGTCACACAAAGAACTCCTGTGATCGTGGTTTTGGCCACATTCGGAAGCACATTTCGCGCCAAGAGTGCTAGACTATGGATCATATTGTGGCTGCGGTGAATGACTCTGCGACATCCAACACTACGGTGCACATCTCGCGGGGAAACTAGTTCTTTAAGAGCTACAAACCGCTAGTGACCGAGCTCTACAAGACATTAATGGGCGTTCAGCAGTACCAGATATTTTCCATGACGAATGACCAGCCCGGTGTCGTTCTCTGCCGCAAGGGCCCCGATGATGATGCTGTAAAGCAGGACTTGCGACGCAAAGTCGACGGAGTTCTGACGGAGACAGTCAAGGTGAATAGGATGTTCGAGCATTACCTGGAAGACTTGAGCCCTCCTCCTATCAACGCCGAAAAGATGCTGGACATGCACAACAAAATTCGCAGATACGTCCCTGAAGAATTTCAAAGCAACCCGATCTACGCCAAACCGAACGAAAACCAGCAAGGAGATGCTAAAGTGGCAAAGCAAGCCCGCCGCGAGCACCGGGCAGCCATGGCTGCTAATGCGAAGGCCAACCAGGACCGCCGAGGAAGAGACGCTGATGCAGAACTTCCCTCGGCACCTAAGAAGCCTCGAAAATGAAGCATCTCCGAAGACTCGGTCAAAATGATACTTGTCTCCCGCGAGTAAACAAAATGATACTTACCGCCTCAAATGTCACTATTCTGAATCTGTCGACAAAAGTCACTTTTCGTCATATTCTACTGTGAATTTGAAGAAACCGACCACACCATTGGCTCCGCAGCGCAATTTTACGTCAGAATAGCCAGTAAAAAAAATCACAATTTCTGTCTGGGAAAGGAAATATTTTTTTGGCAACTCATAACTCGGTGAGTTTCTAACTTCTGAGGCTGTGAAGGGGCTCAAACGAAAGAGGAGACACCCGTCGTTGTGATGGTGTGCTTAAATCGCGATTCGTACTTAGGTTCATTAATATTATTTTGTTTGACGTGGTCTCATATTCATATCAGGTCGATCGGAAGCAGTTTGTCCCCTCCGAATGTTTTCCTGTATCTCCACCCACTTTGGGTTACACGTCATCGCGATGAAAAGATTTGGAGCCCCAAGATCTCGAACAATCGCCATCGCGTCTTGAAACCGTTGATACATGTATCGAGGCCCCCCTGTAAACGACGGAGGCAGAATAAGACGCCGACCCACGTTACCAGCCTCAACCTCGGTTGTATCCTCCGATCCCCTTTCACGTCGAGTGGTTGAGGAATCGCGAGCGACTTGCTCCAGCTCGTGAATAGCAGCGTCTCGATGAGCCTCAGTGCTTTCGTGCCGGTATGCATCTGTAAGACCCTGAATTGTTTCCAGCCTAAACTCAAGCTGGTTGTTTTCGATGTAGCGAAGTCTCTCTTGCTCTGCTTTTGCCCATTGGTCGACACAGTATTGCTGTGTCAGACGTCCTCCGAGAAGTAGCAATGAGTGAGTACCGGTGCGATCGTAAAGAAGATACGCCACAAATTCTCGCAACGACATCGTTGTTTTGCGGCGTTGCCGGGTGCCATCCTCATATTCCACGATATAGCCCCATTCAGCCAATTCCTCCTCCATGTTTTGGTCACCTCGGTCAGGTCCATTTCGTCGTTCGCCCGGGCCGTCTCCGCTAGTACCGTCCCCATTATCCTCGTTCCCCGCGTAAGGCATTTTGTATGTCCATTCAGACTCACCGTATGGATGCAATAAAGGTACTGTAACGGGTCGTAATGAGGATTTGTCTCGTAAATACGTTGAAACCCGCCCTGCCTCGTGTAAAGTACGATATCACGGGGTTGAGCTGCGTTTGCGTCAATAATAATTGCAGCAACCTCGGAAGCAGTTGGTGTGTTATGCGTCCCAGGATTGGAACCACTCCCAATATGAAGTCGCAGCGTGCATTCTACCTCAGGATCAATTTGTACCGCCGGGAAGTCTTCCTCTTCCTTGCTCTCGTCGACACGGCCCCTTTCCCGCTGTTGTTGCACCGCATCAAGCGCTGGTCTACTGCGCTCAATAAGAATCCCTCGGGCATGCAAAAACTGCTGTGCATACGGATTATATATCTCCATGATGGAATCGATGTTGCTCAGAAACTCTGGATTTAAGCCATCCGTCATCCGAATGCGGCTTGCCACGCACGCTGCACTGTCCGGGTCATTGATGTAGATTTGAGCAAACATTGGATTCCCACCTGGAGGCGGGAGAAGTGAGCCCATTTGGTGGCAAACCGTTCCCATAACACGAAAGTTGTAAAGTCCCCGTCTTGTCACGGATTCATCCACATTTAGAGGCTCTGAGCGTGATGCACCCATGGAAGTAAAGGCAAATACATTGTTGGATGGACTGCATGAAGGCACGATTGTCGAATAGGCGTCGTAATTCTAAAGGGGTTCCCGCCTTGGCGGCAAGCGTACTTTACCTCCCAGGCAGCAACATTTTGCCGTTTCTCCTGGAAACTTCCAAGCTCCACAATCGCCACATTGGCGTTCATCCCCTGAACGCAGGAAACGTGAAAAATAGTGGCGTCTGTCTAGCGTACCACTCCCACGCACGATGTCCGGGTCGAAATCTTCGTGATTGACGCAAGCTTTTTTGTATTGGCGAGATCTGCGTCTGTAGCGTTCTGCATCTCTCCGCTGCAATCGCTCGTCTTCAGTCAGTTCGTTACGTGCCGCTGCTCGCGTAGTTGTATTTTGCTCTCGCGCCTTATTGAGCTGCTCTTGACTCATATCATCTCGTGCGACAGCTCGCGCTGCTGTATTAAGCTCTCGGGCCGAATCTCTGTGTTCCTGGTTCATTATACCTCGCGCGTCAGCTCGCGCGACTGTGTTGAGTTCTCGGACCAAATCTTTTGTTCCTGACTGAGTTCACCCCGTGCTACCGCGCGCGCAGCTGTTTCTCGCTCTCGTACTGCTACTCGCTGTTCCTGACTCATTGCCTGGCGATGAGCGGAACGGGAGGAGCTATTTCGCTCCTGTTCTTCGCGACGTTCCTCTATTGACCTTTGTTGTCGGCGATTTTGTTCACGTTGCCGGTGAAGCTCAAGATCTCGCGAGTTTTGTCTTCTCTTTGCAGCCTTACGCACACGATCTCTCTCCCTAACTGCTGCCAGTTGTGAAGCGCGCATGTCCGCTCGTCTCCGCGGTCGGCGAGGTTGAGCAAATGCTGAAGTAGCCGGAGCCGCACTCGACTGGTCCACAGCAGCAATGCCTCCAGTAACTGGTTGGGCGCTCACAACTTCCAAATTCGTAACTGCAGTCCAGGCTGCGGTTTCACCTTCGTGGTTCGCAACATCTCCATCCTGCCGTTTTTGTAGCCGATATAAAGCCGCTCGTCTATTTTTCCTTCTGCGCTTTCGGTCTGCTTCCGATTCTTCCTTCGGCGAACGAAACGCCTCATCGATGTCAGCGACAGTGCCATACTTCCGTTTACGCCCCATCTCTCCAACTATAAATCCACACCAGGCATCGGTCGTTTAGAAGCGTGACAGTAAAATCGAGAGGTGCGGAAGGCTTTTAAAGAGACACCTAGTCGTTAATTACCACTACAACCCACCAAAGTCCAACCCCGTCACCTAATATTTGTAGTCCCTTATCTGTTCGATTTACTATAAGCGTACGCTTTTTAAGAAGCATTTAAAAGAGGCTGCTGAAAGTTTACTCAATTTTTTTACATAATTGAGTAAACTTTCAGCAGCCTCTTTTAAATGCTTCTTTTGAGTAATGTCCTGTTTTGTACCCCGCACGCACGTTACGAACCGACGGAACACCCGCCTTCCCCCATCATTCGCGGGCAACGTGAATCTGATATATATTTCTGAATGTCTGAATTAGTTTAGGTTTTACGACTAACTGCCACGTTTTATATGGAAAAAGACCGAATTGCACAGATGAAAGTGCATTTCAGAGCCCTCTTCCGCAGTTCAGACACTCCGTTTTTTTCCACACTAGCACAGTCCTTCATTCTCAGTTCAAGCAAGATGACCTACTCAAACGACTTTCGTTGGCGCGCGGTATCGCTCCTGCACGTATATGGTATTGATGTAGGCTTTATCAGTGATATACTTGGGCCAAAGCGCCGAACTATTTTCCGTTGGTATAGCCTCTTTCTAGAGAAAGGAGTTGTAGACGAAGAAACTGCACCTACACGGAGCTCGAGATGGCCTTCCGACGTCGTTCAGGATGTTCGTGACTACGTGAAGCGACACCCAACATTTTACTTAGAGGAACTGCAGGCCTACTTGACCCAAGAACATCCTACAGTGAAGAATGTGTCGTTGTCGACTATTTGCCGCGCTCTACATTTCGACCTGGGTTTGACCCGTAAAGTTCTCACTCGTGCAGCTAGAGAAAGTGTACCAGCAGAGGTTGGTATGTATGTTATACTATTGTACTTAGCAAATTTTTTTACGGTTTGTGCTTTCGCTAGGTCGCGAACTACAAGGCCAAGTTGCGTGCAATCTATTCATTCCCAGAGCAGCTAACTTTTATTGACGAAACATCGAAAGATGGCCGGCGTGCCTATCGCCGGTACGGTTGGTCAGCCCGCAACACCAAATGTGTTGTTAAACTGCCATTTTCAAGAGGACAAAGGCGCTCTATCTTCGCAGCAATCGATCATCGTGGCTTCGTGGCGTGGGAGACAACCCCCGGCACGTTCACGCGCTCTACATTCCACCGCGCGTTCGTCAAGAAAGTCATCCCCCTTCTTAACCCTTGGCCACTACCGAGGTCTATTGTCATTTTAGACAATGCAAAAATTCACTTGTACAGCGAGCTGGAGCAAGTCGTGCACCAGACCGGAGCAAGGATCCTCTTCCTACCGCCCTACTGCCCAGAACTTAATCCGATTGAGATCGGTTTTGGTTCGCTAAAGAAATGGATTCAGCGAAACGCGAATTTGGTATTTCCCCTGTATCCAGATGCTGTGTTGGAGGTCGGGATGAAAGCGTGCGTTGGCCGGGCTGAAAAAGGAGCTTTAGGAATCTATGGGCACTGTGGTTACGATACAAATTGTCTTCGTGATAAGCCGTTTGAAATGTTATCTAAGTCAAATGAATAAAGATGCAATGTGCTGTCGGTTTTGTCTGTGTTGTGTTGATGCGTCTAAACAACGAGACTGCATTCTCTGTTGGCATCGTCGTCATCTCGGTGATCGACACCCTCCATGTCCTGTCTTGGAGATTCAACAGGAATAAACCCGTGATAAATGCCCTGGGTGAAGATGTCGTGCGGTGGGAGCCCAAGCGCGTCGCGAAGAGAGGCTACATCAACACGAAAATCCGTCCAGTTGCCGTTCACCTCAAGGTGAATAGTTGCTGCATGCTGCTCTGCATTCTCTGTCTGTCTGGAAGTTGAAGTGGCTATGGATGATGCATCAAGCGCCATTGCTTGTCTAGTTGTATTGTCCTCAGGCATCGAGAAAGGTGTCTCGTCTGGTTGACGAGCATGCGTAGTCACAGCATGGTTCATCGCAATTGGTCCGAGCGTAACACCGGTCTCTTCTTGAAAGCGCTGCACTGCAGCTGTCGCGTCGCGAATTCGTGCCGCAGTAGCACGGTGGATTGTTGGTTTGGCTGCACCTCGCTCCCGACAGTAAACAAAAAATTCGAACCGCAAATTGCCGAAAACATCATGAGCCCATGCTTCTTTTTCTTTAGTGGAGACTCGCTTCACTCGCTGTGTCAGCAGTGCAGTGAAATTGTCGTTATTGATGGCCTCGTAGCGGTGCTGAGGTGCCCCCTTGCTTGCTTTGAAATAGATGTCTTCATCGTCCAAGAGTAGCTTGTTGAAAGGCTTGTCCTGCAAAATGCCGAGGATTTTGGCACGGAGGACACTGAAGCGCTCGCTGAGTGTGAACTGAAACATCATCGTCTTGCCACCACGGGGATTTTCTGTAGAGCCCCTTTGCGAGCTGTTAGTATTGCACGGAGCTCGATATTTGTCGGAATGAGTTCTAAAGGAGACGGCATGTTGTTTCTAGAAGCACGAATCATAAGATACTATACTCAGTCACTCAAATTGAATCGCACACTCCTCATGTTTGCTGTACCTCTGTCGCTATGTGGCCACTTAGCAGTAGGAGCTATCAGTCTGTAAAGACAGCGTCATGAACAACATCAACACATCGTACAAACAATACTATCAGTGTTGACATGAATAGCTAGCATCAAAGCGCGGCATGCTTCTTACCTCTAGCTGTGGGAGCTTGAAGTGGGTCTTAAATATACCAGAAGCCAGCAACAATGCACGCACAGATCAGTGAGGTATGGAAGCTGACAACGAAGTAAAACAAATCACTGGCGACGTACTTGTTCCGCTAGTTGCGCCGATGCTCCAGTAGTTCACTTGCTTCCGTTGCTTAGATGTGTCCTGCACAGCAAACAAACAGTGTTATTGCGTTAGTGTATTGCCGCAGCCATGCCAATTTACACGGGCTCTTACCGAGGCCCAATTTGGGGCAGCAACACGAGGCAGCTATCTCCACGCAGCTTCCAGGATGTTTGTGCCTACTTAGCTTCGACCTGAAGCGTCACAGCGCAACAACAAACGTTGAGGGTTAGTACTAGTACTTGATGCGTGTGGCGCGAGTGTGCTGTTGTCTGCTTACCTTTGCCGCGCCTTCTTCCTTCCTCCTTTCCCTTTCTCGGTCGTTTCGTTTGTGGTTGGCTCGTGAATAACGGGTTGGTGGTGATCTGATTTGAGAGGTTTTAAATGGCACTTTGCTTGGCAGGTACGGCCACAATTACGAGCTAAGAAGTCTGAGATAAGTGTTGACTCTGGCTTTGAGCAAGGCTATCTTAGAGTGAGGAGAAGTCTGGTTTAGCTAGCTAAATCTATGGGCAAAATGCTGGCAAAGCACAATATACCATTCACTATTTAACGCGGGCCACGCGATAAACAGATCCAGCTACTATTTTCTCATTTAAAGTTTTTTAGCCACCTGCTTTCGTCTTTTTGACGTTTTCGCATTTTTGCGTTTTTTCTTTTTGTTTAAGCAGTTTTTGTGACTGTCGGTTTTGACGACGATTTTGGGATATTAATGTTAAAACACTTTGAGTTTTATCATTTTAGCAGTGGACATAGAGCGGGGGGGCCGAAAAAGTATACTAAACTGTGTATAAGCATAAACCTTAAGTTTAGCTAGCGAGAATAGGGTTAACTGGCGAAAAATGACGGGTTTTGGCCAATAAGATGCATATAAAGTGGTGGAAATCGATTTCCAAATGTCCCTCTAAAAGCCTCCCTATTGTATGTGATTGTAGGCAGTGCGGTTGTCGGAGGCCCTCGGCTGAGAGCAATACTGACCCCCCAGTGCCTCGTGACTCGGTAGTTTCGGCCTCCGCCTTCGTATTACCTGCGGCGGCGCAAGTGCGGTACCGGGTACCAATAAATCGGTACCTGGTACCGATAAAGCAAACCGCCTATACCGGTACGGTGAGCAACGGGGGCTCCTTACACCCGGGTGGGGTGGTCGCACTGTGCCCGGCCACGGACTCGGAGGCGCACCGGGTGTTACCACCTGAGTGTGCCGGGTCCCAATACCAAAATGGTAACGACGACTGGGTCCGGGGAGGAGCAGACGGCCCGGCACTGCCGGCTATTGTCGCCGTTTGTGCTGCTCCTTACTCCGGATTGGGTATGAGGCTTCCCATACCCCCGGCGGGAGGCATGGGCGTCTCAGCGTCGCCCCCGAAGGGCAGAGGGGTGGCCGGGCAAGAAAGTTGGAAGACAGTGTATATTTGATAAGCATGCGCTTACACGTAGCTATCTAAGCTCACCGTAGTCGCTTCCACCGTCGCTGTCGTGTGCCGTCTCGCTGTTCGCGCGCGCTTTTTGAAATGACACGCATACACAGTTGGACTCAAAAACGTACTTAATATAAATAATATATTTTCGGCCAATCAGCGCGGGTTTTTGCGTGACTCTTTTGGCGCGGACCCACGGACAGACGGACGGACGGACAGGTTATGATTTTAAAGGGTGGTGAATAACGATGGACATACACGGGCTGCTGAACGACAACGACGGCTCTGCGGAGTTCGAGGACTCTGACGGGGAGGAGGATAGTTCAACCGCAGCATCAGCTGCAGAAGACGAAGAGTCAACTGAATCGGACAGCGATGCTGGGTCAGTGGGCGCGGTTTTGATGCCGACGGCTCAGCGTAAGCTGACGGGTAATGCCTCACGGCATAATTCGCGAAAGTGGACTCCATATCATCCGTGACAGAGAAGTCAAGCTAACCTACAAAGAGCGCGGCGAGTTGGGATTGTTTTCTCTGTTTTTCACCCGTGAATTTCGTGACTCTATCCAGAGCTGGACGAACACGATGCTCAAAGAGAAGGGCAAGGTTGAGGCTACAATGTTCGAGATCGATGCTTATATTGGCTTAGAAATTGCCATGAGTATCGTACCTCTAACTGAAATCAAAGAGCTTTGGAGTCAAAATCTGTTCCTAGGCCAACCTGACTTTGCTGCAACGATGGACCGCAATCGCTTTGAAAGTATTCGAGCTCGCTTCCAGGTGCATGTACCAGGAAGTGTGTCTGTGGAGCGTCGAGAGCAGGACCCGCTGTGACACAGCAGACGATTGCTTGCCCAAGTGCAACAGAAGTTTGCGGCCATTGCTGTACCCGTGGGCGCGGTAAGCTTAGACGAGATCACCGTGCGCACAAAAGCCCGCTCGGGGGCCAGGACATTTATACCGCCAAAGCCTGATAAGTATGGTGTCCGCTTTTACGGAGTAGTTGGCTGGGAAAGTCTATATGCCTACTCAGTTTGGGACAATGGATCTGGAAATCGGACTCAAACAGTACCTGTGGACCGCTATGTTGATGTGTTTCCGGCGCTACGTACAGCGGTATATAGAACAGTAGGCCGGGAGGATATTCCTGTGAAGCGAAAGGATGCCAGTGCGTAGTGGATAGCAATGTGTGGTCACCTCACAAAGACGTTCCCAGCTCCAAGTTCTCGCCGACTACTTGTGTGTGATAATTTCTACACGAGGCACTACTTGCATTTACGGACGGAGATGAAGATGCTCGGAACAGTCAGAATATCGCTGCAGGGCAAGTGGATTAGTCCCAGCCTAGATGCAGCAAAGACCCGAATGGACGCAGCTCCACGTGGGACCTGGGAATTAATCGCAGCGATTGATGTGTCGGCTGACTGGGAGAAACTCCAGGATGCTCACAAACGTGTCCAGAAGAAACTACCTGAACACCTTCAAACAGCTTACGACCCACCAATGACAATTGGGGCCAATGCAGGATATATCGTATTCCGCGACAAACTTACAGTCATTTTTTATACCTACGATCTAGCTGGCACTCCGTCACAGCGCGTCCTCCGAGGTGGGTCTCCAGAAGCTATTTGGCTATGCCATGGCCTTGCTCCACTTCGGCATTGGACGGGAGAGCAAGTGTTGCACTGTCAGACCTTCCAAGTACCTGCCGCTGTAGTGGCTTACAACCTGTTCATGAATGGGGTGGACAGAGTGGATCAGTTGAGAAGTACAAATCCGATCCGGCGAAAAGACAAACGATTATCCATGAGCATTCTTACATGGGCGATTGATTTAGCGCTTATCAACGCTTTCACGCTCTTCCGAAAAGTTGCAGGGCCTTCAGCATCACGCGTGACACTGCGTGAATTCAAGCGACGTGTAGCAGAAAAAATGACAGCCGTCCAGCGCGCACGACTGGAGAAAGCACGCCGAAAGCAACCTGTACCGGCAGAACCGCTGAATCAAGCAAGTATTAGGCGCTGACAACAGTTTACACGCTATTGCACCCAATTCCCGACAACATTCAACAGGAAAACTCATATGTTATTTGTGCTCGCTCCGAGGCTTCCCGAAGAACAGACACGCCTAAAGAAGAACAAGACGATAACATATCTCGATCAGTTAGAGTTACCATACGTGCACGCTAGCATGAATACAACAGTACCTAATGATGTCATTCAGGTTGGCAATCTGCTTCTCCACACACAGTGGAACGGCAATCTCCGACGTCTTGGGGAGCGACCCGTAGCTTCACGTAGAAATAAAGATGCGAGAGTGCGAGCTTGAAGCGCCGGGGGTTGCGCCGCTTGTGCGTGGACGACAGCATTCGTAGCCTGCTGCCAATGATCTTCTTGCTGAACTGCTGCCACTCACAGGGCGCGTCGACACAGTAGCTGCACGGCTGGGGCGAGGGATCGCTGCCCACCATGGGCTCTATTACGAGAAAGCACGCCGAAAGCAACCTGTACCGGCAGAACCGCTGAATCAAGCAAGTATTAGGCGCTGACAACAGTTTACACGCTATTGCACCCAATTCCCGACAACATTCAACAGGAAAACTCATATGTTATTTGTGCTCGCTCCGAGGCTTCCCGAAGAACAGACACGCCTAAAGAAGAACAAGACGATAACATATCTCGATCAGTTAGAGTTACCATACGTGCACGCTAGCATGAATACAACAGTACCTAATGATGTCATTCAGGTTGGCAATCTGCTTCTCCACACACAGTGGAACGGCAATCTCCGACGTCTTGGGGAGCGACCCGTAGCTTCACGTAGAAATAAAGATGCGAGAGTGCGAGCTTGAAGCGCCGGGGGTTGCGCCGCTTGTGCGTGGACGACAGCATTCGTAGCCTGCTGCCAATGATCTTCTTGCTGAACTGCTGCCACTCACAGGGCGCGTCGACACAGTAGCTGCACGGCTGGGGCGAGGGATCGCTGCCCACCATGGGCTCTATTACGAGAAAGCACGCCGAAAGCAACCTGTACCGGCAGAACCGCTGAATCAAGCAAGTATTAGGCGCTGACAACAGTTTACACGCTATTGCACCCAATTCCCGACAACATTCAACAGGAAAACTCATATGTTATTTGTGCTCGCTCCGAGGCTTCCCGAAGAACAGACACGCCTAAAGAAGAACAAGACGATAACATATCTCGATCAGTTAGAGTTACCATACGTGCACGCTAGCATGAATACAACAGTACCTAATGATGTCATTCAGGTTGGCAATCTGCTTCTCCACACACAGTGGAACGGCAATCTCCGACGTCTTGGGGAGCGACCCGTAGCTTCACGTAGAAATAAAGATGCGAGAGTGCGAGCTTGAAGCGCCGGGGGTTGCGCCGCTTGTGCGTGGACGACAGCATTCGTAGCCTGCTGCCAATGATCTTCTTGCTGAACTGCTGCCACTCACAGGGCGCGTCGACACAGTAGCTGCACGGCTGGGGCGAGGGATCGCTGCCCACCATGGGCTCTATTACGAGAAAGCACGCCGAAAGCAACCTGTACCGGCAGAACCGCTGAATCAAGCAAGTATTAGGCGCTGACAACAGTTTACACGCTATTGCACCCAATTCCCGACAACATTCAACAGGAAAACTCATATGTTATTTGTGCTCGCTCCGAGGCTTCCCGAAGAACAGACACGCCTAAAGAAGAACAAGACGATAACATATCTCGATCAGTTAGAGTTACCATACGTGCACGCTAGCATGAATACAACAGTACCTAATGATGTCATTCAGGTTGGCAATCTGCTTCTCCACACACAGTGGAACGGCAATCTCCGACGTCTTGGGGAGCGACCCGTAGCTTCACGTAGAAATAAAGATGCGAGAGTGCGAGCTTGAAGCGCCGGGGGTTGCGCCGCTTGTGCGTGGACGACAGCATTCGTAGCCTGCTGCCAATGATCTTCTTGCTGAACTGCTGCCACTCACAGGGCGCGTCGACACAGTAGCTGCACGGCTGGGGCGAGGGATCGCTGCCCACCATGGGCTCTATTACGAGAAAGCACGCCGAAAGCAACCTGTACCGGCAGAACCGCTGAATCAAGCAAGTATTAGGCGCTGACAACAGTTTACACGCTATTGCACCCAATTCCCGACAACATTCAACAGGAAAACTCATATGTTATTTGTGCTCGCTCCGAGGCTTCCCGAAGAACAGACACGCCTAAAGAAGAACAAGACGATAACATATCTCGATCAGTTAGAGTTACCATACGTGCACGCTAGCATGAATACAACAGTACCTAATGATGTCATTCAGGTTGGCAATCTGCTTCTCCACACACAGTGGAACGGCAATCTCCGACGTCTTGGGGAGCGACCCGTAGCTTCACGTAGAAATAAAGATGCGAGAGTGCGAGCTTGAAGCGCCGGGGGTTGCGCCGCTTGTGCGTGGACGACAGCATTCGTAGACTGCTGCCAATGATCTTCTTGCTGAACTGCTGCCACTCACAGGGCGCGTCGACACAGTAGCTGCACGGCTGGGGCGAGGGATCGCTGCCCACCATGGGCTCTATTACGAGAAAGCACGCCGAAAGCAACCTGTACCGGCAGAACCGCTGAATCAAGCAAGTATTAGGCGCTGACAACAGTTTACACGCTATTGCACCCAATTCCCGACAACATTCAACAGGAAAACTCATATGTTATTTGTGCTCGCTCCGAGGCTTCCCGAAGAACAGACACGCCTAAAGAAGAACAAGACGATAACATATCTCGATCAGTTAGAGTTACCATACGTGCACGCTAGCATGAATACAACAGTACCTAATGATGTCATTCAGGTTGGCAATCTGCTTCTCCACACACAGTGGAACGGCAATCTCCGACGTCTTGGGGAGCGACCCGTAGCTTCACGTAGAAATAAAGATGCGAGAGTGCGAGCTTGAAGCGCCGGGGGTTGCGCCGCTTGTGCGTGGACGACAGCATTCGTAGACTGCTGCCAATGATCTTCTTGCTGAACTGCTGCCACTCACAGGGCGCGTCGACACAGTAGCTGCACGGCTGGGGCGAGGGATCGCTGCCCACCATGGGCTCTATTACGAGAAAGCACGCCGAAAGCAACCTGTACCGGCAGAACCGCTGAATCAAGCAAGTATTAGGCGCTGACAACAGTTTACACGCTATTGCACCCAATTCCCGACAACATTCAACAGGAAAACTCATATGTTATTTGTGCTCGCTCCGAGGCTTCCCGAAGAACAGACACGCCTAAAGAAGAACAAGACGATAACATATCTCGATCAGTTAGAGTTACCATACGTGCACGCTAGCATGAATACAACAGTACCTAATGATGTCATTCAGGTTGGCAATCTGCTTCTCCACACACAGTGGAACGGCAATCTCCGACGTCTTGGGGAGCGACCCGTAGCTTCACGTAGAAATAAAGATGCGAGAGTGCGAGCTTGAAGCGCCGGGGGTTGCGCCGCTTGTGCGTGGACGACAGCATTCGTAGCCTGCTGCCAATGATCTTCTTGCTGAACTGCTGCCACTCACAGGGCGCGTCGACACAGTAGCTGCACGGCTGGGGCGAGGGATCGCTGCCCACCATGGGCTCTATTACGAGAAAGCACGCCGAAAGCAACCTGTACCGGCAGAACCGCTGAATCAAGCAAGTATTAGGCGCTGACAACAGTTTACACGCTATTGCACCCAATTCCCGACAACATTCAACAGGAAAACTCATATGTTATTTGTGCTCGCTCCGAGGCTTCCCGAAGAACAGACACGCCTAAAGAAGAACAAGACGATAACATATCTCGATCAGTTAGAGTTACCATACGTGCACGCTAGCATGAATACAACAGTACCTAATGATGTCATTCAGGTTGGCAATCTGCTTCTCACACACAGTGGAACGGCAATCTCCGACGTCTTGGGGAGCGACCCGTAGCTTCACGTAGAAATAAAGATGCGAGAGTGCGAGCTTGAAGCGCCGGGGGTTGCGCCGCTTGTGCGTGGACGACAGCATTCGTAGCCTGCTGCCAATGATCTTCTTGCTGAACTGCTGCCACTCACAGGGCGCGTCGACACAGTAGCTGCACGGCTGGGGCGAGGGATCGCTGCCCACCATGGGCTCTATTACGAGAAAGCACGCCGAAAGCAACCTGTACCGGCAGAACCGCTGAATCAAGCAAGTATTAGGCGCTGACAACAGTTTACACGCTATTGCACCCAATTCCCGACAACATTCAACAGGAAAACTCATATGTTATTTGTGCTCGCTCCGAGGCTTCCCGAAGAACAGACACGCCTAAAGAAGAACAAGACGATAACATATCTCGATCAGTTAGAGTTACCATACGTGCACGCTAGCATGAATACAACAGTACCTAATGATGTCATTCAGGTTGGCAATCTGCTTCTCCACACACAGTGGAACGGCAATCTCCGACGTCTTGGGGAGCGACCCGTAGCTTCACGTAGAAATAAAGATGCGAGAGTGCGAGCTTGAAGCGCCGGGGGTTGCGCCGCTTGTGCGTGGACGACAGCATTCGTAGCCTGCTGCCAATGATCTTCTTGCTGAACTGCTGCCACTCACAGGGCGCGTCGACACAGTAGCTGCACGGCTGGGGCGAGGGATCGCTGCCCACCATGGGCTCTATTACGAGAAAGCACGCCGAAAGCAACCTGTACCGGCAGAACCGCTGAATCAAGCAAGTATTAGGCGCTGACAACAGTTTACACGCTATTGCACCCAATTCCCGACAACATTCAACAGGAAAACTCATATGTTATTTGTGCTCGCTCCGAGGCTTCCCGAAGAACAGACACGCCTAAAGAAGAACAAGACGATAACATATCTCGATCAGTTAGAGTTACCATACGTGCACGCTAGCATGAATACAACAGTACCTAATGATGTCATTCAGGTTGGCAATCTGCTTCTCCACACACAGTGGAACGGCAATCTCCGACGTCTTGGGGAGCGACCCGTAGCTTCACGTAGAAATAAAGATGCGAGAGTGCGAGCTTGAAGCGCCGGGGGTTGCGCCGCTTGTGCGTGGACGACAGCATTCGTAGCCTGCTGCCAATGATCTTCTTGCTGAACTGCTGCCACTCACAGGGCGCGTCGACACAGTAGCTGCACGGCTGGGGCGAGGGATCGCTGCCCACCATGGGCTCTATTACGAGAAAGCACGCCGAAAGCAACCTGTACCGGCAGAACCGCTGAATCAAGCAAGTATTAGGCGCTGACAACAGTTTACACGCTATTGCACCCAATTCCCGACAACATTCAACAGGAAAACTCATATGTTATTTGTGCTCGCTCCGAGGCTTCCCGAAGAACAGACACGCCTAAAGAAGAACAAGACGATAACATATCTCGATCAGTTAGAGTTACCATACGTGCACGCTAGCATGAATACAACAGTACCTAATGATGTCATTCAGGTTGGCAATCTGCTTCTCCACACACAGTGGAACGGCAATCTCCGACGTCTTGGGGAGCGACCCGTAGCTTCACGTAGAAATAAAGATGCGAGAGTGCGAGCTTGAAGCGCCGGGGGTTGCGCCGCTTGTGCGTGGACGACAGCATTCGTAGCCTGCTGCCAATGATCTTCTTGCTGAACTGCTGCCACTCACAGGGCGCGTCGACACAGTAGCTGCACGGCTGGGGCGAGGGATCGCTGCCCACCATGGGCTCTATTACGAGAAAGCACGCCGAAAGCAACCTGTACCGGCAGAACCGCTGAATCAAGCAAGTATTAGGCGCTGACAACAGTTTACACGCTATTGCACCCAATTCCCGACAACATTCAACAGGAAAACTCATATGTTATTTGTGCTCGCTCCGAGGCTTCCCGAAGAACAGACACGCCTAAAGAAGAACAAGACGATAACATATCTCGATCAGTTAGAGTTACCATACGTGCACGCTAGCATGAATACAACAGTACCTAATGATGTCATTCAGGTTGGCAATCTGCTTCTCCACACACAGTGGAACGGCAATCTCCGACGTCTTGGGGAGCGACCCGTAGCTTCACGTAGAAATAAAGATGCGAGAGTGCGAGCTTGAAGCGCCGGGGGTTGCGCCGCTTGTGCGTGGACGACAGCATTCGTAGCCTGCTGCCAATGATCTTCTTGCTGAACTGCTGCCACTCACAGGGCGCGTCGACACAGTAGCTGCACGGCTGGGGCGAGGGATCGCTGCCCACCATGGGCTCTATTACGAGAAAGCACGCCGAAAGCAACCTGTACCGGCAGAACCGCTGAATCAAGCAAGTATTAGGCGCTGACAACAGTTTACACGCTATTGCACCCAATTCCCGACAACATTCAACAGGAAAACTCATATGTTATTTGTGCTCGCTCCGAGGCTTCCCGAAGAACAGACACGCCTAAAGAAGAACAAGACGATAACATATCTCGATCAGTTAGAGTTACCATACGTGCACGCTAGCATGAATACAACAGTACCTAATGATGTCATTCAGGTTGGCAATCTGCTTCTCCACACACAGTGGAACGGCAATCTCCGACGTCTTGGGGAGCGACCCGTAGCTTCACGTAGAAATAAAGATGCGAGAGTGCGAGCTTGAAGCGCCGGGGTTGCGCCGCTTGTGCGTGGACGACAGCATTCGTAGCCTGCTGCCAATGATCTTCTTGCTGAACTGCTGCCACTCACAGGGCGCGTCGACACAGTAGCTGCACGGCTGGGGCGAGGGATCGCTGCCCACCATGGGCTCTATTACGAGAAAGCACGCCGAAAGCAACCTGTACCGGCAGAACCGCTGAATCAAGCAAGTATTAGGCGCTGACAACAGTTTACACGCTATTGCACCCAATTCCCGACAACATTCAACAGGAAAACTCATATGTTATTTGTGCTCGCTCCGAGGCTTCCCGAAGAACAGACACGCCTAAAGAAGAACAAGACGATAACATATCTCGATCAGTTAGAGTTACCATACGTGCACGCTAGCATGAATACAACAGTACCTAATGATGTCATTCAGGTTGGCAATCTGCTTCTCCACACACAGTGGAACGGCAATCTCCGACGTCTTGGGGAGCGACCCGTAGCTTCACGTAGAAATAAAGATGCGAGAGTGCGAGCTTGAAGCGCCGGGGGTTGCGCCGCTTGTGCGTGGACGACAGCATTCGTAGCCTGCTGCCAATGATCTTCTTGCTGAACTGCTGCCACTCACAGGGCGCGTCGACACAGTAGCTGCACGGCTGGGGCGAGGGATCGCTGCCCACCATGGGCTCTATTACGAGAAAGCACGCCGAAAGCAACCTGTACCGGCAGAACCGCTGAATCAAGCAAGTATTAGGCGCTGACAACAGTTTACACGCTATTGCACCCAATTCCCGACAACATTCAACAGGAAAACTCATATGTTATTTGTGCTCGCTCCGAGGCTTCCCGAAGAACAGACACGCCTAAAGAAGAACAAGACGATAACATATCTCGATCAGTTAGAGTTACCATACGTGCACGCTAGCATGAATACAACAGTACCTAATGATGTCATTCAGGTTGGCAATCTGCTTCTCCACACACAGTGGAACGGCAATCTCCGACGTCTTGGGGAGCGACCCGTAGCTTCACGTAGAAATAAAGATGCGAGAGTGCGAGCTTGAAGCGCCGGGGGTTGCGCCGCTTGTGCGTGGACGACAGCATTCGTAGCCTGCTGCCAATGATCTTCTTGCTGAACTGCTGCCACTCACAGGGCGCGTCGACACAGTAGCTGCACGGCTGGGGCGAGGGATCGCTGCCCACCATGGGCTCTATTACGAGAAAGCACGCCGAAAGCAACCTGTACCGGCAGAACCGCTGAATCAAGCAAGTATTAGGCGCTGACAACAGTTTACACGCTATTGCACCCAATTCCCGACAACATTCAACAGGAAAACTCATATGTTATTTGTGCTCGCTCCGAGGCTTCCCGAAGAACAGACACGCCTAAAGAAGAACAAGACGATAACATATCTCGATCAGTTAGAGTTACCATACGTGCACGCTAGCATGAATACAACAGTACCTAATGATGTCATTCAGGTTGGCAATCTGCTTCTCCACACACAGTGGAACGGCAATCTCCGACGTCTTGGGGAGCGACCCGTAGCTTCACGTAGAAATAAAGATGCGAGAGTGCGAGCTTGAAGCGCCGGGGGTTGCGCCGCTTGTGCGTGGACGACAGCATTCGTAGCCTGCTGCCAATGATCTTCTTGCTGAACTGCTGCCACTCACAGGGCGCGTCGACACAGTAGCTGCACGGCTGGGGCGAGGGATCGCTGCCCACCATGGGCTCTATTACGAGAAAGCACGCCGAAAGCAACCTGTACCGGCAGAACCGCTGAATCAAGCAAGTATTAGGCGCTGACAACAGTTTACACGCTATTGCACCCAATTCCCGACAACATTCAACAGGAAAACTCATATGTTATTTGTGCTCGCTCCGAGGCTTCCCGAAGAACAGACACGCCTAAAGAAGAACAAGACGATAACATATCTCGATCAGTTAGAGTTACCATACGTGCACGCTAGCATGAATACAACAGTACCTAATGATGTCATTCTTTCGCCATGATGATTAACAAGTCTACGTTGCGGTATCATGGGTAACTGCAAGGAAAAACATTTGGATTTGGTTGACAGCCCAGATATCACAGATGATGGAGTGTTCACAAAAATATCGTGTACAGGGGAGATTGCAGTGTAGCTCTAAAAACTGACGTTAGGTATGGTATAATATATAAGAACTTTTCCTTTTAGGTGAACGCAAATATCTTCCCGTTCTTATTTAAGTTTTTTAAGTGCACTATGCGGTAAATTCGACGCGCGATAGCGCGCAGGACTGCTACAAGCTCGGCTAAACATTGTTCAAAGAAGCCCGCTTGCGGGGGCCCCGCTCGGCTTGTTGGTGTATGTCTTGACACTCGCTATCTGTGGTTTACTATGACCAGCCAGGGATCGAATCTGTTTCAGTCCGTACGCTACGACTCATGGGCCTACTGGTGGTGCAGCCACAGTGGGGCGAGAAAAAACAAAACAAGCGTAAGCGCTGTAGGGGTTTCAAGTCTCGAATCCCGCGAAGACATAAGCGCTGGCGACTTGCCGCAAGACCCCTCTGCAATTGGTTGACATTTTATGTTCTCTGATGTCTATATCACCCCTCAAAAAGAAGGGAGGCAACATAACTGCTAGAAGATCACAAGACGCTCGTGGCTGCCATAGCCTTACAAGACTCTAGAGTACCAATAGTAGATACCGTCGCCATAAGTAACGCATGCATATATCGGAAACTAGAAATACGTGTACTGGAAACATAAATACAAGCAAAAATGGATTCGAGAAGAGTTATCGCGAGAAGACCCCAACACGGCCAGATTTTTTTTACTGCAGCAAAGACTTGAACCTTGCAGAGCTTACGTCAGCCGATTTAAGAAGTTCCTGGTGTACATGAGAAGCCGAGCAGAGTCTTCTAGTACTTCTGGCCTGAGCAAACAAAGTTTCGGTCAACATCTTCATCTTCTGCAGCAGACCCCCCAGCTAGCAACCCACCGTGTAATCAATCTTGCGCTCTTCCGGTCAGTTGACCAAGCAGCCCTCCAGTCAGTCCCCCAACCAGTTCTCCAGGCCTCCAGCCAGTCCTCCAGCCAGTCCTCCGACCAGTTCGCCACTAATTCTCCACTCAGTTCTCCACACACTCTTCCAGCCAATTCACCACGAGACCCACTATGCCGTAAAACACGAAACGCTTTGCAGGTCAATCATACAGCTTCCGCGCAATCCCAAAAAAAACACTCACCACGCAGAAGCCCAGCTGTGTCCGTACCCTGCCTTGATAGACGCACAACATTCGTTAGTGTTGTAGTACGTTGAGGCAATAGAGAATTGTAACTGAACCACAATACCTGCCTGATGCAGCACATTGGGACGTCTCATCGCGGCAGGCCTGGGCGCGGGCCCTAACACACAAGTCGTTTTGATCCAACGTAGAATTACTGCAAGCGATCTCCTTGTCATATTTTAGCCAATAGGAGACTATCACTGTTCCATAAGTGTCTGGACTTATCTTTTCCAAAGTCAAGTCAATCTTAAATGTCATCAGTTCGGAAATCACTATGGAGGTAGCAGACGTAGTGGCAAGACTGCAGCTAATGCAAACCGAGGAACACGACAACTTAGCGGAGAGTGCTGCTAATTTTGGCGGCTATGCTGACTACGTCGACGAAGAGGTGTGCTAGAGCGAGTCACCAGTGATGAACTCATTATTTCTACAAGGCGGAAACCGCTTGCTGAAGGCGTTAAACGAACTTCACCCAAGCTGAATTTGGCCTTTTGTGGGCGTAGGTTGCGGGTGCTTTGCATGCTGCGTGGCTTATGGGATGGGGCCGAAAGAGCAAGACCAGCGCGAAGGATGCAATGTTCATGGCGTTGGTTGTCTCTAAAACTCTACGACACCTGGGATAAGCATGCTGTCAACTTTGGACTGAAGCCAAACAACGCTTGAGAAGATGATGTACAACCCGTTGGGGGTAATTGAGCCCGTCCTCTTCGCGAAGTTTGTTAGGCCCGTCACCACGACCCAGCAACGTGAAAATAACAAAAACTTTCGCAACTATCCTTACCCAATTTAAGCTACCGATGTCAAATTTCAGCCTGCATATCGCCCCAGCGGGTATTTTACTGAGAAGAAACCCTACTTCAGCGGGAAACCACAAGTTGTACGGGTACAAGCTTGAGTGCTCCGTTGCGTACCCTAGTGTAGCCGTCGACGTCTTGTCCCATGAGCCCAGCTCAAAATCGGACTTGACGATGATGCTCGACCGCAGAACAGTTCGTATGGAACTCTTACAGCTGGCGACAAGTTGTCGTGACCACGAGGTATGCCGACAACTGGCTGACACCACAAACTTACCGTGCACGTGTTTAAAGATGAGGAGTCCTTAATGCGCTTTGGCCGCTCCCGATTTTTTTTGGCAGTGGAAGTCTGCCAAAAATGGTGTAAACCCGGCATATCGTGTTTCTCTAAATTTGTCTCTAGATATAAATTGTGTTGAGGTCGAAAAAATGTCAAAGGCCGCCTGACATAAACGTCAGTTGCTATAAAAGAGTCTTCCTTACAAATGTCATGATAAAAGTAATGTAGTTGCACAATAATAGTATTTAGTGATTCTTTGTTTGATCGGGCGTGCTTTTCGTCTGAGCAAATATTTAAGCTGGCAACAAATACGTTTTTGGCAGACTTCCAGCAACTTTAATGTTGTTAAGAAACTCTTTTGGCGCGAGATATCCGCCTTTCGCAGTTTTCAAGATGAAGCCAGCAAAGACCTTTCAAGATACCCAAAACGAAAATGAGAACGAACGCCGTGGATTCAGCCTTTCAATGTGGAAAAAGAAAACATTTGCAAAGTGCAAAATGATACGAATATGCAAGTGTACGCGAACGCCAAAGGTAAATTACTTTGCGTCAGTTCAATGATGGCAAAAACTACATTTTGTGTTTGTGTTAATTAGGTTAGCGGGATCGGCATCTAACAACCCGTTTTTGAAATTCAATTCGGCATTCGGCCAAACTTGTTGGAGCCGATTTTATTGCTGCTCGACGACTTTCTGGTTATTAACCCGACGACGTCGTCGAGTATGCAAAACCTATCAAGGTGACGTTGCTAAAATTCCGCCAAATGCAACATCAGTCTGCCAGCCAGCGGATGCGACCTGGAATGGTCCTTCGAAAGTGCGACGAAGAGACAAGTGGATCGAGAGAGCAGCAGCAACAAACTCCGGACCGCACAGAGTTATGCAACTGGATTTATTCGGTGTGGAGTGCTGTGGTGCCATCCGCAGTTTTCAGAAATGCGACTTGATTGAACGAGGTAGTCGTGAAAACGACGAAATCGAAGCTGAAACAACACTGGTACAAGAGAATGCCGACGAAATTGTGCATGAAATGCTTGAAGCAGAATCTTTAGATATGGAGGTAGGATAATTTAGCCTAGATGACGTTTTCGATGATATGTTCCGAGCGGTTGCAGATATTAATCTA
Source organism: Phytophthora sansomeana (assembly GCA_032158285.1). NCBI lineage: Eukaryota > Oomycota > Peronosporomycetes > Peronosporales > Peronosporaceae > Phytophthora > Phytophthora sansomeana. The sequence goes on along the minus strand of JAPDHH010000012.1, from coordinate 32,099 downwards.
CAACAATAGATTTTTCCACTTGAACACTTCAGATAGACAGTACGTGCATTTTCTGATCTATGTGCGTATACCTCTGTGAATGTCATGACAATGGGAGCTGCCCAGTGGTGGTCGAGACGGAACACTGAAATAAAGCGCTCGCTCGAAGGATCCGTAGCTCCAGAACCCCCTCTGTCTTCTTCTTCCTCGACAACCCCGCGAGATCAGAGATCATGGTAGTTTGAATTGATGATACCCACGTTTAGATACATCTGCTTCAGCTCCAACATACCTTGGATTAACTGAGGAGCTGTGCAACAACAAGTTCTCGCGAAAATCCGTCAACGTGCTGCCATGGCATCACTCAGGACCCAGTCGAACTTGACCCAACCGCATGCCACTTACTGCGTCCTTGTAAGTTTGCTGAATGGCATTGGCGGCATACACTCTTTATATTCTGTGCCGACCGGTATGCAACAAGTTACCTTTGTGTAATCACATGTATCAGTAAACGATGGTACCACGTCCTTGACTTGCCACTCAAATCCTTCGACATAAATTGAACGAGCTGAAATTGGTTTCGTGCCTCCAAAACACTTGCCATTGATTCATGCTGGTCAATGTCGCGAAACCGTGGTCAGGCCAATGCACAAGCAACTTCAGCTTGTCCTTTGCACTGATCACACGTTGTCCGACATTGTACGGCCGCATAGATAAGGCACCTTCTACTTCAACATTATCCAGATCAAGTGCGTCCACCATAGCCTTCGCGACGTCAATGCTGTACGCGCCTTTCACTAACGCAGCTACATCATCGAGCCGAGTCTTGCGTGTCTTCTTTCCGTCTCTTATCTTCACCGCAAGCGGACGAGCGTGTTGGAGCCTGTTTCTTCCAGCTAGACGCCGTTTCTTACGCTTCAAAGGCCTAAGATGGGCGGTGCGAATGAAATTGGAGTCTGCTAGGAGCCACAGTCCAAAAATCGGGTGCACCTCCGGTGTTTCGGGTACCGGATCGGTACCCGTGGCGAAGCTGTTGACGCTAATCCTGCGTCACCTGCATCCATTTCGGGTGAAGGATCAGTACCAACAGCATTAGAGAGATTTCGGGCGGTCCCACCGTTACCTGTACCTCCACATCGATTTGGGACCAACTAAATTCGTCCTCACATTCAGTGGCTTTCCTATTCCGCATATTATGCTTCATAGTAACCTGTATCTAAGAATTGTATGCTGCGCCTCGTGCAGCACCGAACTTAATTAAATGTAACAGGTAAATGTGGTGACAAAAATCCTCAGATTTTATGATATCTGGGGATTTCCATCCTATAATTTCCGATAAAAAAGGACAGGGCGTGCGAACTTAACAAAAAAGCGAAGACAGGGATTCGCTCCGAAACCTCTCTATTATCCCTTGCTCTCCACATTTCTCGACACTGGTATCTTGTGCAGGAATTGGTCGTTTCTCCTCTAGTCTGCTCTCATGGTCTCCGACAGCTGAAGTGCTCACTGCCGGAGAAGATGACTGGACGAAAGATACCTGTGTGAGCCCTCTGGAGCTCGGTGACGAGTCTTGCCATTGCTGCGCTCTCACCACAAACTCGGGTACTTGTCCACTTTGCAAAGTCCTAAAATCCTCGCATCCAATTTAAAGCCACCTGAAATGTCGGGATTGACTGCAACGCCATCCTGTTGAATATCTTCTCAGCCAGCGTTTTGCTTTGAATGTGCGTATCCGTAGTCGCGACAGGGGTATCCATCCGAGTCAGCACGCAACTTATCTCGTTGAAGACCCCACCTCAACATCACCTTCGTCAATATTGTTCTGGGGCGCGTGCACAATCCGCCAATTTGGAAATGCTCGTAGTTGAGGGAACAACCGTCTTGTAGTTGTTCTTGAAGTAAACATGCATCACATATCTGGGTGAAAAAAACACGTCTGCATAAAGATACAGCCACAAGACTATATCGAACAAAAATTAGTCAATTTGCACCATATATCCTGATACAGTACTGGATATACAAGCTTACCGCAGTACCGACTCGTGTATGATTTCTGTGCCCGGGCGTGTCGACGTCACTTTAACAGGATCACTGAGGTCGACCTCGTAGTCAGCTTGGTCCCAACAGCGTATGCATGTTGCTCTACCACCAAGTCGAGTGCATAAGCGCATCTGCACCCCAAGGTATATGTATAATTTCTTCAGGTAACAGGAGATTTAGCTTTCCCAGTTGGTTTAAGGAGGCTACAATATGTGAGCAAACACACCCCGACTTCATGAAGTACTTGCACGAGCAGCGTAGTGCAACACGAACTTGCTTGATCTACTTGCACACAACAATTCGTCATTTATCGTGAGAAATGATTAACCCTTTCGCGATCCCCTTGGCTAAAGTATACTACACAGGCCTAAGTTATTTGAGTCTTTAAGGGGACATTATTCGCCCTTAAAAATGCACGGTACTTGCATTGGACTATCTCTTGTAATGCAACAAATCATTGAAGATGCTATGTTGATGCAATCGGTCTTGTCAATTTTACTTGATTAAATTATGTGTAAATGATTACGCATACTACAGTATTTGCTATGTTAGCAAGACGGTCCAATTCCTGTTGAACTTTCGTTTAAGGGCACGAAAGGCGCCCCCGATGGGGGTGCTTTCATACCTTGTTTTGAAAAACGGCTTAAAGGGTAAAAATTGCGCGAGAGGGTTAACAAATTGAAACTTACTGCGTTCTCTTTCCATGTCGGTTGTAGTTCCAACGCCTGCATTGAGCGTTCACAGTGACAAGCTGGAGCGATAGGAACTTAAAGCCAATCCCATACACGGGCGTTCGACGACCTGCACAGCCTTCCAACGACAACACAAATCTACAAATCGTGCGTTTACAATTCGGTTAGCACAAATTTTCTTCAGCACACTTACGTTGTAGTCCTCTCCACTGTGACCTTATAGCCGGCAAGATTTTTCGGGTGAACCACGGAGGACTTCCTGTTATTTTTTTGCTGGTAGATCACACTGCCCTGCAAGAAATACTTGGCGATGATTGCTACTTTTTACGAGAAAAATAGTAGCTTTGGGAACTGTTTTTTCGGCAGTGGTTTTAGCAAACCAACAGACCTCTCACTAGATTAAACGATGTTGGTCATATAGCAGTTATATAGCTCACCTTCGCAATAATGTGCGAGGAGACCGCTCGTTAACGTGGCTGGCCAAAGAAGGAGAAGTCGTGGCAACACCGACTCGAGCACATGTATGGTAGGCGCTTTCGAAAATGCTGTGACGACCTCCTTAATAACTTTGTGGTGACTTTCAATTGGTTGTTGGGTTGGCAATATGCCAGCAGTAGGCGAGCTGTTCTCACTCCATCGTTCCCACCTTGGCGATAAATATACTTCCTCTAGCCAATCGGCATACTTTTTTCACCTACTAATCTCCACCCCCTAATGACACGCTAGGACAAAGTCCGAAACTGATGATGTGATCTGGTTTTGTGAAACTGCCACTACTCGTTGCAGAATTGTTTGCTTTCGAGACGAGAGCGCTGCTTACGCGCTTGTGCTAGTAAGTGTTCCCAACATGAAAGGATAAGCACGCCTGGCCAGATGGTTTTGAGTGCGAGTGCAAATGCACTACAGTAGCCGATACTATATGTAGCAACTTTAACATTGACGTCAAAAAAGCATTCCGCGTACGTGACCAGGGCGCCAAACATCTTTTCGTACGCCAACGTGCACTCGGCCCTCACAAACATGTGCAACCAAGGTCGAAAGCGATGCACGAGCTCAGTCGTTTCCCATTCAACGAAGATTCCTCCAGCATCTACTAGTGGCCAGCCCAAACAGTGATTGCGATAAGTGCCATCGGTCGACATCGCTAAACTCGAGCCTTGTGCTGCTACAGCCCTCTTCACGTTACGAAATAGAGCACGGGATGTAAAAAATAATTCCAGTGTCGGTACTTACCACCACCATCAAAATAATCCTGGAATCGCTCCATCACAACTAACTCGTTCATTTTAACGAAGTCATTCTCATCCGGCCGACCAAAAACATCACGAGTTTGACAATGCTAGGGGTGGACCTGATTATCTATGATGATAAAGTTTATCGATCTCCCAGCCACCCTGCATTTTCTTCTTGAGACGGCTTTTGCGATTTTCAATCATACCTACGTCGGGAAGGCGCATCAAAAGGTCTGGATCGTCAGTGTACTTGTGCATGAGTAAATTGCAAATACGACCAGCTCCCATGCCAAGCTGAATTAGCGAGTCGATCTCGCGCTTGTGAACAGCAGCAATACCGTGCTATTTATGATCAACACTCGCCTGACTATGATTGCCTTTTTGTAATAGCTGATAGCGGGTTAAGCCTTCTCCAACCTCTCTCTGCGCAATCTTGACACGATGCGAACGTCTCACGTGTGAACGACATCTATACTCAAACGCAGTGATATTAGCCGAAACGTAGCGTGTGTTGTATCTGTAGTCAAAGTCGTTCAACTGCTGCAGCGCTACTTTGGCAAGAGTCATCGATTCATGGTACCCCACAGAAGTGTATCTGACGCCTAGGTGGTTGGTATTGGCGGTATCGGCATCAATGAGGATGGTCTCGTTGTTGTCGTCGTCATACTCTTGCTGCAGTAAGTCAAACTGCAGCAAGAGTGCGTCGGGGGCGTATTCCGCGGCCGAGGTTTCAGGACCGCTGTTGTTGGAAGGTGAAGTACGACCGCCGCTGGCATTTACGCCATCGGTTCTTGCGGACAGTTCCTCTAGGGACTCCATTTATAAAAATGAAGAGAACATTTTAGAAGTATGTCTGGGGGTTTCACAGCTGCCAATTGCAAATAACCCAGCAGAATGGTTGTGCCCAACTGAGGGCCATCCCATGCACAATTTTTTTAAAAGACGCACAAAACAATCGGAGATTTGCACCAATACATAGAAACAGCACACCATACATGGGATGGGGACAGAACACCAATAGTTTGGGGGTTTCATTTTTGCTCAGGTCTCAACACAAATAAATTGGCTTACACAACAACTCAATAGTGCTTCGCACTGCATCACTTATTTATAAGAAAACACAGCAAACGCATATTTTCCCGCTATACAGCAACCAATATGGAGGATGATCAAGAGGAACGTGTAGGCCGTCGCCCGTGGGAAGAAGTGTGGAGATCTGGAGATAACATTGGATACGAAGAGTTTATTAAGGGTCTTCCAAGATTCTCAAGACCTAAAAGTGAGTCGCTGTTCACTGAGCCACATCGATTGCTATAAAGACGAACTAGCTGTGACGTGGCACGAGATGCGGTACATTACGACTCAGTGCTCGTCTACGCGATGCAAATCCTCAGGTGGGGTATGTTTGTGTCGCTACAAGATTTTAGAGTGCCAAGAAGCGAATTTCAAGCTTATATATGAGCAAGGTAGCCACACAATGGACGACGATGCTCCGCCGTCTCCTATCTCAAGTGAACTGACCCAAGAAATGAATGGGTTGCTCGAAGCCAAGCTGAACGATTCTCCATCGCTGGTCGCACAAGCTCTCTACCCTTTTTTGGGTCGTGAAATCAACGATTAGCGAATTTGTGGTCCTGCGCCTGGCTTAGCACAAGTGCAGAACTACCAGAAAGACTGGCGGCGCAAGAACCGGCCAGACAGTATGGAACCTGTACTAGAGATTTGCCGCAGATGCATGTACGATCGCGTCCAAGGCGAAGAACGCGCACCAGAATCACTGATAGTGTTATGTGACACAAGATTTGTGGCCGGAGTGGTGGAGCCTGCGCTTGGTACAGGGTCTGAAGGAAACCCATTTCGCATTGGGCTAACATGCATGGGTCTTTTAGTACGCTACGTTGACGTGCAACGTAACCCGCTTCTGACTACACTCCGACACTGTGACACCACTCACAACTGTGTGAAGCAAACGTACCCCGTTTCTGTAGTGGGCATTTCTGATCGCAGTGGAGGTTTTCTGCCAATTGGCTACTGCTGCACATCACTGTTGGAACTTGGTGGATCGGTTGCGCTCGACGTAGGAAAAGGAAAAGTGATTGTTGAAAGTTAGTTTGCTCCTACTACTCAAATATGCATGCCGCCTTCAAGGCGATCGCTCTTGGGCTTCCACGTCGCCCACCCTCGCTACCACTCCTACTCTGACCTCCTGTCCGTGTCGGCCCTCCTCAGCTCTGCCTGACACTGCGTCATCTTGCTGCCTGATCACGCTGCTCATCCTTAGTCTCATATCCTTGACCTTGGTCATCATTCTGGAAGGTCTTCAATACGGCTGCCGCCGCAAACTCACTGTTGATGCTCCAACACTCCCACTCGGCGCAGCCCCAACATGTCGACGAATGCAGCAAAGGTCGGCCCGCCCAGCGGCTTATCAATGATATCAGCGATCATTTCTGCTGTCGGACAGAAACGCAGCTTGATTACACCCCGACGAACTTGCTCACGCAACCAGTGGTAACGGAGATCAATGTGCTTTGACCGTTGCGTTACCTCCTTGACTTCGGCGAGATGTTGTGCACCTTGATTGTCTTCATGAACAATGATTCGATGTGCCAGTGGCAGACCAAGCTCCACCAACAACTGCTTGAGCCCAATACATTCCTTTACACCTGTCGTAAGTGCCGGACTCCGTCGTTGACAACGTCACAATGGGTTGTTTCTTGGCCCCCCAGGCAGCGCAGCATTGGTTCAGCATGATCACGTATCCTGTGGACGATTTCCTGCCCTCTTCACAGGCAAATGCTGCGTCACAGTTAACTTCCAGCTGTAGCTCGCCCTTCCCTGCACGACGATACAGCAAACCAAAATCACCCGTGCGAGCGAGATATCCAACAATACGATCGACGCCTGAAGCAATTGTTGCTGTTGGATGCTCTGTTTCTTGAGTGATGATGCGAGCAGGAAGCGACAAATCGGGACGTGTGACAGTAGATGTGTACAAGAGTGACTCCACAATCTCTCGAAATGACTAGTTAATGAGAACAGTGTCGGCTTTAACGCGGTTCTGCAAGCTTGTTTCCATTGGCGTACGGGGCAGCAAGTGATTGTCATCTCCAAAACGCTCTACAATCGAGCTGCTATACTGCCCCTGAGTCAGCATCAGTGCATCTCCATTCCAGACGTCCTTTAATTCCACACCGACGAAAGCGCCAACACATTGCGCTGGTTCATTGAGAATTGCTGCGTGATCTGCGCCTCAAATTCGTCCAGGGCTTCGTCCGTGTTGCTCAACACGAGCATGTCGTCAACGTACAAAAGAATCACAACGATGGTTGTGCCAGTTGCCTTCACGAAACGCACGGGTCGGATTCACAAGCCGTGAAACCGAGACTGCGAAGATATCGTGTGACAGTGTCGTACCACGCACGTGACGCCTGCTTCAGCCCATAGAGAGCCTTCAGCAGCCTCCACAGCGTCCTCCACGCCTGTCCTTCAATAGTGGGCGGGACAATGTAAATAAATTCACCCAAAGGACTGTTGAGGAAAGCTGTTTCGACATCAAACTGACGGCGACGCCACTTGCGCTGTACTGCCACAGCCAACACCACACGAATTGAGTCATGCTGCACCACTGGACTGAACGTTTCGGTATAATCTACACCTAAACGCTGGGTAAAGCCTTTTGCAACGAGACGGGCCTTGTACTTGTCCAGTGATCTGTCACTATGTGTCTTTCGACGAAAAACCCACTTGGTCTCGACCGGCTTCACATTTGCAGGTGGTGTCACTTCTTCGTATGCTTTGTTGTCTTTCAGGCTTTGAAGCTCCCTTTCAATGGCTTTCCGCCACTCGTCGGCATCCGGCCGCGCCAGCGCCTCTTCCAGTGTTAGTGGATCCTGATCAATTGCGAAAGCGACAGCTTCTTCAGCTGCGTGAGACTCCTCAAACTCCAGCCGTCGAACACTTTTCTTGGTCACGCGTGTGCTGCGCCGCACAGCACGCTTCTCCTGCCGTGACTCGGCCCACGTTTGAACGTCCGGGGGCGACTCCGGGAGAGCAGGGGGCGGGCTTGCCATCTCCACATCATGTTGTCTTTCCGCTCCCACTTGTTCCTCAGCTTCCTCTGAGGCTCCCACTGGCTCCAGCAAATCATCGACTGGTAGCTCCAAATCCAAAGTGCTGGCTGCACTTCTTTCGTGAAAAACAGCATCACGTGACACCACAACGCGACCACTCGAACCAACACCAGATGGGATCCAAAACCGAAACTGACCTCCAGCTCCGTAGCCTATCAGGACGCCATTTTTTTTGAGTCGAGTTTTCTGCGTGTAGCGCTTGGCACCAAGACCTGTGCTTCACAGCCAAAACACACGCAGCTTCTCTAGTGCAGGCGGCGAACCAGTCAGCACTTCAATTGGGGTCTTACCCTGCAGTGCTTTTGTCGGACAGCGGTTTCTCAAGTATGCTGCCGTCAGTGCAGCATCGCTCCAAAACCGATTTCCCAACGAAGCACTTTGCAAGAGACTGCGTGCCATTTCAACCACGACGCGATTGCTCCATTCGACCTTGCCATTTTGCTCAGGTGTGTATGGAGAACTGAACTCCTGGGCAATCATTTCTTCGTTGCAGAACTGTGCGATATCCCCCACTAAGCCGCATTGTTACTTTTGAGAACACACACGCGAGTTCCTGGTCTAGCCGCCTTCAACATGGCCATACAGCTGCGAATAGCGTGTAGTTGAGTTGCCGAGCTTTTGTCTTTCACAGGGAATACTGCTGTCAAGTGAAATGGCTCCACCATGATGCTGACCATCCCCGTAAAGCCATCATGAGACGTGGTCAGCATTGGGCCAACGTAGTCGATCGACATTACCGCTTGACCCCGCTTTATGGCGCGTTGCTTCTTGGGCTTGAACGATTGTCGCGCTAGTTTTCCAGCCGAACATGCTCGACATGTGACGAAACGAGACCCAGCCCACGGGATCGCATTGGTGTTTAGCACTTGGATCAAGTGACGAACATTGAGATGTCCCAAACGCTCGTGCCACAGGCGAATGTTTTCGCCTCCAGTATCCACTTGATATGCACCACCACGAGACACATTGGTTCTCAGCACAAACAGCCCACTCGCGTTCCGCAAGCCAACAAGAAGAGATCTTCCTTTGCTCAGCACGTACTTGTCACCGTTGAACACAGTACGCAGTCCTGCCTCGCCTGCTTTGCTCGAGCTGATGAGATTTCGTTGCAAGCCTGGCACATACAGGACGTTCTTCAAAACGAACGCTGCGCCATTGTCTGGCACCAGCCGTTTCTTTCCACTTTGAACCGCCTTGAGACGCATACCACCTGCTGTAGTCACTGTAATCTCGCGAGGCAGCTTCTTCAATTCCGTAAGCATGCTCGCCTTTCCGGTCATGTGACTCGACGCGCCAGAGTCAATGATCCACAGATCTCCACCAACATTGTCCAAAGTCTCGACCTGAAAAGCAAATCCGCTTTCTTCAGTGTCGCTGCTGCTGGGCAGATCGTCACTGTCCTGACGACCAGCATTCTTGTTCGTGCCCACAGTCTTCAACAACTCATGGTACTCGTACTTATAGTGGCCTAACTTCCCACAGTGGAAACACTTGCCCTTGCGTTTGCCCTTGCCTCGGCCCATGGTGGTCGCAAATGCGCTGCCACCACGCATAGCCACTGTGCCTCCACCACCACGTTGAGCTTGCAGGTTACGACGTTTAGCTTCAGCTGCAGCCTTCAGCAACATTTCCTCAAGCGAGCTGCATGCCTACAGCGTAAAGAAATAACCGTTCCAGTCAGGACCCAGCGTCTGCAGGAAATTGCTTCTCGTCTCTGCGTCCGACAAAATCACCTTGTAGGATGCGAGGTCTGCCAACATCAGACGCGTGTCATGGATATGCGCCAGCATATCGCCCCCAACATCAAGGTAACGAGACAAATAGTCACGCTTGAGAGAGCCAACAGTAGTGGCGATACGTGCTCTTGAGAGAGTTCAGCATGGCCAGCGGATGACCCAGGTCGGCGACTTCCGCAGCAATGTCGTCCGTCAACGCCGTAAGGATGATCATCATTGCCAGCTTGTGCTGCACCACCAACTTGTGCAGCGGCTTCTCCGCCGACGATTCCTCTCCCTTCAACTGTTCCGCAGTCGGCGTGGGGAGCTGCAAAGCTGTCCAAACCTCCTTCACTTCGAGGTACAGCTGAAACTGCCTCAACCACAGGCGATAGCCAGTGCCGTCAAACTTGCGGATCTTCATCACGTAGGTGCTTGGGTTACTCATAACCTGGTGGAACTTGGTGGATCGGTTGCGCTCGACGTAGGAAAAGGAAAAGTGATTGTTGAAAGTTAGTTTGCTCCTACTACTCAAATATGCATGCCGCCTTCAAGGCGATCGCTCTTGGGCTTCCACGTCGCCCACCCTTGCTACCACTCCTACTCTGACCTCCTGTCCGTGTCGGCCCTCCTCAGCTCTGCCTGACACTGCGTCATCTTGTGCCTGACCACGCTGCTCATCCTTAGTCTCATATCCTTGACCTTGGTCATCATTCTGGAAGGTCTTCACTACGGCTGCCGCCGCAAACTCACTGTTGATGCTCCAACAATCACAGCGCCGTGCACTCGACATATCGTGGTTTCTCACGATTTTGAATAGAGTGATTTTGCGAGAATATTGGAGTGTTTTTTCACCTAACTTTGTAATGATGGATGCGGACAAGGCTATGTTTAACGCCTGTGTCAGAGAACTACCGGAAAGCCTTACGTTGATGTGGTGGTTTCATGTAATGCAAACGTTCTCAAGCATTGTAGGGAAGCTAAGCTGCCAAGTGTTTCGATCAAGTTGATTTCTCGGAATCTCAACGATTTGCACTTTCCACTGGATGAGGAGCACTACCTGCGCAAACGTGCATTAAACACAATTTTTTTGCTTAGTTCATGGCGTGGTGCTGGACTAATTTGCCCTCGATTCCGCCGCGTTGCTAACCACTTTATCTCAATATGGATGTCTGGCCCTCGTTTTACTCGCTGGCAGGCGTATCTGACGCCCACAGGCTTTGCTGCTACGAACAATCCTCTAGAGAAGTATCATCGTGTACAGGAACTTGTCAATGACAGCAAGCGTGTGAACCCTGTTGAACTCGTTTCGCGCCTGGATTTGTCAAGAATTGCAAATGTGTCGTCAAAGCAAGTATTCGACGATCGTCCCACAGTATCCAAGCGGTTGTTGACGGCGTATCGTCGTGTTAATAAAAAGTAATGGTTGCAGAGTTAGTGCACCGCCACCCAAATCAGGATTTGGTGTAAGTTCGCGTTGCGCCAGCGGCGGATGAAGTTGTGGAGATGTCGAGGACCACGAGGCTGGATAGTTGATACCACTAACCGGTCGTGCATAAGTTTGCCTTAACAAGGCAGGGATCGGTTTGCACATTGTAAAGGCAACAACGTTTGTCGGCTTACCGTGTCCAAACGTTCCAGCACCGCAGCTGCGATTTGAAAAACCTCGTTCGCAAAATCGTAGACGCGCCCAGGCCGCGAGATTTTTTTGCAGCGCGGAGCAAGATCCCGCTGATGCACCCTCGCCAGATGCAGTGTCGTTTGGGCTTTTCATGTTAGCAGACTCGTTTTCAATGTAGGAAATGTAGGATCGAGTAGATATACACGACTTGGATTGAACGCGTGCCAGACGCGTTTCGGCCCCCGCCGGGGCCTCGTCAGTGGCTTTACCAATCTCGAAGTGAGAACTAACCAACCATCCGCTATCTAAGACCTATCACTATGCCTAGATCCCTTCTAGAACCTTCCATATGCCTCAGCATAGGATACTACTCTGGAGTCGATGTACGTGCACAACTCGCAATTCCAACAGTCAAGTGGCCCCAGCTTGATGCATGCTGTTGTATCCACAGCCACAATAGACACAGAAGTCGAGTCAGGAGGAGGTGATGCCACCATTGCGCATCGCGAGATTCAAACGTCTGGAGACGCAGGTGCAAACGCAGTTCTTCGTTCAAATCAACCGATCCAATAGAAAATCTTAGATAATGCATCGCAGCCACAACGTGCAGCACCTGACACTTCAACTCGTCGCTCGTCGCGCCAGAGGGGTCCCAACACGTAGAGCACGGGAGTCCATATGCGCAAGTGCAAGCTCGAAAGCGTACCCGCAAGTAGGTAGAGTGCATATCACATGCCATATGAGCTTCAACAGATCTTCATATGCACAAGCAGCGGGAAAGAAAATGCATGGTGTTTCTAATACACGCACGCTTTTTAATTGCATCCGTACATGTGGTCTCCTATCCGGGCTGTGGCATTGCAGAATCTGCCTCGTGCCTCCCACTGTAACGCGATAGCAAGCTTCTTAGGCCGATGGCCATCAAGCAAAGCGGTGTGTACCTGAGTGCCCCGAAGCACCGCTGCCGGAAGGTGTCGGGCTTGGAGAAGTCTCGGCCGACCACAAGTCGATCGGAGCGGTCCCGCTTCAACGTCTTGAAGGTGCGAACAGCAGTGCGCGTCTTGTAGTCGAACTTGACGTAGTCCATGAAGTCAATTGTCTTGGAGCTGGAGACCAGTGGAATCGAGCCCGAGAACTGCACGCGCTTGGGGGTCAAGTGCGAATTGGTCTTCGGCATGAGCACTTCACGCAGCGCCACGGCATACGAAAAGGCATCACCTGCAAGTGCCACCATAGTTGCATTGAAGTTGTCACTGTTGCGACTAGATAGCTCCTCGAGAATCTCAGTGGCATTGCAAGACAGCGACATGGAGGCCGCGACGTCGAACTCACAGCGCGTGGATTTCCGCTCCAAGATCGGACGCCTTGTCCGTCCTTACGCTACTTCCACCCGGAGCTACGAAACGCGTCGGGAGTGGTCCATTGCCGTGCGGGCGTTGATTGCCAGCAATTGCAGCGCGTCGTCCTCGATCTAGAGCTCACTGCATCTGGACGTCGAGGAGTTGGATCGGCCGCTGCTGCTGGGGCTGAAGAACGAGTGCATCCTCGGGGACAGCGTAGTCTGCACCGGCACGCGACCAGAGGCACTGAAGAAGTTGCTGTCGTTCGAGCTGAACATGGTGCGCACCGAGATGCCGGAGCTGCTGCTGAATTAACGTTGCCTCAGCGTATGAGGGGCTTGACATCATCATTGAGCACCACTTGGGTTCACACCCAAAGATCAAATTGAAAAGGAATCTCCACGGTAGGTTCCTAAACGAGCCTCCTCACTCCACAAAATTCTTTGTTGACCATGGACCGCATAGCTCACCTAACACCCGAAGATCGGAAAAAGTGGTCCAAAATCTACGCCTCCTCCACAGTCCGGTATAAGCTATCCCAAGGGTGCCCTCACCCTCAGCTTCGCCATGAAATCAAGCAATGTGCTCGGCTGATGAAGAAGGTTACAACTGAAGCATGGTCCCTCGCAAACTACCACTTGCTAAGGTTGTGCCACCGCCGTGAGGCCATCCTCGAACTTAATGGCACCTTCTTCCAACGCTGCTGTTGTTTGGTGAGCCGTGGGTTTCAGAGAGGCAATGAAGCGAGGATGGGTTCCCTGGTCGGCTCTGCTCGAGCTTTCTTGGATGCTAGACCCTCGACGTTTTCATATTGGGATGACGACTTGGAGTATTTGCCTGATATCATTAATGAGGTAGCCCAGCTCATGTCAATCAACGCGCGAAACATGATTGTTTTGAGTTTTGGAAGACGGTTTCTGCTAGTCATACGACTTTGGTATGGGTTGTCCTCGAAGGAGTCCCGAAAGATTGTTCGTGCTTGTTACAGTCCGGATGAATCGAAGCGTCGCGAGGTTATCGAGATGAAGGAGTGGCTGGGAACTGTGGCGTGGAGCGATGGTGATGTGCCCGAACAAGTTGTGCCCCGGAAGCCAAACCTACAGAAGCATTTAACCTACGTCGTGCATAAGATTTTCGAGATCTTGTGCTTTGTTGGGGAGAAACCCCTGGAACAACAAAACAGACTAGCTCTCGTACGACTTGGGGAAAAGCCCAATAAGCGCAAGTATAGGAGGTGAAAGAGGAAGAAAGGTCACAAGAAGAAAAAAGAGAGAACATCGCATCAAGCTCTTCAGTCTTCTGCCGCTGAGTCAGACATACGTTCCTTGTGGTATTCGAATCAATGCGACTACTCTCCACGACACTGGTGCGCGAGTGTACAAACACACAAAGAGACATGGTGCCGGGACCAACAAACTTTCACTCCAACTGACTGAAAGTGGTAGGATTCCTGGAACGCAGTACTTCCAACTACAGCGCGACGAGATGATGCGGCGTGCTTTTATAGTTGATCGATTCGAGACTGAGATCAGCAAAACTCGTTTTGATGGCATTGGGTTATTTCCAAAAGGCCAAGCTTGGAGCTAGGCTCTTTAGCATTCTGTGACTTCTAATGGGTATGCAGTTTCTGTTCGAATGCTGCAATTTACAAGACGAAAAGAGTCTGACAACGATCTCGATGAAGAAAATGACGCGGATGACGAAAGTGACTAGGAGGAGCAGGACGATGGACGCGAGCTCACAACAGGAAGCGTCTCAGAGGCGACTCACGCCCGTGAAGGTTTTGAAATGATGGGCAATGTACATAAAGAAGAAACAGACTGCGCAGATTACTGTCAATGCCAAACTCGGTGCTTCGAGTACTGCGCATGACAGCGTTGCTTCCCATGGGGACCCTACCAATCCAAGCCAGAGTTAAAGCAGTCATCGGCGTCGATCGTGAAAAAATCTCTCCCTGTACAGCTGTGATTAGAAGAAAACCGAATCATAAGAGAAAGAAGAAGCCTCCTACCCCTTCTTCGCCATCAGCACCTCCTCATTCATCTAGACTACGCCGAACAAAAGGTGTCCCGTGGAGGATCGGGTAAGCTCGACAGGAGCATCACGAATCCCGACTCGTAAGAGCTGAGACCCCAAAAGACCCAAGTCGCAGCATGATGAGCGAGTTCTGCAAGTTTCCGCCAAGGAACTACAGCACAATTCGGGAGCCCACATATTTAATGACTGGCACAAACATCTCCGCAAACGATATTCCGAGTATGACGTAGCTACCCACAGCTTGCCCTGTCTCAAGACATCGGATTCTCGTATATTCCTCATTCGAATGCAACCGATATGGGACCATCTCGACTTCTAGCTCGACTTCTAGCTCGACTTCTCTATCGCCCACCACTTTGTCAAATGGAGATTTTTTCGATGAGGGAGCACCAAATTGCCATTGACGAAGTGACAAGATGGCTCATACCTCAAGTGGGGGCATCCGTTTGTGTTGGATGCGGGAACTGGGGTAACTCCGACAACATCAAAGGTGGGCCTAAACCCCCGGTTAAACCCCTATTGAAAGCTCTGAGGAAGAGAACCACCGTCATCGTTGTTGACGAGTTCAGAACAAGCAAGTTCTGTTCAGCGTGCCGCTACTCCACGAAGCAAGCCGTTTTCCGCGATCCAGACGATCCTGGTCCTGACAAGCTTGACCGTGACGAAGACCCTCTCTACTACTGCCGTTCTGTATTGCGTTGTACCAGCAAAGCTGCAAGAAGAGCTTTTGGAATAGAGATGTGAACGCTGCCGTCAATATTCAAGATCTGCTATTTGCGAGGATTTTGGGGCTGCCCAGACCCACCGAATTCTCGAGAGGCTACCCAAACCATACACACGTGAGCGGGAAGGAGCCGTTTCACTCGAGGAAAGAGACGAACCGTAGCCACTCACACGGTGTGCCTGAAAGAGGGCGAGTCCGTTATTGCTAGAGCTGACTGCAGTATCCATTGTAGTATCGCTTAGGAAGTTGCCTGTGGAACAGGCCTTAAAACGGGCGCGTGGCTTGAAATGCAATCCATACTTGTCGTACAGTCGGGGACTCGAATTACGAGGCCGCCTCGAGGACCGATACACAGGAACCGCAAACGAGTTGCCCAGACTCGGCTTCCTTTTCAGAATCCTTGACATGGAGGCTTCGCAGTTCCTACATTCAGTCGCATCGCATGTGCTTTTGCCTTCGTCTAAGAGTGACGAGAACTGCTGATGTTGACACTGAAGCAGATTGTGACGCGAAAGAACACGTGACACTTGATCGCTGCATGATCGGCCGTGGATTGTCAATAAAATGCTGTATACCAAAACGTGCGCAGCGCAGGATCGGATACCTTTGGTTACCAACAAACCAAGCTTTTGCAAATGTCGTACAGTTTTCTCTTGAGTGTTTCCAGCACGACGCTAAGACGTAAGGCAGGAATCACCAACATCGGTCGTTGAGCTGGAGAAGATCTTGAACCCGTTTTTTATTGAGTAGGAGCAAAAACTACAAACAAATCCACGGACCGGAGCACTGTGCACAATGTCCGGCACCCACTCTCTGTCTCAAATCGTAAAGTAACAATGCAAGCGATAGTTAGCGCTCGCATAGCCCACGCCACTGTGGATAAGGTCTTCCTCTAAAGAGAAGGTAGTGCCCAGGCGGCACCAGCACGCGCTTCTCCTTGGACGCGTTCAGCTCCTCAAAGCATCCTTGGTACACACGCAGGTACGTATCCGGCTCTAGAGCAACTAAAGCTGACGTTGGCAAGCCGCCTAGCGAACTCGCCCGAGCAATGTCGTGTGGGCGTAGTCTTGGTGGGGGTGTTGGTCTCCCCCTGGCAGCGAATTCAGGTAAGAAAATACCCCAGGCGTCCCCGGGGTACCGAGGCACTTCACCACCTCCGTAATAGCCGCTGTAATTGAGCGCAATGCGCTGGACCGATAAGCAACACGCGATTGCTCGAGATTACTGCCCTTCGCGCCACCGACTTTCAGGAAGACAGGGTCGTAATTTCTGCGCTTGACTTCAGTTAGAGCACCTTGTAGGACGCTGTCGGTTTGGTTGAGATCCACGATGAGGAACCCCACGATGGCAATGGGTAGCTCTTCGTGGCAGAAAGCGAACTGACATGTAAATACTTCAGACATCCATGCATGTACATGTACAGTTTTCCGTATGGTATTACAAACTACAAATGTTTAACATGGACGGGTATTGACCGTCGTTGGCCATACCAGGCGTTGACCCGAAACGGAGGCTACCGTTGGTTTACCTGTTGCGTGGAATAGGTCGCCCAACACAACAGGTTTTCAGTGCTGAATCGCTGTTGCAGATAATAAGCAGAATGCAATTGGCATTTATGTTGTCGTGGCTTCCTCATTTCTAGTGATTACGACGATCAAGTTGGGCAGAGGAGGAGATTGAAATACCAACGTATGGTCCATATGCACTGTTCAGCTAATTTGATCCAACTGGAGAAAGAACAAAGCAACAACAAAACTAGAACTCACACACAACACATGCGGGGGGACCATGTACCCATTCTGGTGATTTATAGCACCACATGCATGAACTCCACACCATCAGAAGAGTGGATATCACCACCGCCGCAACTACACGGTGATTAACATGGAAGTTAGAGCTGCTCTAGAGGGGTGAAGAACGTCATTCCCCCACACGGGTTCTTCTTGACGAGCTACTATAAGACAGGTTGAGCAGCTCTGACCGAGTGAAAGCTCTCAAAAGACACGGCAGCACCAGTTTACGTGCTCGAACCCCCCCAAAGGTCCCGAAAACGCAGCTCGCCGCCGGAACCGAGAACAAGGACTACACAAGTGCGGTGTTTGTGCAGGCAAGTTGTACCGTTCTGCGGGTGGGTAACGCAAGCACAAGAAGGTTTTTCACGACACCGTCTAGATACAAACACAAGGTGTGGTGCAGCTTAATCTAGTAAATGATTCCTAGCTTTTTGCATCCCATATATTATGGCTTTTCATTAGCGATACGCCAACGCTTTACAGATACGCCAACGCTAATCATTAGCGATACGCCAACGCTTTACAGATACGCCAACGCTAATCATTAGCGATACGCCAACGCTTTACAGATACACCAACGCTGATCATTACAGATACTCCAACGCATAATAGTAATATGCTCGCTTACGAATATGTATTTGAATTTCTGAAGCCAAGGACTCGAGGTGAAACTGTGCACAATCGATTTATTTAGGTGCCCGGTAAGATTCTATCAGCTTTAACCTCAACTAAGACTGTGAAGCACCTTCGTACCGAGAAGTAAGTCACCAGTTCGCGATGTTGTACGTCGGTTCACATTTCATTCAAGGGTGTTAAGATTGTCATGAAGGTTTATGCTGCAGTGTGGCGCTTCGTGGAGACAAACAGTAACAGATACGCCAAGCAGTATGCCACTGAGCGGAAGTCGTTCGATAACGAGCGTCGAGTGACCTCTGATAGTATGTGGCTGCGAGGACATGGAGGTGTACTCCGTAAAAACGTGGATCATTACCGCAGGATACTAGACATCGACTGCTGGAGCTGACGCCCGACGGCACTTTTCCACAAGACTCAAACAGTATTATGGACGACCTCTCAGCTACCGCCCGGAGGTCGACGCCACCACAGCAGATGCCTACTCCAGCATTGGAACCCACAGTTATCGAATGCACGGAGTCGGTCGGCGCACACAACAAGACTCAAGTCCGTGTGACACGATGCGGATTTGGATTTCCGCAGTCAACTGCCCGGTCCCAGATATTGACTGGACGTCAGAACAAGGGCAGTTCGTGTGGAGTTGGTGTGACACGTGGAGTGGAGTTCGTATGAGTGTGAAGAGTCTACGTGCGGCCGTGGGTAGGCTTGGTATACCTGGACCAAGGAGCCCAGTGCGAACCTGGGGTGAAGCCAAGATTCCTGACGACGGGTAAAGCCCAAAAGGTGCCAAAGTATCTCAAGATGAGATCACTCGTCTTGACACGGCAAGGAAGAGCACGAGCCAGCACAACCTCCTCAAGAACAACTCGGACCACGGTGACTTTGGTGACGTATTCTCGGATGGACATGTTTCGATCAAGACGACAAGTCCCGACCACGATGACAAGTTCCAAGCAAGAGTGAGGCCACATGTCCCGCTTTCGCTACTAGAAGAATTACGCACGCTAGAGAAGTACTCGACAGCTTTTCAGTCGCTGCAGAATGCATTATCCAGTGTAGATAGTGAAGATGACCTGGGCGAACCTATCTTGCACCCAGACCATCGATTCTTTGCCCCCCTATGAAAGGGTATACCAACAGTATCTCACAGTAGAAAATGAAATTTATTATATATATCAATACATTGCGGGCTTGTGGCTAAATCCTTACTTTTAATCTCTACGCTTTTTTATACCCCGTTCGCTCTTGGACACGCGTCCAGTCTTCGGGCATCGCATCGTTTGGGCCTTGACCCCGAAGCGCAATTACGCTACGATGGTTCGGACGAAGAACATTTGACACATCCTCTTCTCGTATGCTTGTTTCTCCGACGCTGCTTGACGAAGACTCAGAGTCTTCCTGAATGCCTGGGAAAACAATAGGCTTCGGTAGGATGATTGGAATTCGTGCGGGCGTTTTAGCTCTTCCAATTTCAATGTCAAACTTTTGGTTGGCATAACGGCGTACCAGTTTTTCGATACCCACAACGAAATCAGGCAAATTAGGTTGTGGTGCTTTGAACGTTGCGTTCATCTCTCGGTTGAAGCGCTCCAGTGGGTTATTAGTTCTGCTTACAACTGCTCTTGATATAGTTTCCACGTTCCACAGCGACGGCGAGAATCTTTTAATCCACGTTCGGTTGAAAAAAGTCCAAAACCTATTCCATTTAACCTTTGAATATGTCAGCCCAACTTTTGCACACTCCTCTGCAATTTTTACTCTTACCCACGGGATTCCTTTTTTGTTACTTTGTCCTGCTTTATTACTGTGAGCATATCCAGTATATCGTGCCGCATAGGAATTGAGCATTCCAATTTCGGGATACCATATTTCTTCATCTTGCGTCCACATGCCTGCTTAAAATGAAATAGACAACCGACAGTTGTAGCTTGAGGAAAGTGGTCCTTGATCGCTCGAATTAAACCGCTTCAAAGTCACAGTACACGAGCTCTGGATCGAGCGCGTAGTCTGTCTCGTCCAAAACAAATCTCATCGCATGAAAGTACGCTTCATATTTCTTAGAGTTAGCCAAAACAAAAGCTGCTGGATAATAAGAGCGCGTGGGGCGATCGTAAGTCGAGAAAATGATGCACTTCTTGAATTTTGGTTGAATCGAGCAAGCAGATGAATATGGAGGATCCGTATACGCTCAGATTGAGGTTTCACCTTGGTGTCGGATTCAAATGGATGATGGGACTTCATCTCAAATCAATTGTTTCTTCCTTCACTATTCATACTAAGACCGTGTAGCTAAGCAAAGGCAGCAGGGCTTAAGCTGGGCGCGCCCTGTATTGCTCAATATGCTGAAGCACAAGAAGACGGATGTTTTTGTGGATGGAACATTCAGATCGGTGCCGCGTCTCAAAACTTCATCTTTAGTTAACCCAGATATGGCAAGATTTCCGTCCTGGGTGCCATAGAACTTTGCCCGCACGATATCCCAAATTACAGACCTGTTCGATGTTGTGGATTCTGCTAGCATGCCCACTTCGCGTTTCATTTCCTCTCTTACATCAATTTCAGCACTTGCGCCAATAGCAGTGTCGTTTTGACGGATTGCGGAACGCCCACACGTATGAGGGACGAACTTGTGGTAAGCTTCAAGTGCCAACACAAATTTGAACTTGCCTTTGCACTTTGTACTGCGATAATGGCTGCGCCGGTAGTACACCTTCGTGAGGTTTTGGTCGATTCGTGTGTACTTGTAGCCATCAATCCATTTGTTTGTGAGCCCGCTCCTGGCACTACTAGCTGTAATAGCCGGAATTTCCATACTCGGGTCCGCTGTTACAGAATATGGGAATTCACTTTCGTTTAGAAGTTGATACTCTGGCTCATGATAACCGAAATCGTAGTCATTATTGAGGGTATCTAGAGAAATTGAAGGATGACTAAGTCTTACATTCTCCTCCGGCGCGATCGTGGTGCAATCAGTCACAGTAGGATTGAGTATGCAGGCGATTGTGTACTGTGTAAGCCGGAATGAAGGTTCAACAAGGAGGATGAGTGTATTTGGCACAACATCGAGTGCGTCAGATCCACTTTCAAAATGGCTAGTCTCTTCTGCGGTGTTTTCAGCTACAACCAAAGAGTACACGTGATTCACAAGATCCAAACATGAGAAAGATGTACCGAGTCTGGTGTAGCAATTGATTAGCACTTACATGTTGGTTGGCGCGAAATTGGGCGAGTTTGACGACGTGATCTTTGCCGTGTTGGTTGTGGCGCCCTTCGTTGCCTTCCAGCTGCTCTAGCTGTACGAGAGTGTAGCTGCATGTGGGGGTTGCATTCAACGGATGAATAACAGCGTGGATCAGGACTAGAAACTAACAGAGTAGGATCAACCCTTTGCGAAGATGGCAACGACCGTTGATTGTTGGTTACACAAATTCACATGTTCCTATTAAGGGTCGATCCATAACAGTGGCTCATCCTTACCATTTCGTATACGTGTGTATATGGCGTTGACCCGCTTTGACCCGACCTGTAATTAAACCGTTCTGGGCTCTTCCAAACCAACATGGACAACAGCTTTCGAGTAGATTTGAAAACAACAGCAACCTCCGGTATTGTTTTCAAAATAAGCGCCACCGGACGCCCCCGCACCGTGTTCCACGTGGAAGGTATGACTGCGCCGCGTGCGACAAGGCCGTAGAGGACTACCTGGGCAAGACTGTGGGCGTGCTACACTGTCGCGTGGGGCTCATCAGGCAAAAGGCTGAGGTCTTGTTCGACCATCACCTGGTGCAGGACGCGCAGACGCAGCTCTCGTGGTGGAGACGGGCGACGATGACTTGCTCGAGCCCAAGTTCACAGCCACGGCCATGCGCTGTGCTGCGTGTGTGGACAAGGTCGAGGTGGCGGTAGGGAAGTTGCCGGGCGTGACCAAGGTGCTGGTGGCTGAACAAGGCGCTCGGGCATCGGAAGCAGGTGGCGAGGACGGGGCCGCGCGAAGTGATGGAGTGCATTAACAGGCTGAGCTGCTATGTGGAGGTGGCGCTGGAAACCACGGACCAGAAAGCGCTGAGCTCGACGGAGGTGGACAAGTGGCGGAAGCTGCCGACCTCTTCTCGCTACCAGGTATGCTCTCCACATGGTGCTACATTATGTTCCTCCAGTAGTTTGGCGTTGATGATGCCTGTGTTCAACTTTGGGACGATCAAGTTGCTACTACTCTTCCTGTTGACGACTTCTGTGCGGTTAAGCGTGGGTTGAATATTCTACGTGGCAGTGCGGGGATGGAGTTTCTCGTGGTGGCCGGTACGACCATGCCATACAAGTACAGCTGAGTGTTGACAATGGGCCCGATGCTGCGTAAGAACTACATGACCCTCCACATTTTTGGATCGACGGCCATGCTGCTGACGTTTGTGAGCAAGTACATGGAGTTATGGCGAAGGGCAAGACGGCAGATGCGTTGTCGGAGTTCGCATTATATCAGCCAAAGACCGCTTTGTTGGGTACACAAAATTTTCATTGAGTTGGTGCTTCGTGGTGATTTACTCCTTCAGTGTGCCAACAAGCTGATGAGTGCAGTTCTCAAGTACACTCGATCTATGGATAACTCGATGTTGAGCGTGAAGTGTTGATTGCTTTGAGGGTGGAATTTCCGCGTGTGTTCTCCCGCGGTGACGGCGTTTGCTCGCACCACTGTGTGGCGTTTGCCCACAGTGGTGGATACCGGATTGAGTGTTGAAGCTGTATTCTACTGTGGCGTTTCCCGCGCCATCGTGTGGCATTTGCCCACGGTGGTGCTGAAGATAAAATGACATCTGTTGACGAAGGACTCAGAGGATCATGTGTATCAATGGGTAATTGTGGAAGAATGCAACGGCGAGTTCAAGCACTACTTATATTTCTCTCAGACGTTGTCATCTTCAACACTTTTTCTGGGTGTGATTGGTGTCGTGCAAGATCGATTTTATCCATCAAAATCGTTCCGTGGTTGATGTAGATATATGCAAGCATTTCGACTTTCTCGACCGAAAGCTTGTTTCTTCTCTTTGAATGGATGTGATCAAATATACTCCAAGCTCTCTCACTTGCTGCCGAAGATGTTGGAATCGCGAAGACAATCTCAGCTACCTTCTGGAGGAGTGGATACCGTTTATCAGCTTTCGCGCCCCAGTAAACACGTGGGCTTGCTAGTGCATGCTTTCTTCGTAGCTCGTCACCACCCGTCCGCTTCATACACTTAAATTCGAGGATCTCTGCAGTTAACTCGGCATCGCTGGCAGGGGTTATCAGGCCGCACTTGATGGCAAGCTTGCACACTTGATCATCTGCGTTTTCGTCGTCAGTACCAACAAAGTCGTCAAGGTTCGTAGCGGGATCAAGCAGAAACGCCACAGCCATTGCATTGTGGTGAACATATTTCCAGCGTCTCTGAATCTTCTCGCGGAAAACCTGTTGGAGATGCTCAAGTGGAACTGTGGTGACACTTTTGTATGTGCCATCATCGTGTAAGCCCGATGCAGCAGCACTTGGGAGCCGCGTTGTCGTGGGTGTTGTAGACGATAAGAAATCTGCGACGTCACTGAGAACTCCGATCCCATCTGGAGCCTCATCATGGCCAACTTCATCCGAATCGCTTCCCTCTGACGCTTCTATCTCGGGCTCCGGTTCGTCTTCTTCAGCTGGCGTCACTCCATAAGCAGCATGGTGCCGTAGCCACCTAAACCACTGATAGACCCCCGAAATGAAACCGTTGTCAGCTTCCAGCGCGCGTAGGGCTTCTATGATGGGATCTAACATACAAACAACAGTCCTCAAATTGTACCAAAAGCCATCGTCACGAACCAAGTCAATCACATAGCGTAGTTTCTTACGCTTTGCGGAAGTTCCACGATAGCGGTCTCTCAACGTCTTGTAGCCAGAACTCAGAAAGAGTTTTTTCAGTACTTCCCGGCTATTCAGCACGTTCCTCATGCAGGTGTAGACGGAGTACCAGCGCGTTGGCACTGGCAGCACGAGGTTTCGGGCCCTCGATCCTGCATCTCGCACGTCTTGCTGCAATTTCTTACATTCATCAAGCAGTGCTAAATGATCTCGTACGAAACGAGTAACAGCCACGTTGCGAGACACGACGGCCTTTACAGCAGCGAAATGGGAGACATCCTGCATGAGTAGATTTAAAACGTGAGCAGCGCACTCGCCACTCACCACGTTTGCCCGCTTTGTTTGAACTTGACTAGACGCACTTCTCATATTTTTTGCGTTGTCCGTGACGACGCCAACAACCTGAGCAGTAGTTTCGTTCTCAATGTCATCAATGACTTGGTCGATTTCGTTAGCAATATACCTAGGTGTGTGGCGCTTTGACCTTGTAGACCACGACGACCAGAACAATGCAGGCATACCCGGTGCAACCACCATGAGAGCCGTTTGTATCCGTCCAGCCATCAGTAACGAGTGACACATACGTATGTGCATTAATCAGTTTGACAACCTTCACACGTATTTCATCGCGTACCCGTTTCAAAAGAACCGTGCTTAGTTTGTGTCGCGACGGAAGCTTCATCGCAGGGGCTGTCATTGCAATGAAGTCTCGAAACACTTGAGCCTCGAGTAGTATTAACGGTAGCGCGCAGACAAAAAACATCCGTGCAAGTGCCATTTCACATGCATCTTGATCGAATTCACTGGCACCAGTAGAGTTTAAGTTGGACGGTGGTGTTGGTGCAGGAGCTGGTGTAGGAGTTGGTGGGGGCCGTAGAGAAATTTGGACATCTCGCGGGACATTAGGACACTTGTTCGGCTTCACCAAATGATCCAACAAGTTGCCGCTAGGCTTTCCGTTTTTTTTAAGCGCGCCACAATAAATGCATCGACCGTGTTTTTTGCCATTTTCACGTTCAATGATATAGTGTTTCCAAATCCCGTCACGTGGGCGCCCAGTCTTCAATGGTGAAGCACGAGATCGTCGACTAGATCCAGGTGTACGTGGTGATCGCGCTGGCGTACGTGGTGATCGCGCTGGCGTACGTGGTGATCGCGCTGGCGTACGTGGTGATCGCGCTGGCGTCCGTGGAATACGGGGAGACCGCTCTCTTGTTGAAGAGCATGGTGAGCGGCGTGGGGTAGGGGAGCACGGTAAACGTGTCTGTGTTGGTGACGACGCCGACGGACCGGAAGGCGACACAGAGAACGATCGTGCAGGCGTTGTGGGGTGGGGTGGAGGCGAGAACATTACCCTTCGTGAACTTGGCGGCGACGTTGTTTGAAGCTCCGAACGGTTTGGCTGAGAAGAGGTCCTCTGGTATGGGCTGTAGCGAAGTGTTCTCCGCAAAGTCGATCCGGGCGGGGATCGACGCGTGCTGGAATCCGCTCGTGGATTTCGTGGGGTATCCGTTGGTGAGCGTAAATTGCCCTGTAGAGACGATGTAAACGAGCGTAAATTGTCCCGTAGAGACGACAGGATGTCCGGAGCTCCCTCTGTTGTTGGCTCCATGGCGAAGACTGATTCTCGATGATCCTCGCGCTGACTTTTGGACTTTTGGATACTTCAAAAGTGTTTAAAACGTTTTGGTTATTTTAAACGTTCTATACTGTTCCATTCTGAAACCATCTCTAGCTGGGATAGAAAATATAAACAAAAATAGTTTAATAACGCGATCTCACCTCCTTCGTGCTATATGTAATATATGTTTGTCGAGTGCAAGCGCATCTCCTGCGCCTGCTTCGCAGCCGCAGCATCTGCGCAGGATTTGTGTACTCCGCGAAAACTTTCAAAAATGGCTTACTAGTAGAATACTGAAGCGCCTCTCAAGGCAAGTTCTCATGGAGGTAAAGATCCATCAACCACTTCACTCAGCATCCATCTAGTCATAGCGTTACTGGTATACTGGTGGTGCGGACAGACGGAGAGACACCGCAATTAATCCTGTGAGGGCTGTATCGAACAGAGGTCTTGACCATCCGAGCTAAAAGGGACTGGCCGTTGGAGTTAGTGCTATTTTGCTACTTTAACAGGCTGGGCTATCAGCACTTCGTCGCTTTCCTATCCCAGAAAAAGTGCATACAAAAACCAGAGTAGTGTATATACAGATAAAGGGTGTACTAAGTAGCGATATAAGCCGACAAATCGTATCGAGTAGAGATTCTAAAAGAAATTCAGAGAACTTTACGCGTCCTTGGCCACGATGGAGAACCAGCCTCCGAATGGGACCTCCGACACCGTCACAAAGTCGTTGGAACCACTTGCGACGCCAAAACCACTCCACGATGGTGCACCATTCGTCCAAACCGTGTTACCGTTGATGGAGATCTCGATCGCATCGAGCGACTTGCCGAAGGTAGGCACTGAAATGGACCCGGTCGTGTTCTGCGGTGTCTCGAGGTTGGCCAGGAAGAAACTATCCTGGTTCTTGGTCGTCCACTCCACAGCGAAGTCACCCGTTGACAGAGTGTAACCAGTGTGCAGTTCGCCAATGTCAGCTCCAGCGGCGTGAGGGACGAACCCCCACGTCTTTCCAGCGTCAGTCACGGGGCTCAATCCACCAACATGAAGCGTCAGAGACGCCGTCGGACCCGTGGACCAAGCGTGCGCGTGCGAGATATAGCCACCCAACTCGAGACCGTAGAACGGGTACATGAGCTCACCCGTCTCGTAGTACGCTTCGATGGTGGTAGAGTTACTGAAGGCGTTGAGCATGTAGCTCCACTGACGGCGAATGATTTCCAGAGCAAGTGTGGCATTACCGGGGGTAGCACGCAAGTGAGCCTCGACTTCCAGACTCGTGATGAATGGTGAGATCGATCCGAGACCTTCCGGTGACACAGCTCCATACTCGTTCCAGTGTGTGGCGAGGTTCTCCGACACAGTGGCAGCCTGCTCCGACGACTGCGTGAGGTTGTAGCGAACGGCAAGTGAGTTGCCGTCCTGAGGATGCAGCTCGGTTCCTGCAGCAGTGGTGTTGTCACGGAATAGTCCGACAGCGTCGTCCCACAGGTTGGAGTTCACAGCCGTCTTGACAGCGCTGGCAAGTTCATCAAACGCCGTGCCGTTGTACGAGGGCACATCCAATCCAAGTTGCGGTGCTAGCTCGGCGTAGGTGACCAGCGCGTGGTATAACAGCGAGTTGGCGGCAATGTTCTTGGCACCCTGGCCGACACGACCCCAGTCGTAGACGCCCGTCACGTTCAGAAGCATGTCGGTAGCATCTACGTTGCCCAGGATGAACTCGAAGCCGAAAAGTGCTTGGTCCCAGAGGTTCTTCGCGAACTCTGTGTCAGCGCTGAGAGTCGCGTAGTCGGCCAACGCGATCAGCGTCCAAATGTGATACGTATCCGAGTTTACTCCAGCAAGTTGGACGCGCGGAGCAATTGGAGTTCCAGCGTAGGCAAACTGCCCGTTGGTCGTGTTCTGGATGGCGTACAACGAGTTGATAGCGTGACGAACCGGCAGAAGGTTGTCGCTGTTCAGAGTGACAACCTTGGACAAGGTGGACACGCCGAAGTCACCTGGCCATGGGGTGCGGTCACGCTTGGCGCCGTCAACGTACACCTCAGCGCCCGTCGTCACGTTCTGGATTGTGGCGTTATTGAACCAGCCGTACTCGGTGATCGTTGGCGGGTTAGCACGCGACTCGTTCGAAGCGATGGTACAGATCTGAACAGTGTATGCTCCAGCGTACCAGATGCGGTTAAGCAGATCGTCGTCGCTGTAGAAGTAGCCGGAGTACTCGCGCAGCTTGTCATCGTCCGTGGACGGAGCTGCGGTGAAGTGTGTAGACACACCCGTGACCTCGATCGCATCCGATGAACTCGTGGACAAGGTCAAGTAGCGGTAACTGCCTCGAGCGAATTCACGACCGAACGTGTAGCTTGAGTCGGGCTCCGCTGGGGCGTAGATGGTTCCGTCAATGATGGCCATGTCAGTGGACAAGTCGGACTCGATGCCGATGTACTCGGCGTTCTCGGAGAAGGCGACCCCAAGCTTCGTGTCGCTCGTGGTGCCCGAGCCGAAGTGCAGTGTGATGAAGCCGGTCACTTGCTGGCCGAAGTCGTATGTGACATGGAGCCGTTGCCAGACAGCGTGGCGGTCAAGGCGGACACGTTGACGTCGCCGGAGGAACCCCCGATGCTGACGGGTTCGATGTCTCGGGAAGTCGGCGACTGGATGTACTGCTCCCAAGGCGCAGCAGCCTTGCCGGAGGCGACAGCAGCGAGGGCGCTTGCGACGAAAGCGACGGTAGCTTGCACCTTCATTTGCTGATGATCTGGTCGAAAGCAAATTCGGAAATGGTCTGCATCTTGTGCTGACCTGGCACTGCTGGGCAGGCAGTGCTGGGACCTGCTTCGCGAAAGATCTGAACGTCAACCACGCTTCTTTGATCGTGTTTGCTGCGTTTGGTTGGATTTATGCCCAGGCAAGGTGAAGCTCAACCATACTGATGGAGGCATCATCATTGTACAAAGGTCTTGATGACGGTCGATGTGAGCTGGAGCTTCCGACAGCAAAAGGACTCGAGTCAAGCCGCTCGCCACACCACACAAAAGGTGAAGTTATCGTCTCTGAAGAGAGGAGCCCGAATTTCGAATCTGAAGCACCATGCAGAAGCCCACGGTTTACGGCCGATGCTTTCGCGCTTCAACTTGAATTGCTCATAGTGATGCTGGTCAATGTCCTGCATGAGTACATGTATGAGGAAACCTGACACAGGTCCTGAGGTCATGCTGGTAAAGTACCTTTGAACAGAAAACGCAGCATGAAGATGCGTACCAGTTCAACGGTTCAGCATAATGGTACATGTAACTCGAGCGTGTCTGAGGTTGCACTAAGACACATGCTGACTATGGAGTCTTGTGACTCACAAGTTGTGAGGATGGAAATTTAGTATCGACAGGAGTCTCGTTGTCATGACTCAAAGTTGTGGATCTGCCAAGCACCAGCAGATGTTTGCAACTTCAAGTCGGTCCAGCAATCGAGCGCCGAATGCGCAAAACTGAACGTGAGTTCGAAATGGCAGACCAGCATTCGTAAACGAAAGTTTATTTTCCTCGCACTCTCCACCAGTTTGAGTTGTGACTTGGAAAATCACAAACATTTACGCATCACTCCAGTGACACGATTTGCCTGGGTCGAAGTGCATTTCGCTCGCTGAATCGCAAATGAAAATACTCAGATGACAGTCATTCGGCAAGTGCCAAACAGCGACGTCGGTTAATGAGACTTTGGCTTGCGAATCTCCTGCAGGAGATTCATCAGTGATGGTTGGAATTCAAAACTATCGGCATGAACTGCCGAGAAAAACTGCTTGGTCACCCAGAGAGGAAAAGCTGGCAGCATCAAGTTTGATTGTTGTTGTAGCTGTGACGAGCAAGTATACTCATTGGCATCGCAAGGATGCAAGATCCCATCGACACAATTGGCCCCCATACTGATGCGGATTTGCAATGAAGTTCAGGCCGAAACAGACCTCCAATTCTCGTTGTTGGCGTAATTGGTAACCAAACGTGGAATGCGAACGTTGTGGCGATGGCTATGTAAAGGTAACAACTCGCCATATTCATCAAGAAGAAGCAATCAATATTTTCAGACGGCATTCACCTGCTGAGTAGTCGAACTCCCAGTTCCAACATCTGCGGCAACAAAATCTAATTTCAAACGAGACGATACCCGCTAGAATTAACTTGTTATGATCGCCTGCAATTTTGGCTTCTTTTGCCGCGCCGCACCCGGAAATGTGCCAAACATTTCAGTTTTCTTGGCTTTGGGGTCATGTAGTCATCACCGTACATCCGCTCCAAAAAATACTCCGGATCATGTACCGTATCAAAGTGCTGGCCGTTAATTGTGATCTTCGAAAAGGGGATGACCTTTTTGTCAGGTATCGTATCGCCACCGTTGACCTTTTTCATCTCTTGGAGTTTCCATTCATCGCTGAGCACTTGATGGTTCAAGCTGTACAGGTCTAGGTACGGAATGGTTGACATGGTGGAAATGGACAGAGTCGGATCGTAGAGCTTGGCGGCTAGAGGATGTGTAGGTGCAACACACACACGCCATATATTCTCGAAAAAGAGGCGATATCCTTTTTGCCAAAGCAATCGTTGCAGATCATCAGCAGCTCGAAGTCTTCCTCTGTACGCGATGTCGGCATCCTCTGTATACAGTATCATCCCTTGATTTCTCACAGCACCCAACAGCGATCCATACACAATAATAGGAGACTTGTCTAAAATTTGGAGCTCTTCGTACACTTCCACCAGCATCATGTGCAGAACACTAGCGTGACACACTGTTTTTGATGAATTCTGCTTTAAAATGTCCATTCGATCAGCGCCACTGCAAAATATTGGGTCTTTTCTTCCAGAAATGGGCAAACACTTGCCGAACGAGAGTTGTTTCCTTCTGAGGTGAATTGTGTTGCTGCAAAGGGTTGCATGGTCTTCCTGAAAAACTGGCGGTTGAAGTGAAATTTCTCTCAGCTGGTTGTAGTATGTGTGATTCGAATGATACTTGACACTGTTCAAATCCACCATCGTAGGAGAACACAATGAACCGCCACTAAATAGTAATGGCACGGAGTTGCGAGAAAGGATGCGAATTTCTATGGTCAATCCGCACGCCAACAAACCCACCACGAGCAGCGCGAGAATGACAAAAATCATACTGTTCACAAAGCGAAATTTCACTTTCCGGATCTCCTTAGCTGGTACTTCATTTGTGCTGCACGGTGTCTCCTTCTTTCTGCCGAGCTAACTGAAGCATTGTTACTTCTTTGCGAGCGCTACTCGAGAGTGATTTTTTTGGTCAGGAAGGGTCCGTGGTCGTTTCTCGATTTGGAGAAAACTCCAACGAAACATCTTACTTACCTTGTAGGGAAGATGATGACCACAATAACTTTAATAGAAAGTAAGTTTCAATCATATTTTATTGCAATGCATTCGCTAGCTCTGTTGCGTCATCTCCACTTCCAGTGCAACAACGAAATCCACCCGCAGCCCTCCTCTCACTTGTTTCAGCATAAAGCTCGTTTTAGCATGTGTGCAAAGCAGATATTGAACCCGTCTAGAGGACACTGAAAGTGGTCGCCGCCATCAAGACGCCGATAGCAAGAGCTGTGAACGTCGTCGTGCATGCTGACGATGTCGATTGCGACGAAGTAGTTACTTCGGTAGTGTTGGATGAGCTTGAACTGCTTGCAGTGCTGCTGCTGCTGCTGTTGGTCGAGGGTGATTGACTGCTGCCGGATGAAGTGGGAGTTGCAGTGTTGCTGCTACCGGATGCGCTTCCACTGGTACCATTGGCTGTTGTTGCAGTGGGTGTAGTAGTGCTGGTAGTAGTGCTGGTGGTAGAGATGCTGCTGCTACTGCTCGTTGTCGAGGTGCTGGCATCGCCGAGCACTGGGTCGTAATGAAGTGACGTTTTGAAGGAAGGGAAGACCCACCGGAACGACGTGTCTCCTGCCGACTCCACCACTGACATGTTCACTAAACTCGCTTCCACTCCGTCATTAAGGATCACGAGACTCGGCACATCCATAAACATGGAGTCGCCCATGTCCACGCGCTCGATGTCGGAAACCGCTGCATTCCTATCCTTCGGCTTCTTCTGCGGCTTGCCGAGGGCTTTGCTATTGGGCCCCTTCGCGTACAGCAAGTGCGAGGTTGTTAGCTGTCTCCGCGAAGGGCCAACCAGCGATATCAACCATGAACTTGAGCGCACCAGCAGGCACCGCGATGGTCTGACTGCCGTACGCTACCGTCGCGTTACATTGGTAAATGCTCGCTGTGAGGTTGAACTGGGCCTTCGTTTTGGCGATGCCGACCTCGATCGTGGACACGAACACAGTAGAAGAAACGTTGACACCAGCCACCTCGTAGCTCGTCGATGTCTGTCCAGTCGCTGTTCTTCGGTTTGAACTTGTTGACGCTCACCACCGCACCACCGTTGCAGGGTTCAATTCCGTTAAACTAGCCACGGAGAGCCGCATGTACTTGCCGCTCCAAGCAGTCTCCCGTAGGACAGCTTTCCATCTTGACGCCCTGGGCATCAAAGTTGGCGGCAATTTGGCTTAGGTAGTGGCGTGAACCCCTTCTTGGCCAACACGGCAGCAATTGGATCAGGATACATGTAAGCGAAAGCGATCGGGTTGGTGAGCAATACGTAAC
>JAPDHH010000011.1:0-158982 GCA_032158285.1 Phytophthora sansomeana | reverse complement strand
TACGTATTGCTAATGCCGCGAGAGGCGGGCCCCGGGAATCCCGGGACATTAGCGTATCTGTAGGGTCCGTAGACATATTAAACGAGGTTGTGAGTGATCAAAATATTCCCTGATCCGGGCACGCGCACCAGTTGTGATGTAGCGCTGGGGCTTTCACCGCCAAACTGGTTTTGAGATGCACGTACGCTCCCGAAAAATGGGATTGCACTCACTTCGGAGAAGCCTCCTGGTGGATAGACGGCCCGCCCTGACGAGGGATTTATCCGGGGCCGTGAGCGTTCCCAGGGATTTCCTCCCATGGACAAAGAGGACTCCTGTAACGGGCTATGTCTTTACCGTTACTAGCTTACACGTAGCGATGAGGAAGCCCGCAATAAGTAAGACAGACTTTAACTCGGGAAAATAGACTCTGATTTAGTTTAGGGGCAGGGCGGGATTCTAGACCCTGAGAACCACTCGTATGACAGTCGACTCCTGATTGGCTATAATGTTTGCCTTTTTTCATTAATCAGAGAGCGGCAACACCAGCACGCGCTAGCCGCGTGCTTTTGTACCTACTTTTGTATATAAGACTCCAAATTTACTTATGTAATTGGGGGAGGGCCCATTTCTTCTACTTCCCAGGAACAGCTCGGTCAGTAACCTCACCTTGTGTACCCCCTACGAATCGGTTGTTTTGACCAGGGTTTAGGTCGACCGCTTTGGAACCCGAGCAGTCTTGGACCGGTACAGTACGCTGGTGGGCAGTTAGACAAACAATCGCCCGGGCAAACTACCAAAGTCCCGGGGCGGAAGGGTATACGCAACTATTATATATACACTAGGTTCTTTCGGCGAGACACCACCGGCTCAAGCCGCTAAAACTTTTCGAGGTTTCTTTACTCACGGGCGAGACCCAAATATGAGTGCTAACTCCCGTGCCGGCTGGACCGCACTCCGGGAGAAGCAGATATGAAATGCCTGGGGATTCCTAAGCTTGTGATCGTTGACTGGAGGAGCTGGGCGAACGCGCAGGCCTTCTCTTTGACCTCTGCTGGACCTTGAGGTGCCACGGGGAGAAAAGCACCGAGAATTGAACCGCTCGACCGAATAGAGACTTGGATCGGTGTACCCAGTCAAGTGTTGAGAACCGGGTGTACACATGAATTGTCCGACCAGCAAGCTGGGTGTAGCACTGTCAGTAGCAGTACAAGCACCTCTTTTTCAGCCGGATGGTAGTTCATTTCAGCATCCTTCAGCACTCTGCCACAGAACCGTACCGGGTGCAGCTTGCCATCGTGCTCCTGCATCAGCGTGGTGCTCAAGGCCCACTCGTTGGCAAATAGCATCACGTGCACTTTCAAGTCCCAGCAAAAGTGCCTAAGGATGGGTGCAGTGGCCACTTTCATTGAAGGGCGGCAAAACTGCACCTGGTCGTCAAGTCGCCTCCGGGCCCAAAATCTTCGTCCTTCAGTTGGTAGAGCGCTGCTCCATACACAGCGAAGTCTTGAATAAACCTTGCTGTAGTAGGTGAGGGCTCCCAAAAACGACTGCATTCCTTTCTTTGATGTGGGGAACGAGAGTTCGGTAATTGCCTCGAGCTTCTTTGGATCGGCTTGGATACCGGTTGAGGAGACTTGATGCGACAGAAAGTCCACCTTCGCCTGAACGAAGATGCTTTTCGTGAAGCTGACGCTGATTCGACACTCTGGAACCGACTTAACAGACGGTCCAGCGTGACAGGCAGTCACCGGACTGGCCACCAAAACAAATGTCGTCAACGAAAGATCGTCGTTCGAACACTGGGACGAGGGTCGACTTGTCGGTCTCTCCGTTCGAGAACATGTCTGCTATCGGGCTGCTGATCAGCTCAGAGACAGGATCCAGTACAATTCGAGGGCCTCGCGGTCGGCTTCGAACCTCGTCCGAGGATTCGGTCCTCCCGTGGACAATTCTGCCGACGCGTCGTTGTTGTTTCCACGTAACGTCGAGCTTGTGTCTCCGCTTCCTCCTTCAGAGCTGCGTAGAGCTTCCAACCGCCCTTCGGTTGGACGAATCCCCACAGCGCGTTGTCGATCATTCGCTGATAGATCATCGGAGCATTCTAAGACCGAATGGCATTCGAAGCCACTCGAAGTGCCCCAGTGCACAGACAAACGCTAAGATCTTGCACGCTCTCGCAGAGTCATCATAATAGCCCAAACCCGCTCGCTGCGTCGAGCGAGCAGAACCATAGGTAGCACTCCAGGTCGGTCAACAAGTCGTCGACCAGCGGCAGTGCGTACTCCATGATTGCGGTGATAGCGCTCACCATCTTGTAATCGATGCAGAGCCGGATTCTTGCCGCTCTTTTAACACGATCACAATTGGCGATGCCCACGGACTGTCCGGGAAACGATCAAGCCCGTTGAGCAGTCCTTTCAGAAGCTCGTACAGTTTCTGAGGTACTGTAGCGGTACTCGGCGGGCTCGCTGCTTAATCGGAGTGTGCCCCTTGACATCGATATCATACACCACGCCATAGGCTGGTGGTGGAAGCGTGTTACCGCTAGATATCACTATCCGTTCGTGCTTCTTGAGGACATCAATCAGGCGTTGGGGCTGTTCATCATGACTCGCGTCCCGGAACATTCGTGCAGAGTAGTCCAGCACCGGCGGACCGAAGCTTCTGTCAGGTCCAGGAACGCCAGCTCATGCGCGTAGTCTTCGAGCTCCAAGTAATTCGTCCGGCTCTGACGAGTCTTCATTGTCAATCATCGTTTCTGTTCCTTGAGTGATCGACGCTTGCATTACCGCCGCAAACGCATGTTCGAGCGTAGCGACTGGGTCATCATCAACACTGTCACCGAGAACTGACTCATCCGTTGAGGACTCTCGTTCCCCGGCGGTGCTTGACTACCGACGGTATCTTCAGCGGTCAACTTCGTTGGTACATCTTGTAGTGGCGTAGACGAAGGTTCGGCCGGGGTCGGTGCTGGTTTATTGTCCATCGACAAGCCGTCAGCACCATCCTCCGGTCTTTCCTTGTCACGCTCTTCCAGGATTCGTTCCCAACGTTGAGCGCAAGTTAATCTTGTGCCTTCGCCGCCTGATTCGTCGGTCAGGCGTGCTTTCACCTCCGTCGGCGTCGGATAATTCACTCGCTCCACTACCGGAGGTTGTCTGCTCAACCAGTCCTCGTACAACTTTGGCCTCTCGTTCGTACAGTTCCAGCACCGCGTGATTCCGCGTAGGCGAGTACCTGCCATTCTTGATACTTCCGGGAATCAACCCGAACATACCCAGCATCGACTGGCAGGTCGCCGTGAGGTACCCACGCCACGACATCGAAGTGCGCCGGGCAGCTCGCCAACATATCGGTGATGTTTGTCAGCCGAATTTGCTCCGGTTGACCGCGGCGAGACTTCGTTACGGTCGGTACGAACTTCTCCGTGCGTCGAATCCACATTGTGTGTTTCCAACGACGGCTTGCGCTTTCGCAGCCGGAACTCCGCCCACTCGCGCGTTGGTATGTGCAAATCCTCGATCGGACCACCGAAGAGGTGATTCCGACCGAATTCATCGTCTAGCATGGCTTGCGTCTTGATAAGCGGGATCCTGACCTCGTCCGGTAGTTGCACTGTACCATGAAACAGATCCAGTCGAGTTCCCGCTGGAATCATGAAATCTGTCCCAAGCACTACATCCACTCCAGCACTGTGGTCCATAATCCACAAGTCGAACTCGTAGACGCGTTCCCAACCGAGCGTAACCTTCACGAGTGATCGGCGGGTGGTAGACATCTTCTCTTTCTTGATGCCTTGCACCTCCAACACCTGATCGTTGTTCACATCGTGTCGTAACCTCAGCTTCCGAGCCATTCTTGTCGTTATGACGCTTACATTTGCTCCCGTGTCGAGAAGGATCCGTACTCGCGTATCATTCACAGCCCCCTTGATGAGGGCTCTCATGCGTATTCTCTTGTCAAACCTCTTGGAAGACCACCATCCCAGGCGTTCTCCACGTAGCAGTCTCAGCGTGGTAGCGGGCGGTCTGGGCGACTTCTCTACTGCAAGCGCACTCGAGACCCAAACCTCGCTGTCATCAGCACTTGATCCACTTCCTTCTTCTTCACTAGTATCACCTCCACCGAGGTTTTTACCTCTCTCCTTTTCAATTTCAGTCGATTTCACTCCATTTCCTTCGTCAGTATCCGGCCATTTGCACGTGCCCATGAACGAGTAGATGCAATCTGCGTCGAGCGTAGGCACGGCTAACTGTGGCAGCCCGTAAGGGACCAACCCAGTTTCAATTGGAGGGCTGACTAGTTTAAATGCCCGAATACGAGGTTCTGGAGTTTTTGCGAGAGGTCCTTCTTGTCAACCTTGGCTTTGACGAGGTTTGCTAGTTCTTGGAAGGCTTCGCACTTGCCAGCGTCATGCACCCGTTTACACAGCTTACACCGCTTGTAGCAATAGTGCGCCGAATGGTTGAGACCACCGCACGCTGCACACGGACCATATTGGCGGCCACCGTCGCGGCGGTCCCGTCCAGGGAGACGACCGCCGGAATTTCCACTGTAGTCTGGTCGGTCCCCTCGATGTGTGCGATTGCCGGATCGGCCGCATGTGCCCTCCGCCGCGGCGCGGCGTTCAGTCTCGTTAGCCGCAGCGACGTGTCGCTCTTCTGTCTCCGAGGTGTAGCCATCGCTTCGTTCATCGTCGTAGCGGTCCGATTCTGCACCATAGTCGTTATCGTCTTCGTTGAGGTCGTACTGCAACGGATTCGAGTGCTCGGTGGGCGTACTCCCCGATTCCCGAGCCTGCAATTCCGTGATAATGTCGGTCAATGTTGCATCCGCCAAATTCAATCGTGGCTGATTGCGATAGTCGTCTCCTCGCCGTTCGTAATCACGGTCCCGTCTGTCACGGCGGTACCCATCGCGCTCATCGCGTGAATCGTCACGTCGTCGATAATTGTCGCGACCTCGCGACGAGTCGCGGATCCGCTGCGAGGACTGTGTGGGCGCCTTACTCGAGTATCGGTCCTCCATCTTCAAGATCTCGTTGATCATTCCTTCCAGCTCGTGAATATCGTTCACCTGGAGATGCCCCAGTCGATGTTGGAGACTCTTGTCGCCACATGTCTTCAGGAACCGTCGGACGTGGTCTCTGGCCTCGCGGCCGCCGTTCGAAAAACGAACACCGGATTCCGTGCATAGCCATTGAGACGGTTCAAGTAGTCGCAGATATGCTCCTTGTCGGTTCGTTGTGTCGAATAATACCGCGTTTTCACCGACTCGTTGAATTGCGAGCAGTAGTACGAGATAAACTCCTTGTTGAGTAGCTGCCAGTCGCGCCGAGTCTTCTTGGGGAGCTGACGGAACCAATGGAGGGCTCCATCGAGGAGACTCAGCTCGAACGCCATGCACCACTCGTTGGGCGGGGTGTGAGTACCCTTCATCTCGTAGACAAACGAACGAAGCCACTGCATCGAGTTTTCCTGCTTATCGCGGAGCCCACGATACGGCTTGATCTGTGCGAGGGGTCGGTGTGTCGCTATCTCGAGTTTCGGAGTGACACTTGCTTGCGCCGACTCACTTGCTTCGCGAATCTGACGCGCGAACTCGGCGGCCAGGTCATCTTTGTCTCCACTGAAGTCAAACAGGTCACCCCTGTCATCCGATGAGTCATCGTTACCAGACAACCTCCATCCAGGACGACGAGTAGATTCATGTTGAGCGCTCTGCGCGGGATTCGAGGCCTCGGTCTCTTGTGCAAGTCGGCTTGAGCGACTAGCAGAACGAGGAGTCACCATGTGAGAGTCCGGGAAGTACGGGGACCCATCGGTGGGGGCTGCAAAGACCCCTTCGGACTGCTGTCCGCCTGCCCTGGCGTTTGTACCTGTACGTTTCTCAGGCGTCGGCGGTAGCGGAATTGTCGATGGGTCGACAGCCTTTCCAATCGGGCGGGCTGCCGGTGTTTTTTTTTCAAAATATTTTAGAAAAAAAAATAATTCAATTAAATGTTTTCCTTCACTGGGATCAGGCGCGCCAAACGCCAACCGGAGTTTCTTCTTCCACTTCTGCAACTCATCGCCAGCGTTCGCCGGCGACCAAGCTTTCAACGCCATTTCGGGTGGGTAGGCTTGCGCCTCAAACCCCATAGCTGTCAGCAGTAACATAGTCTCTTCCGCCACTTGACGAGTATGTGTTGGGTTCACCGACCATGCCAACGCGTTTCGCAAGTCAGCCCATATGGCTTGGCGGACGGGTTTCGGACAAAACATCTGCATCCACTCGCTTTCCGTCCTCATGAGCTCCAAGCATCGGCCGAGCATCTTGTTGGCGATGGGGGTGTCACCATTCATAGGAGGCCGGTTGACACGCGTCTTGACCGTGGCCTGGCCTCTCATCGCTGGTGGCTGAACATCTTCGTCAGCCTCATCTTTATCATCTTCATCATCATCATCATCATATGCTGGCTCGAGTTTGGCAATCTCGTCCAGCTCATCCGCGAGGTTTCGGCTCAGCGAACGCAAGCCTCCGCTGTGCGTTGCCGACAACGTCGCGTCTTCCGGATCATCCGGCGTCACCAAAAGTAGTTCTGCCTTCTCCTCCAGGTAATCGTAATCAACCATTTCTTCCTTGATGTCGGGATCGTCCGCTGAATCCTCGAAGCTGACCGAGCGATCGGCGATTGCTGCCATGCGCGGAGTGGCCGGAGCCGAACTCGAAGGTTCGCTACGGCTGCCGCCGGACTTCATCGGAGTAGCTGGTACCGCTCTTGATCCTTTCACCATTTTCTTCAACTCTCTTCACTTTTTTTGCTCGTAACTTGATTGCCTACAAACAAGCCACAACACACAGAAGGTCACACCAATCCCGGGTCGCGGCACCAGTTGCGTGTAGGAACACGCCAGATTTTGCTTCTGCCAGTACTCTCACCCACAACGTACACCTCGTCCGCGAAGACGGGGTGAAGAATGGGCGAGGCTTGAACCCGAAGGCCTTGACTCTTCCCTTGCACCGGGTTGATGTTGACCCTGTGCGTCGTTGACTTGTCGGCGGACAACCAAGAACACCGCAGCGCTAGTCACGAGCGACGACTAGTCTGCTTTCACGCGTTCTCTCTCTTCTCACTCTCTCTTGTAACCTCGCTGGCCCTCAGTTAGGAAGGGTCCAGGGCTTTCGCCGTTGAGCGAGGGTGCCGGGGCAAAGGCGAGCCGGCTGGGGTAGATATTGGGGAGGCCTTGATCTGGCACTCTGCAGTCGAAGAGCACTCGGGCTCGAGTCTTCAGGCAGCAAACCACTCTTCTTCTTCTCTTCTTGGGCTTGCTACGGGCGAACTCTAACTCACTCAGCCAACGTGTCCACCGGCAGGCATAATCCGGGCGTTCAAGCGGGACCAGACGCTACGGTGACTTACCGTAACCGGACTTGGCTCTTGTGCGATCGCGGGGAAAATCTGCTCTGTTTGTTGAACCCTGCGGGCGCTTATCGCTATACTATGCTTTCCTATGCTTCAATACAAATATCTAGTGTGAACCTGGCTGTTATGAAACTACCGAGGTCTCGGCGACGGTTCAGCGAGAGGTCGCTGTCCGGATACCGGCCGGATATGACCTTTGCTTGTCCGTTGCGAAACTCACGCTCCCTCGGATCAGTGCCCCTGTCACTCGGGCATATCTTTTTTGCCAATCAACGCTTGGTCGCACATTCCCTCATCTCGCCACTCAAGACTCAGAAGCAACGGCGGCAGCGGCGGCGGCGGCTTCGGGCAAATCCCGACACCACACGATACAAAACTGACTTCAAGCGAAATTGTAATTTCGATTCTGAGCGTTGGGACGTTTAGCTGATGGATATAGAGAGGATGCAAACGTGGCACGATGTATCGAGGAAAATTGCGAAGGCACGGAAGCTGATTAAGTTTGTGGAGAGAGTTACAATTGATGACGACAACGAAGATGAAGAGCGACGGAAATTTTTGCACATGATACCTTACATGAATGTCGACAGCGTATTCAACGATGATGGCCACGATATTCCGTTCATGGCGTTAGCTAAATATGGAGGTGAACAGTGGCTGAGTGATTCCTGTGTTTATGTGGCATCACTTCGCGTGGTCAAGGATGCAGCGCAACAAATCTGGCGAAGCCCTACACATATATCTGTTGTCGATCCCGTATTTATGCAGCTCGTAGATGTGGAACGAAGAAATCGATACATCGACATACAGGACCACATATTCACGGAAGCACAGTCCAATCGAATCATTTGCTGCCCAACTTACATTGACTTCCCCCACTGGTGCGGCGTTATTTTTGACATGGAGCGCAAAATTGTATGGAAATATGACCCTTTTCACAAGAAAACATTTTTGGATGCAGTGGACAACATTATCAGTGATATTTTCATGGGACAGATGAACTCCCAAATGAAGATGCAAATTCAAACGTTTTCTGGGTGGCGTCAGCAAGATGGCTACAGCTGTGGCGTATTGGTTGTACAATGGTTCGAGATGTACTTTTCACTGGCGCGAACTACACACCCCGATGTTAGTATTCCACTTGCCTGTGGCGACAAACTGGATCCCAAGCAACTCGCATATGAGAGGTACAAAGCACTTGTCGTACGTACTAGGTAGCATAGTGACCAACGTAGGCAATAATCCACGCACTTCCAACCAGAATGCATGCAAATACGTAATATGCTATGCTCACACTTGGTGCTATGCTTCACACTCTGAAGCACGTTCGAGTTCGCAGTTCGTAAGAACTGTGTCTAGTGTAGTGCTTGTGGTGTAATATCGTGTGCACCACATAATCGATACCGGTATTTCTACACAAGGCGTACACACTTTTCTATAGCAAGCCGTCGCCACCCACCTGTATTTCTACACAAGGCTTACACACTTTTCTATAGCTAGGGCGGCGTAAGCCGCCACCCCACCGGTTTTTCTTGTGTTGTCCACACACCGGGCATCGGCATTTTTTGTCGTGTTCTCCACACATTTTTCTACAGAGCACATCGCA
Organism: Phytophthora sansomeana; assembly: GCA_032158285.1. Classification (NCBI taxonomy): domain Eukaryota; phylum Oomycota; class Peronosporomycetes; order Peronosporales; family Peronosporaceae; genus Phytophthora; species Phytophthora sansomeana. Next base: position 149,989 of record JAPDHH010000011.1, on the reverse strand, counting down.
TGGATCAACATACTCCAGAACCACATTACAGAAAAGCAGATCCGCGGCAACTAAAAGCGAGATCTAATAGAGAAGACCCGCGACACCTAGAATCGTGACATCGCTACCAGGAGCTGAGTGTGCGCAAGGTGACCGCCAACGACGTGCAGTATGAACACCTTGCTCAGTGGATACCTACCATAGAGATGGGCGTAACCGTCGTGGATCACTTCTTTAGAAGTGGACCATTAGGTACGGCATGCATCTGCTTTCACCTAGCTCACTTTCGATTTTGCTCCCAACACAACAGATCCCCCGTCGCGGCAAGCGTACATTTCAGGTTATTGCCGCTGCTGCTACCGATCCGCTACCCCTCCCTATACTAACGCCAACATTTGCGTGTTTGCGTTGCAGCACTGGATCCGGTTCGGACGTCATCACGGACAGCCCGCGCGGCTTGGCGCGTACACCATCGTGGTGGCGGTGGTCATCGCCACGGCAGCGTGCGCGACTCCATTTGAGGTTGGTGATCGATTGTGGCTGCTGCTGCTGCCGCCAATTGTCTGGCGGCAGTGGTAAATGATCCACACATTGTTTGTTATCAAATACATGTAGTTGTGTTGCGTTACTGATAATCACAGCATGGACTAAATAAAGAATTCCATATCTGTTTGTTTGTCGTTTAATGGCTCAGAGTCGTGTGCGAAAGCATGCTGGAGTCAATATAGCATGTATCAGCTAATATATCGCAGTTTTGAGCTTTTATCAGATAAATTAGTATTTACTAGCAGCCGACGCGATCTCATTCAGGCCCACAATTCTACGGATGGGCCAATACTGTATTTCAGTCTGGCCCAACATTCTACGGACGGACCAATACTGTACTTTGCTCTGGTCCACAATTATACAGATGGACCAATACTGTATCGTTTGCGTCGCGATCAACAAGCCGTTATGCCATCACTCGACTTGTTTCTCCTGCAGCACCAGTGCCACATTTACAGTCTGGAATGACAACCCCAAAAACTCATGGAAAACGCAAGCGGCAAGAAGAGCAATATGAAGACGAGCATGATCTACTAGTCCATCTTGATGCGCATTACCACGAGGAACAACTTCAGCTGTAGATACAGCGACTTGATGATTGTGTCGAGACCAAGGATCCATGTAACAAAACCGCAAACCAGGTGTTCGGAGCATTGTGGCAAGCATGTTTTCGTCGGCTGTACAGCGATGCAATCCATGATTCTGCTGCAGTTACGAGCAAATATGTGGAGCATACAAGTTCCAACAATGAAGACGACCAGCAAATTAGTGATTCTGAGGACGTGCTAAAGTACCTCGATGTTGAACGAAAACATGAAATGAATCGGCTTTGTGTTCGTCGATTTCGTGCTCGTCGTCGAAGAGAAAAGGATGCTGCTACAGTCGACCAACGAGAAGAGGGTGGCAGCTGTGGAGATGATAGGACTGAATTCGATCATGAACTTCGTGATAGTGAGCGTGCCAAATGCATGAAGGGTCTGAGAAGTTCGCTCGGGACTGAGGGCCTAGATGAATGTGTTTGTACTGTGTGTGACCGACTGGTGCTTCGACGAGAAACACGATGATAGCGACTACCGCTATATGGATCAAATGAAGCGCTGTGTAAAACAATCGACACGAGTTAAAATTCCAGATACCCTCTGCGCTCAATATCGACCTCCACCACACTTACCAAGTTTGGAGGGTGTTATGGTTTCGCCTCGTGGGATTAACTACTACAATGATGACAGCGGCACACCTCGAGCTTGGTTTTCAGTGTGCAACGAGTGTCACCAATTATTTAATGAGTGCAAATTACCGAAATTTTCGATCGCAAATGGATTTTATATTGGAAGGTTGGATAAACATTTGCAAGATCTCACGCTGCCAGAAAGACTTATGACTCAGCTGGCCAGCGTTGTTGCGATTACGCGCGTAATGCACGGTGGCAGACATCGCTGTATTCGTTCTCATTGTATTGCATTTGATTGTCCACCTGGGCCTCCGATCCTGTTATTGCCGCGATCAATTGAAGCTGTGACTTCATATCGAGTTGTTATGGTAGGTGAGTTCACGCCGACTCAATCGAACAAAGTGCGAAAAATGCATAGAATCCGCAATCAAAAGGTTCGAGATGTATTTAAGTTCTATCGCGACAATAACCCCATGTATCAGAACGTGACGCCAAATGATCCGGTTTTGAATACTGAATACGAGTATAGTAGTATTGAAAAATATTTTGTTGAGCACATTGACGACATCACTGGGGAGTTGGATGCTGCAATAAATGCAGAACAAGAAAATATTCTCGGTGGGAACGATGCGTTTTCGGTGGAGAGTGAAAATGAACAGTCAAATCTAATTGAGCGTCGGATAGGACTAGCAGATACATCTACTCGTGTAACGGCAAGAGAGCACCCTGCAACGTCAAGGCGGGGAGAACGTCACTTTCAGGTCCGCAGATCTGATAAGATATCAAGTGATTCTTCGGGTGATCTGTTTGCTCGAATGTTTCCGCATCTTTTCCCTTTTGGACGGGGACATCCCGGTGAGTATCGGGATGTTAGTGTTTCATTTCATGAATGCATGAAGTATTACACGCTTCTTAGTGGGCGACAATTTGCTGAAGATGAATTGTTTTCGCTAGTTGCATTTGATCGAGTTTCTCGGAAGAAGATGTATGCTGCTAACCATTTTCGCTGCCAGCGATTCCCTAGTATGTTGGATGGGTATGAACGTCTCACAGGTGAGGAACTCGGACGCGCAATTCTCGAAAATGAGAGGAGGCGCCAAGGATGTCTACCGTGGCGTTCAAATGTCGACTACGTCGCTCAGAAAATTTTAAAAACTGTGGAGCTGGGAAGTAGATCATTGTGGGGGAGTAATGCAGAGCGGTCTCAATGCAGATACACCGCATTCGCCTATCAAACACGTTTCGGGCAACCGGCCTATTAGTCACTCTTACTCCTAACACTGATAATTCCCTTGTTTTAGGGCATTACGCTGGTGTGTCATCTGTGGAATCATTGTTCGATATATTGGAATCGCGGCTGCCACAACAAGCCGAACTGAAAGAAGCGAGTTTAAGAAATGATTGCGCTTCAACACGAATATTTATGCGGCAGGTTGACGCATTTATTAAGTATGTGCTTGGCATCGATCCTAAAACAAAAAAGCGTCTATCTTTTCGTGGATTACTCGGTGACGTTAAGGCATATTTTGGGATGGTAGAAACACAAGGCAGAGGCACGTTGCACATTCATCTTTTGATATGGTTGAATAATTGTCCGCCTAACTCTTCTGCTATTGAACGGGTATTTCAGAGCCCCAAAGGAAGTCATTTTCGGGACCAGGTGCTCTCCTATGCACAAAGTATTGTAACGAATGACTTGCCAATTCCTGTGGAAAGTTGCGGATGCTCTCACTGTGGCGCGCCATTCTCAGCACTTGTTGGAGTGTCTGTCCCCGAAAGTGCTCGAAAGGACCCTCTTGCACGGAATCGAGATGATCAGGCACACAAAATGGTCAGAGAGCCTGCTCTAATACGATGTGATTCATGCAATTATCAGTGCAGTTCACAACATTTGTTGCGTTGTGCTTTGTTGCGCTTCCGGCCGAAGCAGTGGCCCCTATGGAACAAATGTTTGCCAACGGATGAAGTCACGAAACAGGCAGCTATTGAATACGTTTGCCGTAATACGATGACGGAGGCCTTTAAAGTTATTAGTGACCGAGAGACGAGTATTGCTAGTTTGAAAGGGGATAGCAAAGTTGGTGTGTTTTCGGCAGAGGAGTTACACAGGCAAAATTGTGCTCAAATGACACTTCGGAGGAGCGATCAAGATGTATTTAGGAACGATGAACTGACACGTTTTTTTGAAATTTCTCCCCCTGCAGTGGCTGATAACAGAATTGTGAAATCTCACATGGATTACATAGTTTCAGCTTTGGCTGTAAAGTTCAATCAGCATCTTTGAAATCATACAAGTAGTTGTTTTAAGCAATCGAGGTCAACAGCACATGATTCATATTGCCGATATCGCTTTCCTCGCGAGGTTGTGAGTCGTGTATCGTTCGATTCGTCAGGAGTGCAATTGAAGCGAAAGCTGGGTCATGAGTATATTAATGCGTTTAAATACGATATCATGGCAACATTTCGCTGCAATCACGACATTCAAGTATTGCTTGGTGGAAGTGTGATACAACCGATAGAATCTTTTATTGTTGCAAATATGTCACTAAATATCCGAAGAGGCTTGATTCTCAAGTAGCTGTTGCTGTAGCAGCGCTAAAGCGACGTCAAGAGCGTGAACAAATTGCGGCGTCGATTTCTGGTCCTCAAGATCGCCGCATAGTGGCCCGAAAGCGTGTTGCCGCTTAATATATAATTTGACGATTCGACAAGAAATCGCCGGAACCCTGGCTGCATTGTATCTCTATCGTGGGTCATGTTGTTATTCGAGTGCTTCATGCACGTCCCTACCGCTAGGCGATGTGATACGCCAGCTCACAACCACAGAAGAGTATACCTGTGCTTTGGTTGTGGACGACGATAGTCAAGATTCACCAAAGTTTCATGCTGTATCCAATCTGGATGATTACATTTACCGCCCTGACGAATTAAAAAATGTGAATCTATACGAATTCACAATGTGGTACTTCCGCAAGAAGGAAGACAATCCTAAAAGCAGCAAACTGAAATTTCTGAATGATCACCCTCTCCACGCATCACATTGTCTTGGCCAACGATACATCGATGTCGTTCCTGTTATTCAAGGTTTCAGAATGCCTTCCATCAAGAATGATAGTTCCAAGGCAGCGTACAAACATGCTGTGCTCTCGCTATTGCTTTTTAAACCATTCTCGGGTCTAAAAATCTGATTGGTATGCCAGTAGACTGCGGGGATGAAGAAGCATGGCTACGAGCGCTGGACAGTTGGGTAGGTACTCGCAGTAAGTTTGTCCAAACCATCATGGAAAACATGCAAGATTTTTACAGTGGTCAGCAAAAAGCAGAAGATCAACGTGTAGCTTTTGAAAGAACACCAGAAAATCGAGCCGCTACATTCAATGAAACTATTAGCGATGACAATGACGATATCTATAGTGACGACGGCATCGACACCTATGATAATATTCATGACGACGTTGAAATAGATGAAAGTATGATAAGTCTGTGGGAAACAGCAGAAGGCAATGACATTGTATTGGGGAGCTCTTCCTTGAATCCAGCGGCATGTCCGACTTCACCTGTGCCTGACAATAAAACAGCAGCGATTCTAGGAGTATTTCAAAAGTATGGCTTGCTCGACCTAGCAGCGGAGGATTTAACTAGTGCTGTGACGGGTTTGTGGACATGGGCGATCTCCCACCAGTGAATATTATGAAGAAATGGATCCGTGATTCCACCACGACAACGGATTTGCAAACCAGGTGGGTGCTTCAACTGCATCTCTTGATATACAGAATTCATCACGTGATACTCAATTTATTGAATTACTAAACGAGTGCCTGCTTGAAACGAACATGGCGTGGAGATCCTCAACTTCTCCTGAGCAGGCAGTGCACTTGCCAAAATCATTTGCAAGCATTTCGGATATCTCAACTGCGTACACCCTTAACGAGAGACAGTACTACGCCTTCAAGGCGATCGGCCAAGCCTTACAACGTAGGTGGAAACAAGCTGAAACAGAATTTTGTTCGGGTTCCGATTTAGAGTCTAAACTACGAAATGGGCAACTTTTACTTTTTCTGGGAGGTGCCGGAGGCACTGGCAAAAGCCGTGATATTGTCAATCCTAGCTAAATTTGGATCCCGTGAGCGATTGGGCAAACCGCCATGTAATCCACCAGCCCGTGCGACTGGCTAATAAAGCGAACACTGCAATATCAATACCACAACTGAAAGAAGACAATCCGAGCATAGGGGCGCTCAAGTTCGCTGTGCGTATGAATCACGGAGAGGCTCTGTAGGGAGGTATTATCACTAACACTGTTTCTGTTGTGTCCCCCAGCGTGCTTCGTATGTGTCATGCAAAGAGCAGTGACGCAAGGCCATGCACACCCCAACACAGTTCTGCATTGCTTGTACGGGTTCTATGAGCATGGGCTATCCCGAAAGGAGCTTGCACACGTGTTAACAAAGTCTGAAACCACCATCGGCAACTGGATTCGGGTCTATGAGGCTACAGGAACATTTGAGCGCGCGGAGACTAAGAAAACCAAGAAGTTCACAGACGACCACAGAAAATGGCTGTGCGAATTTTACTCAGAGCACCCACTAGCTTATTTGGACGAAGCTAAAGACGCCTTCCAGCGTGCGCACAGTATTTCCATCTCAACGTCGTCGGTATGGCGCATTATTCACACTGTGGCCTGACGTGGAAAGTATTGGAGCGACGTGCAATGCATATTAAGGAGGAAAACGTGTTTCGATTCATCGATGAATTGAATCATATCGACTGGAGCCATCACAACCTGGTTTTTCTCGATGAGGTTTCATTCGACAATCGAGGAATGATCAGAAAGCGGGGGTATTCTCTCAAGGGGAAGAAGCTTGCAATTCGTGGCGATTTTCAACGGAAGCCTCGCATTTCCGTCCTGGCGTTTCTTGGAGTTAGTGGCCTCATCGACTGTTTTGATACCCAAGGCACATTTGATCGAGTTGAATTTCTGAAATGCTGCCAGGACTTCGCGTACGCGAAACGACGTTCGACAATACCCGGGCTCACATTCTGTATGGATTCTTGACGGAGCTTCAATTCACAGGCACCCAGAGAGCATTCATTTCTTGAGAAGCATCGGGATCGTACCTATTTTCTTGCCTGCTTACTGCCCTTTTTTCAATCCTATTGAGTACCTGTTTGGCTACGTGAAGAGATTCTTCCAAAGGCACTACGATGAAGCTAGTGGTCGTGATTACTGCCGTTTGCAGTGCAGACATTTCTGCGATTTGAATCGTTCAATATGGCAAACGTGTTCGCACTCTGTGGCTGGAAGGTGCAAGGTAACTTCGATCCAAGTGGGCCAATGTCAACGGAGAAGAGGCAAATGCCAAAGTTTTGGGATGATCACGTCGAATCAAACCACGAAGAAGACGAATTTGGATTTCAATTAGTCGACGAGCAAACCGGCGGTGATTAGGATGGGTGGCTACTCTTGATGTTCGGTGTCTTCCAGGTTTTCCATTCGCGAGAACGGATCAACAACATCCGAGACGGCCAACAGGTTTACATCTTCGAGAAACGCCTTCACGATATTCTTTTTTAAATCAAATCGTTCTTGTGTGACTTCAATCGCAGTACCAACGTGTTCACATCTTGCGTTAGTTCTTCATTGTGAGCCAAGCGCTTTCCACACAATCTAGCGCCATTTGAGCCGATTTCACAAGGTCCTGTGCACGTTGTTGTACCTGCGAACGTGGAGCTCGCAATAAATGAACGAGGTGAACTGGTGGTGGGTCTGCAATTTGCTCCTGCCAGGTGGAACGATTGAGGTTCCTCACGATATCGTTAGCCCAGAGACGCCACCCCATTCCGTTTGTATCAAACGTAGAGCCCCAGTGCTCTTGTAGTTGCGCAGCAATTTCGCGAAGAGAGGTTTCAGCTGCAGCGCCAGCACGATCAGTCTGCTCAGGCCGGATACACGCCGCTAAAAAGTTTTCGAGGTCCTTTTGCTTTGAAATCGCCAGACCGTACTCAAAAATGAGTAGCTTGACCGTCTTGCCGCGTGACGAAACCAACCAGTTGGCCCAGGCCTGCTCCGACTTGGTGTTGTCGACAAGATGATTGTTCAGCTTGAGCTGCAACACCTTTGACCACGCCGATACAGAAGGAGTTTCTTGCGACGAACGGTCACTTTGCTTGATTGCCCGTCCTTTCACATGTTGACCAAATACATCCCAAAGCTTTTGGATGATCTCGCCGAATGAGTTTCCATTAGCGACGAAGTCATCAAGTGTGTTGCCAGATGAATCACGCTGACCGACAGTGTTCTTAATAATAGGTCGAACCACTAGCTGGAAGAGATTTTCCTGGCCATTCGACTCCTCCGGTTGCTGTGTTGGAGTATTTCCGGCTTGAGATGGTCCCGGTGGTGTTGCTGGAGCGGCCTGTGATGGAGACATCAACAGGGACGATCTGGGAGCAGGCAAGGGGTCTTCCGTTGACGCTGGCGGAGGTGGTTGCTCCGAAAAGCTGGTTGACCGACTGGGTCCACAGCATCTACCATCTCGACTTCTCCTGTTAGTGCCGATAGAGCCGATTGATCGGAACTCGATGATTCACAAGACGTTTGTCGAGCTTGAAGACTATCGGGCGAACTGGTCGCAACCTCCGCGCCCATGGTTGTGAGTCGTCTTCGTCTTTCAGGGTACGGCGATGCGAGCGCCCTAGCTCTGGAAAGGTGTATTCGTCTAGCAGCCGCAGTTCCCTCTTCATCACTCCCCATGATGGTCATGTTGCTGCTGAAAGGCAACTCGTTGAAGGCAACCACTGCTCACGAGCATATGATGTAAGACGAGTACTATGTCTTTGAATATGATGTAAAGTAGGATGGGCGATTGGCGGGGCGATTGGGCCGGGGCGATTAACCAATCGCCCAATCCAGTTTGGAGTAGAACTCACAATATTGATTCTGTTCAAGCACTCGTTGAGAGCTGGAGACGTCCTGGTTGTTTCATTAAAACCGCGCTTACTGGCAAGGCAGCTACGCTAATAAGTGGGCGAACGCTGTCGAGCTTCTTACTACAGATTCGAAATCCGCGCGCAGGAGAAGCTATCGCGGATCTAGAGTTCTTCATCATTGACGAAGTTTCAATGATGAAAAAATACCAGCTTGCACAATTTGACAAGCGTTTGTGTGCGGCTAAGAGAGTACCTGGCGTTGTTTTCGGAGGGGTTCATGTCGTGCTAGCCGGTGATTTCTTACAACTACCTCCCGTAGGAGGGTCACCTCTATATCAGGATCCAAGCCAAAAGTGCAACAAGGGGAAAATTCTTGGCCGATGAATTGGCAGGGTATGAGCTGTGGAAATTGTTTGTAGATGTCATAATGCTCAAGATAAGTGTCCGCTTTAAATGGGATCCGGAGTGGGGCCGTGGGTGCGAACAAGCCAGACTAGGTGTTTGGATATCTGAATTCGTTGAAATTATTAATTCACGCGTGATTGAACGGAACGCAAGGATACGTTTATTGCTAGCAAAACAACCAGCACGTTTGTGACGCCCGATAATACGACAAGGGTTGGGATAAACAGATTATTTGTGTCGACTGCTGCAAAACGTTTGTCAGATGGGGAATATCCTGTGCGTGTTATTGCAAATTTTCGAGGGAAACTAAGGGGGTTAAACCGCTCGGAAGTGACAATGATTATGGGTCCTCCAGACACAAAATTTGGCAGAATGGCCCCATATCTTGACTTGATTGTTGGGATGCCGATTCAGGTGTCTCAAAACATTCGTGCTGAGAAGATGGTCGCAAACGGAACATTAGGGACCCCGGAGGCAATTATTTATCATCCTGGTACAACATTTTGTTTGGTGCACGATAGTATCGGTGGTGTGACCGTAAAAGTTCCTAGCCGCCCGCCACCCGTAGTGTTAGTGCGGATTAACCGTGGTGCCATGGCGACAGGAATGAGTGGAGGCCTCGATCCAAACATCTTCCCACTCTTTTTTGACTCACAAGCGTACAGTTCCTGTGATATTACTCTACCAGGAAGTGTAAATGGGGTCCCAAGACTGATATCACTAAACTCCAGCAGTTTCCGCTTGTATGTGCAGTAGCTTCGACGATATACAAAGTACAAGGCGAGACCTTGGAATCGATGATCGTGACCGAATGGTGATCCAAGAGCGCAATCGCAAATAAGAAGGAGCAACCATATCTCCTTGTGTCACGCGTCACAACCAGGGAAGCTTTTACTGCACTGGAACCGCTAACAAGCGATATTATTGCTTGGGCACATCCGCCTCAAGCAGCACTAGATGAGGAAACTCGGTTAGATCGACTTAGCGACTTGATGATAGCAAAACTAGCGCCTATAACCTCAGCATATACTCATTAACTTCATTTATGATCAGCATCTCGTCATGAAAATGGCATCATTTAACTACTAGTAGTTAGAAGTATTAGCCTCCGTGAAATAGCGTCCAAGTTTGGTGAAAACACTGACAGGGGTGTCGATGATAGTTGTTAAAGCGTCGTGACGGAGAACGACTGGTGATTTCCTAGTGTAAGGTCAGCGTCGAAACTCTAAAACGAATACCATCTCTCTCTCTCTCTCTCTCTCTCTCTCTCTCTCTCTCTCTCTCTCTCTCTCTCTCTCTCTCTCTCTCTCTCTCTCTCTCTCGGTAGTGTAAAGTCAGCGACGATTTAAGAAAGCTTCATCAATCCATTACTTCAACGTTCGGAATCTGATCACTACATATGCAAACGTAGTTGAAGCGTTTCAGTTACACAACGTGAAAGTCGTCACCTCCTAGTTGCAGCTCTTAGGGCTCGACAGCGTGCGGCGGGTGCTGGAAGCGGAAACCGTGGTACCTGTTCAAGTGGCGACGCATAGCCAGCGCCCCTTTTCCCGTGAAGCTGCAGTTCCAAACGAGGCAGAACGGGTCCTCGATCACGGTCGTGTCGTCAGCCGTTGGCACAAGGAGCGGGTAGTGAGGTTGCAGGCGCTCTGAGTTCGGCGAATCCAGATACGCGTGGAGGCAGACGTTGTTGGTCTCATACCCAACGGGTCCGAAGATCAGATCGCCCCGGTAAACCAAGACGTCCCCCTTATTCAACCGCATCAACCTACGACCCGTGCGTAACGCGATGTTGTGGTTCCATCCGTAGACGTAGTGGCATGTGTCGTCGTCCAAAGCAACTAAGATGCAGCCGGGGATTGCACTGACGTCCATGATATCCTGTGTTGGGTCCGGAGACTCAAATTCACGTCGAACTGGCATGTCGCCTGTTCCAGCAAATGTCTTGACCCAGTGCCACTCGTTTGCCTCTGAATCGGGTATGAACGTCCGGAAGCATCGTGCCAGGTTGAGCGACATGCTTCGGGCCGCCTCGTCGGGCACCGGGGCGTGGACACGACCTTCGTCCTCAACAAGGTTTTCGATCAGCTCAGTTTCCCATTCGGTGACATGACGCGCCATTGACCTCCAATGATTGATTCGTGCTGCATCCACCGCATTGTAGAAGGTGACACTGCCATCCGAGGCAAACCGCTGGCGAATATTCATGACTTGATAGTGGTGCAAAGGATGTAGCTGTCAGTTTGCGATGCGCAGCAAATTTGAAAATAAGCACCAATATATGCATAAACTTAAGCGCATTGTTTGGAGAGGATACCATCAACAGGATAGGCGGCTCAACAGTGAGGTCTCTAGTAGCCACGATGACGTACCTATTGGTTCACTCGCCAGGAAGTGAGCCCTTCGCCATGGAAGAGGTGCTGCAGATCCAGCAACGGTATTGCATGCTAGGCGGCAATATAAGGTCGTGGGCTAGGAGTGAAACCACCATTTTGGTGCGATTTTCTTCACCTCCGAGTGCACACAACGAGTGATCCGATAGCTACAGCACGTGGTGAAGTGAGTTGCACGAACAAAAGTGAATAAGCAGGAGTCATAAATGGTGCGCGTCAAAGTCAAATTAATGAGTGGTAGTGAAGTTCTCGGAGCACAAAGCGTAACAGCAACTACGGTGACTGCACCGCCGCTCCAATCACTGTGGTCAGTAAAACAAATTCTTAATCGTTGGTCTATATCTTTTTAAGCGAGTCGTTAGTGTTAAAAGTAGCGTACGTTCTGGGTTGCGTCACATGATAAATCTACCGGCGACGTGTAAGTCAGGGCAGCTCGATGCGTTAGCAGCACATCGGTTAGACGTACTTTCACAGCAATTCTTAACGTATGAGTTACATTAAAGACGGATCTCGTCTTTCGGCCATTGCCGCAACAAGTAGATGGGTGATTTCCAGGTCATATCGTCGAGTAACAGCCGTGCCTGTGGATGGGCACGCTTCGTTCATTCTCAGGACCCTAGGCAGTTTCGACTCAGTAGAACAGTAGAAACATGGAAACGGGGCTGACACTAGCATTGTTTGTACCAAGGGATGCGGTTGCTGAGCGGCTGGGCCTAGCCGTGGCCGCGTGCGATCGATCTATCGGTACCTCAACCCACATTTCCTGTAGTTTACCCGGCAGGCTTGGCTGTTCGGCTTCCATAGAAGCCAGGCAGATATGATGCCAGACGAAAAGCCTACACAATCACACAAATCTGGACGGGCCGTCGCCAACGGATTCATCGTTTCGGCTTCGCTCAACGGTCTGTTGAACCTTTGTGGTCCATATCTTTTGAAATGAGCCAATACTGTACAATACACCTTGTTTTAATGGGGGAACTTCAACAGGGCATGCAATGGGAAAACAGCAACAAAGCTCACCAATTCGATCTGATCCCAACAAACATAGTACGGAGTTGCTTATGTGGGAAACTGGCACCAACAACGCGATGATTGCATTATTAAAGCGCTACTCTATGCGAACCTTTGTGATACAGCTCATCGTCATGGGTTTGGGTGCATTCAGCAAGAACTCAACACCATGGTCCATATCTTTTGAAACGATCCTTTACGGTATCGCTTTTACAGCTACATAACGGAGTCGAACGATAAGTACAGGGAGGTCTCGATAAGCACCCTCCTAGTCTTACAGATTGTAGACAGCCACCGTCACAATGCATTTTTCTCAATGACCGGGAAAAGCCACGCCAATAGTCCGAAACGACGAAGCCATCGAAGTCGGTTGTGACGCGAGCCTCAAAACTAACAAGGTTGGCCTCCGGACTTACCCACGACCAATTTCGAGGCAATCGCGGAGAAGTCTCCAGTTGCTTTAACTCCATATCAGCGAATGCAAGACCTCCTGAATGCGAGGGCTACGGTGCCAGAACTAGTTGTCGACACCGTGGAGGGTACACGCGCATGAATTGCGAGCATCGACATCGAAGTTCACTAACTAGTTGTTTTGTGCCGTATGAGAGCAGCCTTGCAGGCACACTTAAAAGGTGACAACCGAACGAGCAAAGTTTTGATCCGCATGAAGCTGTTTTGGACCTCGGATCACTCCTACGGACAGTGGAAGCTGATTCGAATGCACTCCGTGGATGCTCACGAGCCTGAGTCGCTCGAGGAAATGCTATCGGTGGGTAACCTCTTCCCAACGCTAGTATGTTCAAACGCTGCTGACAGCTAACACGCTAATAGGTGTTTCAAGTTCCTTATGAAGCGAATCGCCAAGATATCGACTCACTGTTGTTGACAGCAACGCTGTGGAACTTGGAGAGCGGGTCGGAGCTACTTCCTCGGCCGGGTACCGTCGTCGATATCCATGAGTACTCCAACTTGCAGCTTTATTCCGAAAGCAGTGCCAGCTCACGACTCGGCTGAGTCACCTTACCTGGGACAACGTGGAGTTGTAGGTGACGCTTAGGAAGGGTCAGTGCGCGTTTTCACATTTCTATCTTAGTGGGTTCATTGAATCAAATAGCTTCTGAATGGTGCGACCGTCCAGCTTTGAGTCATTTTCGTATTTGCGCCGCAGATAGCAGGTGAGACCAGTGCTAATTGCTACGACCATTGTGCGGTGCATAAATTTGTGCGTTTCATGCTAACATTACCTTCGTGTAGATGGCAAAACATCGAGGATCCACAAACTACACCAACGGAGAGATGGGTTACCTCCTCGACCTCGTCGGCAAATATCTTCCAGTTGCCCTTGCCGACTGGGAAGCGGTATCGCCGTTATTTAACGCCACCAAGCAGATACAATGGCCAACGAGGAATGCAATCAGTCTGAAGCGGAAGTTTCGCAACATGTGCCTTTTCTCCAAACACGCTGGTGCGGAGCTGGCCAGCACTACGAGGATGGTGCAGTCGACGCTGCTCGCGAAGAAGAGAGATGAAGCAGGGCAAATGACGTCGCAGCGTTCACCGATCGAATCATCTCGTCGACACAGAATACAATTGGATGCGTCACGGCCAGTCGAGAATCCTGTGGTGTAGCGGGATCAGCCAAAATCTGGTTGAGGCCGATCCAGTTACCACAGCGCCCAGACTACCGACTAACGGAGGGGGTCCCCCGATGATCCGTGATCTGCTGAACTTGGTCTCACCTTGTGTACCCGTCGGTGGGCTGGATCTGCTCTCTTGGAGCTCCGAAGGATGCAGCGATGTGATGACTTGGACGTCCTGGTGGGACGTGGGAATAGGGGCGGAGCAGCGCGGAAGTCTTCGCTCTGCAGCCGTTATTGGATCCAGAATCCAGAGTGATGTAATCGAACTCGGATCTGGAGGCCCGGTCTTGATCCGGGGCTTGGTCTTCCTTTTGCGGGTGTTGTTTTCCTTTTCCAGTCGAACTTGCCGCTTCCTATAGCGGGATCGTTGTGGGGTTCGAGAAGCAGACGATCTTCGGGCCAAGTAATAATCCCTTGATCTGAAGTAATGCACTTAAAGGTAGATCACTAGTGTAGGCAAATCTGGCCAATTTATTATCCAGACTTACACTAACAACTAGGTCAACTACGCTAATGCGGCCGACGCTTCCAGGGGCCAATGTGTTCCCGTTTGGAAAGGAGCGAGGCACTTGTGGTCTCCAAGGCAAATTCTGTTCTGATTTATGTTATGTCCTATCGCTCCTTTGGTCTCGACACTACAGCCACTAGATCTGTACATTCATCCGGCTCTATGTCTCGTCTGCGCTCTTCCCACGTTGCCCTTTCTTATTCACACCTGTCTCAGATCGGATCCATTCCCATCATCATGTCACTAACTCGGATCAGTGACTGACGCATGCCTTCTTATCCCAAGTCACATTCGATCTCCACGGAAAGCACTCCACCACAATCCTATCGTGTCGTGCTCAGGCGATAACAAGCGTCTGCATGCTGAAGGCATTGAATCGTATATAGTGAAGCAGCTACGTAAACTGTTTCGACAGGGCAAGTCGGACCGACGAGCAGCTCGACACCAGCACAACGAACTGGTGCAGTCCATGAGGCTGCTAAATGTCACTCTCGAGAAGATGAATGCACCGAGTGCTGGATCGGGCACATGCATGATTCCACGTCGACAGCCGTAATGGGGAGGGTTAATCCTAAGTGATGTCGAACTGTTTCCCTGTGTCGACTTGCAAATAATTAATTATCTGTCCTTGAAGTGTGTACTGTATTGGCCCACATATTAAACTTTGGACCAGCTCATCACATCGAACAGCCGCAGTGGCAATAGCCTCCCCCTCACTTGTCAATTGTCTTTGCTCGCTAAACTGATGGTCGGCCGAGGAAAAGGTGCAGAAGGGCTTGGCATTGGAGGTGCGAAGCGCCACCGCAAAATTGTCCGAGACAGCATTCAAGGGGTGTCCAGGTCAGCTATACGCAAATTAGCTCGTCGTGCGGGTGTAATGCGCATGTCAGGTCTCGTCTATCATGAAATACGAGGAGTGCTTCGAGTCTATCTGGGCAACCTCATTCGCGATGCAGTGACCTATACGGAACATGGTAACAGGAAGACAGTCACGGGCATGGATGTCGTGTATGCCCTCAAGCGCCAGGGAAAAGCGCTTTACGGCTTCGGAATCTAGTTCACCTCCTAAAATCAATACATAAGAGCAAAGTACAATGCGTATACATCCTGAGCATATTATATACTCTAAGGTAAATCGAGTGGGTTGGCAAAGCTAAACATCAACATAGCCTGTTCTTACGAACTGCGACTTTCCCTGGGCGCGCCCGCCCGGGCGTGCTAATTGTGTACCTACATAATAGTAGACATTTTTTTTCTAAATACCGCAGTGGAACCGGTACCGATTTCAAGGCTACCGCGGCGTTGTCGTCCGCTCTTTGCACAAAATATTGGTGAACGTAGGGAGAGCCATCTTGGAATCACTTGGTATCGCTGCTACAGACAACGACGGTGAAATCCGCCACCCTCTGAATAACATCCTCCATACAAGTCCTCCTGCGACATGAAAATCCGTCTCGGTCATTTATTGGTAGATAATACTCTGATTTATTATACTAGAGTTGCCATCTTCAAGTGTTCGTGGCGGATTTGCGTTGGTATGGCGGATTTCACCGTCGTTGTCTGCACTGCTATTATATTACAAATTCCTCGTCAAGTTTTCCCTGTGAAAATTTGACGCGATATGTTTACTATCGTCATCAGACTAATGTTTATCACTTTAGTACAGTACATGTACTGTGCTGTCATACACTCGTGTTTATTACTGTGTACATGTACTGCAACAAACTAGAGTCGCTTTACTTTTAGCATCATAAACACTCTTGAGTGTGACGATTGAAACGATTAGACACTGTTTCTTTTTTGCGTTTGCAAAACCAAACAAGCGTCTCCAACGTTCTCGTTGTGACAATGTTTGCTACTGGCTTTCTTCCCAACTATCATGGATTCTCATGAAGCAAAGGTGTCAAGAATGTCATCGTTCGAGTCAGTGTACCCCTACGGTGGCGAAACCAAGATACTCGGCGGTCTGTCGACAACGTAGATGATGAAGAACAATCAAGTTCATCCCGGGGACCGAGGCCAAGAAAACGGCACAAGTCACGAAGAAAGAGCAACTGGAGGCGTTCAATGGCTACAGAAATAATAGGTGGGTACTTCGCAGTACATGAGAACGCCTGCAACTTTGTGATGGGCTTTGGCCACTACATTTATTCCGTTAAAGAGACACAAATGCATGCCAGGGGTTACCCCAAGTATATGACGAAGGACGCTCGATTCCACGTAACCAGCATCGGCAGAACAATATCGAGATTTTGGGCCATTTGATTAATCTTTTGGAAAGTCATGTTACGTGCTGATGTCCAGGGAATTGTGCCGGCATACTTTCGCTTTCATCGTCGACCTAAGGCAGCAATCTTCATCATATTCGTCCTTTGCCGCACGACGAGACGAAAAATCTGAGGGAGGAGGAGGAAAAATTGATTAACTAGTTATGAACTACTACATGTATTGTGCCTTTCTGTCAAAACGCCCTCCGTTTTAAGGTCCTACGTAGGACCAGCGCCACTACGAAAGGCCTCCTAATCACTCACGAGATTGCCACTAAATATTGCCCTAAGCCTAGCGTAAGACCTGTACACTTAGTGGACCACGTAAGTGTGCTGGCAAGAAATGCGCCAGGTCCTTTGTTGGTGGCTGTAGCTATGAAAATTGCTGGTTGGCTATGTAATAGCTATGATTGGTAGGAATGCAGGGCTAGTGCTAACGTGCAGCATTTTGCAGTATGTATACGACAGGGCCCTGGTACTTTTGGTACTGCGTCAAGATACATCGGCCACCCGACTTTTACTTAAATCAAGTTAAATGTGCCGTAATGATAGTAGCATTATGCACACTTGTGTACAGCTCACAATGGGCGGAGTAGTGGTGGCCAACACCGACGCAGCTCCTTCGTGCCGAAACTCCAAATAACCTTGGCGACCACAGTAATTTCCAGTAATTTCAATATTGTATACGTATTGTCACGCCAACGAATGTCGGTCGAGTATCCCATCGGGACTCTTTTGAAAGACTGATGGCTGGTAAATTGTGGTCATTCGGACGTACTTCTCTGGCCCACTCTAAAATGGCCATTAAGGTTTTTTGTGCACAACATAGGAATGCGCTAACAGCCACGATTGGATAAAATATAGTGGCAAGGAGGCGACGCCACAAACGTTATTTAAATGGTCAGTGAAGCTCAATTCGTGGCATGCTTCCCACACTCGAATTCGACACGCAAGCACACGACTCATTCATGCCCCGAGCGCCAGGCAACAGCGACATCCCCCCGCGACACGGATCAGAGTGGCGCTCTTTCTTGCCGAGCGGTGCGCTGGGGGCCGCCTCACCCGAGGAGCGGTCCAAGCCGCTGCTGCTGCCTTCAAGCTCCACCGCCATAGCATCGCAAAAATCTGGGCGATGAAGACAAGGCCCGAGATCATGATGACAAGTCGTCACCAGCCACGGCGTGGGCGATATTTGACACCACAGGAAGTGGTAGAGCGTGTGCAGTCGGTGCCGCTATGCCAACGGCAAACGCAGCGAGCTCTGGCTGCCGCGTCTGGCATGCCCCGAGCTACGCTGCAGCGCTATCTCGCAGATGGCGTTCTGCGTAGAGCTGTTTCGCGTGTAAAGCCTACACTGACCGATGCTCACAAAACCCGCCGCCTTCAATGGGCACTCGCTCACGTGAACATGCCTTTAGGTAATGTACAATAGCACTACATTCTTGTCTTATTTCACATTTTCTCATTTTTACATTTATTTTTCGAATGTTTTTAGGGGGTCGGGTATATCGCATGCATCACATGTATGACACCGTCCACGTGGACGAAAAATGGTTCAATCTTTACAAGGGTACTAACAAGTACTATTTAACTGCGACAGAGCAGCTTCCGTATCGTTCGTGCCCCAACAAAAGGTACATTGGGAAAGTTATGTTTCTGGCGGCAGTAGCACGACCTCGCTATGATTTTCATAGAAATAAGTATTTTGATGGAAAACTGGGTATTTGGCCCATTGTGGAGGAAACGAAAGCGATCAGGAGCTCTGCTAATCGTCCTAAGGGGACAATAGTGACAAAGAGCGTCACAATGACAAGGAAGCTTTATCACACACTGCTTCTCGATAAAGTTTTTCCGGCAATTCGAGCTAAGATGCCAGGTACCATCAATGTTATTCAGAATTTGATGAAAAATAGCTAACTTTGTTTTTTTGTGTAGTTCGAAATGGATCAACCGTGTATGTCCAGCAAGACAATGCTGGACCTCACGTCCTGGAAGACGACGCCGAGCTCGAGGCGGCAGGTAGCATCGGAGGGTGGACGATTAGGATGCGTTGCCAGCCACCACGATCGCCCGATTTGAATCTTAGATTTAGGCTACTTTTCGTCGATTCAAGCTCTACAATACCGCAAAGCGTGTTACGACACGAAGAGCCTCATTGCCGCTGTCGACGAAGCATTTCAAGAGCTGAGATGGCAAACACTAGACAAGTGTTTTGTTACGCTACAGAAAGTATTAGAAGTAGTTCTACGAAGTGGTGGAGGGAATGATTTCAAGCTACCGAGGGTAAGCAAGCACGTTGCAGTCAACGGCCAACTCCCCATGTCGGTGCCAGTAGCTACGGATGCCGTCGTCACCGGGTACTCGATGTTGTTTGCCTAAGTTTAAGTTTAATTCACCTTCAGCAGTTCGCTAATTGGTAGCACAATTATTAGCTTGTCCCTGATTGGTCAATTCTCACTGGTGGTTCTGCTGAAAACGCAGGATTTAAGCAATAAACCTTGCGCTGCCGCGCACTAATTTGCCGCGCCTCTGGTTCAAACGAGAGGTTAGGAACTGGCCCGTCCGTTCATAAAGCGCTCGGGTTGGCGTGCTAAAAGTCTGGTGTAATATCGCTAAAATTTGACTGAGCTGCGACAAATAACCTGAGCCACCCCCCAGAGCGCTGCCTGTGATCGAAACTCAGTCCCTCAAAATGGCGAGTTATCCAGCGAAAAAGATATGCGTGTGCTCGCTGTTGCCAGGGCTTCATTATGGCGAGATTAGTGTTCAATTTTGAGCCTTGGATCCGAAGCTATGGACCAAAATATGAAATGTCCACTTTGGAGTGGGCCAGAGAAGTAGTTCCCTAAAAAGGTACTCCTTAGCCGAATCGGAGCTCTTTCGTAGGACTTGATTCCTCCACGCGTATTGGCTGATATTTGGTTTTCCTTTCGTTTTGATTGGATGAAATGGACTTTATTTTGGCAGTGCTCAAGTAATTCTGCATCGGATGTATTCCAAATCCTACCCTTATCCCTAACCGCTCTTGCTTAGCACCACCCTTTTGGAGTCAGATTGGCCATAAGTCGGGAAAGGCACAATAGTACGTGTTTTGCTAGCTACGTGAAAATCACATACATTGTGTACAAGTATCTAAAAGAAATATCTGATGCGCATATTGTTCCCCACTCTTGCTGTCTACAAATTTATTAAAACACGATTCACTTCCCACGCAGACTGGAATTGTAGAGAGCACCTCAAGCAGAAACTTGTATAGGATGTGGTTTATCTTGCGGTACTTCATTGTAGCAATCCCCAATCCTCAAAATGTTGAGGTTGTGGAAAGGATATCACCCTCAATGGTTGAGTATAGATAATACAAAACAGAGCCGAGCAAGCACCATTCATTGCATCGACATGGAGGCTCATAGAAGAAGCAGGTGCCAACCGTGAAAATACTGGGTACTGTTGAAGAATGTCGAGGAGTTCTGAGAGTGACTCTCATTCTAACGCGGTAAATGGGCGGTGTGGTCCCTAGGAAGGAGCGTCGGTTAGAATTATGCTGAGATAATTCTCACGACCAGGGCGAACTAGTGTTAAACAAACACGTCTGACAGTGCTACTGCGCGACTGCATCTCGATTGGGAATTATGTGCTTCCGACCGTAACGTTTTGGCTGGGCATCGGTACCGACAAATGAAATACAAGTGCTTTGGTTTAGGCATAACCAGCCACTACATGAAGATAATTCTTGAGACCAGCTAAACTTGCTCAAAACAAAGTAAAATTTCATATTTTCGACGAGAAAAGAGCTACACGGTGCGCTACTTTAAAGTGATTTACCTCATAGAGACCACAAGTAAACTTCCCTCTTTTTCGAGGGCCGTCCTGGGTAGTTTTCCTCAAGCCAATCCTTGACCAGGATATCACTTGCGTGGTAGCAAGAATTCGATAGGTCACTCTTAATGGCTTGTCCAAATTCCAAAGTGAGCATGTCGGGATAGTTTACTTTGAGAAACAGCAACGTATCAAACAAATTCTTGGGAAACCTCCACAGTCGATTCTGCTGTGGAACATGATGAGGAAATTGCGCCTTCAGCCACACTGCAAGTCGCAGATTCCCCGCACCAATAGCATTTTCCACGGTTTTCACGGTGCAATTTCCCAATCGGTTAGCGTGCAACCACTTGACAACTTCTAAATGGCCATTTGATGCAGCCTCCTCCATCGCCTTTGTGGTGCAACCCGCTGTGGTAATTGCATGCAGCCATTGAACCACTTTCAAGTGGCCATTGCGTGAGGCGAGGTCCATCGCTTTGGTGGTGCAACCTTCCGAGCGGTTGGCATAGAGCCACTGCACCACAACCAAGTGGCCATTTGCCGCAGCTTCGAGCTTTCCCGTAGGATGTTCTAGCACCCATTTAAGGATAGCAACGTCGCCACCCGCGGACGCAGCATGCATGGCATATTCCCAGAACTGCAGCCACGGACTGTTCTTCCCTCGCGGAGGCGTGTGCTCAAGTAGCCATTCGATGCAGTTCAAGTGGCCCTTTCGAGCCGCGTTCACCATTGCTTGGGCGTATTTATCGGTGCATCCCTGCTGCACAAGATACTCCATCGTCTCAACGTGTCCTCCTGCCGCTGCATGCTGCAAGAGCTCGTTGAATCTGTCCATGATGGCATCCTCCTTCATGTGCTTGTGCAGCAGCTTTCCCGTAGGATGTTCTAGCACCCATTTTAGGATAGCAACGTCGCCACCCGCGGACGCAGCATGCATGGCATATTCCCAGAACTGCAGCCACGGACTGTTCTTCCCTCGCGGAGGCTTGGGATGATACGCCGCAATGCGCTTCATGAGATCCAGATTTCCCTTACGAGCCGAGATCCAAATAGCAGCAGCGGCAGCAGATTTGTTCTCCTGAAGAAATCCACGCTTCAACATGCCCTCGATCGCATCCGGCACCATCAAATCGCCAACGTACTCGGAGATCTTACGGCCGCGTGGTAGCAGATACTCGGCCACCTCAAAGTCTCCATTCATGACGGCGCGTTCAAAGATGGCGTGCATTTCGTCCTCACTCTTCAGATGCGGCGTGTTGTCGTACAACCAACGTGCAATGTCCGAGTGGCTGGCAGCAACAGCGGACAAAATGCCGGTGCCTCCCCATGTGACCACATTGCCTGGACCCGTCCAGTTCTTCGGCATGGCAGGGACGCTGTCGCACCCACTCATGGTCCTCCAACGTCACGTCCTTCCGTGTGTGGCTGTGTCCTCGTCCAGCGTCGTTCGGGACGAGGACAGACTGCCGCGGCAACAGTAACGGCCTCAGACGGTACGACGCACCCTGTAAAGTGCTCGAAGCACCACTTGACAATCGCCACATCGCCTCGTCCTGCAGCAACTTTGAGTGTCTCGTGGAACTGGTACCGGTAATAGAATTTCTCGGATCGTAGGAAGTGGCAGAGGGACCATCCTGGCGGTCGAGTGTCCTCGGAGACGCAACTGGTATCCCTCATCCAGTCCAGTAACTCAGTGGAATTCAGTTTACAGGCGTTACAAAGTGACAGGTTCGCAGAAGGACCCAGAAACGATGAAATAAGAGAACCCATGTGTGGAAGACCATTGAAAGACGCGTTTTGTTTGAAAGGCAAGTCACATGGGCCTCCTGGTGGTCCAGTGGGCTTGCTATGCGTGATGGACGAGCCCCGCAGCGACTTTTCCATGATACGAAATGACGCATTCTCAAAATCAATATCCCATTCAATCAAATCCAGAATCAACATCAACAACCTTCAGTGAAAGGCAAACCATCGTTAATCAACTCAATTTCCTTGTTTCCGAGTCACACAACTCACTTAAGTACGATTTGACTGGAATGACAAACTTCACTTAAGTACGTGCGACTGTGTTGTTGAAATTCCAAACGAGAAGATAATAAACGGAAGAATGCGAGTTTTCACGTAAAGGATCATCTACTACTTAAGTATAGAAAATAAACTAATTGTCGCTAGGTGTCAAAGTCCCCGTATCCTCGCCTAGGATACTCTCACTCGTGATCGATGCACCATCGAGGACTCTGAAAACGTCTCCCCAGCTTCCGAACACCCGAACTAACGCGGCTGCCCAGTCGATGTTGACATCCACCCGTGCCACGCGACGGCTCTCTTCATCAAAGATGAACGTGATGGAGCAGCTGCAGTCGAGGCGTTGGCCCAGTAGACGCTCCTCGACCGGGAGCTCCGTGTCGTATTTGCTGCGAGGCATCTTCTTTAAGTGAGGGAACACGGTGCGCAGCGAGTACTCCGTCACGGTGACGCCCAGCCGTGCAACAGCACACACAACACCAGGAGCAATTTCTTCCACTCGCTTCAGACGAAGCTTCGGACCACCAAAGTTCTGCGAATAGGCTCGTACTTGCTGCATGAGCGCTTCGGCCCCACTTTGGTGGCCCAGTTTCACATCTTGGAGAAACGCCGGCCTTAGCGTCTTTACGATCTGCTTCATCTGAGCATAACTCGCGTCCTGTTCACCGTTCGTCGTGCACCAGGGCGATTGGAAACTCGTTTCCAGAAGACGAAACACGTCGGCCACGACACTCCACGGACTTTGGACGTTCTGATCCCGCGTAGCAACCTCCTGTCTTCTGCTTCTCAGACTGTCAACTTCGTTTCGCAACTTGTCGACGCTCTGCTGTAGCTGCAGCTCGAAGGCTTTCTGCCTCTCGCGGTACCGGTTCTGGTTGTCTCGGCACTGCTGCAGTCGGCGCGGGTCCGTCTTGCACTGCCGCTTTCTGGGCTTGGCTCGGATGTACGGCTCGCTTGCTTCAGCTCGGGTCTGGGCTGGGAGTGTCTTGTGGAAGGCTGTCGTTGGACTAATCAGAGCATTGCGAGCTCCAAGGCTGTCGAACTCACGACGCACACTCGAACTTTCATCTCCAGTTGGTTGTTCGTTGCTTGGACTCCGGTAGGACGTGGGTCGATTGAAATATATCGCTGGTTCTTGAGCGTTCACCTTGGACGATCCTTCAGCAAAGCGACGATCGGATGCTCCGTGGAGAAGTACGGGGCCCACGAGACTGTCGCTCAGTTCTCTGCGCCGGAAACGGGACTGAATGGCGCTGCTGGTTTCGAAGACACTTGTCATGGAGCTGGATAATTGGGATATGGAACTGACTTGAGGGGTTCTTTTCATGCGTGGTTTATGTGAGGCGACCGTAAATCACAAACAAGCAGATACGTCTGCTTTGATTGTTATCGTCGATCCCGCTCACAATGACCAATCGTTACAACGCGATGCTCCACACCAGATGAAAAACAACAAAGCCCAGCTATGCCAACCAAGTTGCTGCTGCTACTCAGCTGTCAGTGAGTAGGATAAAGCGCGGGTTTCGCTGGATCTCTCGTCACTTGCACATGATCACGAGTTTTTATAAGCCCAGAGACGGTGATGTTAGCCCAGCCGTAGCAATCGGACGATTTGAGGGACGTAATCGCACTGAGAAAGCCAAAAGCGCATATGGTCGATTCGCTTGTGTGTCGGCACTGCTCCAAGTATCGGAGTGCTTTAAAATGCTTTCTAGCTGTTTGGACTGTACTGTACGGACCGGAGCCTTGTGCACTACCATTTTGTCAGACTGGTGATTCAGATAAGAATTTGTGCAATGTCGGTCGGTACATATTGGCAAATCCTCGATGATCGTCACGCAATGCGTGATCGCACAAAATAATCAACAATTCCTACCCCTACGATTGCGAACTCACGCTCAGCGAAGAACAGAGGCAGTCCATCAGTGCAATGCTCTTCAATAAGCCGCTTCAGGAGGAGCAATACAATACAAATAATAATGTGAACAACCAGCAGCAGCATCTGAAGCTGATGTATTGTACGTGCGATTGTAGCAGACACAAAGTGCCCCCATTTCATGCATGTCGGGGTTATACCGTTCACATCTTAGGACATCCCTGTTCTTTTCTACCGTGAAGTAATTTATATGTATTGACAAGAACATGATTGTGTCCATATCCACATGTCATTTGTGGTGCATGTGCGGTTGCACATGTACAGAATTCGTCACTGCGCGAACCCTGGTCTCTCCCAGCTAACAACATTGAGCCGTTATTCAAATGATAGTTGTACTGGCCAATCTGCATCGGATATTCGTATTCAAAGATCCAAAAGGATGCAGCTAGCGGTCGTGACGCTGGTGCTGCGCCACCAGCTCGAAGCCACCGAGACAGAGCCAATAGGGGAGATTGTATCCAGTTATCTGGGGCCTTCGACCATTTTATCTCTGCATCGCGCGTGCTGCTTCGGGTCTATCGAGTTATTGGATTGAGTTTGGCATTCAGAAGCTTCAACTCTTTCTCTACGGTCGAATCCGCATTATTGCCAGTGGCAATTTGATGAAGCTGTGAACGTTGCCGTTGAAATGGGAGATTTGGGGATTTTACGATGGATTTTTGGACATTTTTCGGGGTGTCAAGTGTCCAATAAAGCGGTTCGAACGGCTGGGGCAATTGGATATTTTGCAGTGGATGCTGGAGAAGGCAACCGATAACGAGGTCCAGTGGAATGGATCTGATGATATCATAGAGGCTTTAGAATCTGAGCAACTTGAAGTCGCTCGTTGGTTACTTCGACACATTTCTTTTGATCAGGAGGGTCGCATCAAAGTCGTCAAGGTGGCTATAAAAAGTGGGGCAATCGACGTGGCGGGGTTGGTTTTGCCAGAAGGACGGCAAGTTTTGGATTTTGCCGAGGATTCGTTGCATCCCAACGTGGTTCAACTGCGGTTAGAATCTCACCATGCCATTCCTCATGGGAATGATACGAGAATTGAGCTCGCACGTTTGGTTTGTGCTGATCATTTGAGTCTTCTGCAGCAACTTGTGCAAATTGGTGAGCAACCAGATTTCAAGGTCTCTTGGAATAACGTTTTGCAAACGGCTTGCAAACTGGGGAACGTTTCAGTTTTGCAGTGGATGTTGAAGCTTCCGTCCGGTCAGACGGAGTTAAGTAGTTTGAATTCTTCTGGGCGTTTATACGAGTTGTTGTGCGAGGCTACTGCAGAAGGTCACGTTGAAATCATGGAGTATCTCTACGACCAGCGTCTGATTGACACTTATGGAAATGCTCTGTTGACTGCCATCAGGAAAAACCGAATGAGCTCCGTGAAGTGGATTTTGCGCCACTTTCCGCTGTCTGAGTGGATGCCAGACTACTCCGTATTCGATGAAGCAGCAAAGTTTGGTCGTTTAGCCATTCTACAGCACTTTGAAAGTGCTGTCGCAACAGACGCACGTGTATTCAGTGGTGCGTTGATAAAGAAGCACCGCAATCAAAATACCGAGGTGGTTGTCGCGAAGACAGACCTCTACCTGAGCGTGACGCCTGGTCAAACCGTGCGCCGCGCCAATTGGCGATCGACAGATATTATGGACGATGCAGCCGCAAATGGGCACTTGGATGTGGTTAGATGGCTAAACGTTCACAGGCGCGAGGGCTGCTCGTTTGTTGCAACAGGCTGCGCCGCTGCAAATGGGCATTTGAAATGGCTTTTTGCCAACAGTTTTGAAGGTTGCACGGTAAAAGCGATGAATGGAGCTGCTGCACATGGCCACTTGGACGTTGTGAAGTGGCTCCATGTCAACAAAAGAGCAAAGTGCTCGAAGGATGCGATGGATTTTGCTGCTGCTGGGGGTCACTTAAATGTGGTAAAGTGGCTGCATATGAACCGGTTGGAAGGTTCGCTGCAGCGATAGGGAGCGCTATTCGTAATGGACATACCGATGTTGTTTTCTGGCTACACAAACGGTTCCCAGAGCTCACCCCAACTAATCGAGACATCCTCCGCTGCGACCAATTGGATATGTTGCTGCTTGTACGTACATGTTTCCCGAAACTGTTTGATGGGAACGCAGACAATCATGCCAGGCTTAGACTCTTACACGATGGTATGGCACGTGTTCAGCGTGGTTAAACAACGAGATTTCTCTCGAAGAATAAGCAGCGACGAACGGGGGATTATTCGAACTCTTCTTGGTCCAGTTGATTGTGAAAACGGCAGAAGCTAGGCAGCGGTGGTTACAGTAGTGAAGTCCCTGACTTACGAGATGTGCTGAGCCAGCTTTAACGATTCACCGTGCGGGTCCGTGGAGGCAATGAACGTCATGCATACACAACCACATGTACAGTACACGTACAGCGCTGGGAGGGATATTTACTGCTTGCATCTCTGTTGTCACTGCGTCAAACGTATGCTGGACGATTGGTTGCTATACAGTTTGGACAGACCATACACCAATAACGTAATTGTCTGGATGATTGTTACATCTAGGCGTAAACCGTGGTTGTGATGGCATTTTCAAGCGCTAAAGCCCACACAACTCAATGTGCTGGAACTGCCTACTGAACTAAAACGCCACCCTCTGGTCAGTGGAGCAGCGTATGGAGTTGTGTCGTCCAGGCTCAACATTCACTGCCAATCTAGCATTGGTATCTTTTGTCGTGTTCATCGCGCTATTCGGAGAATGATTATTCATGAGAGTGAGTGATGACGGGGTCCAAAGTAATAATCAGCACGGGTCCCATCTGCATGTTTGCGATGCGAAGTCACGATCGACTCCACATATGAACCTCCACTGGAAAAGAACCGCTCAAGACAGTTCCATATCCCAATTATCCAGCTCCATGACAAGTGTCTTCGAAACCAGCAGCGCCATTCAGTCCCGTTTCCGGCGCAGAGAACTGAGCGACAGTCTCGTGGGCCCCGTACTTCTCCACGGAGCATCCGATCGTCGCTTTGCTGAAGGATCGTCCAAGGTGAACGCTCAAGAACCAGCGATATATTTCAATCGACCCACGTCCTACCGGAGTCCAAGCAACGAACAACCAACTGGAGATGAAAGTTCGAGTGTGCGTCGTGAGTTCGACAGCCTTGGAGCTCGCAATGCTCTGATTAGTCCAACGACAGCCTTCCACAAGACACTCCCAGCCCAGACCCGAGCTGAAGCAAGCGAGCCGTACATCCGAGCCAAGCCCAGAAAGCGGCAGTGCAAGACGGACCCGCGCCGACTGCAGCAGTGCCGAGACAACCAGAACCGGTACCGCGAGAGGCAGAAAGCCTTCGAGCTGCAGCTACAGCAGAGCGTCGACAAGTTGCGAAACGAAGTTGACAGTCTGAGAAGCAGAAGACAGGAGGTTGCTACGCGGGATCAGAACGTCCAAAGTCCGTGGAGTGTCGTGGCCGACGTGTTTCGTCTTCTGGAAACGAGTTTCCAATCGCCCTGGTGCACGACGAACGGTGAACAGGACGCGAGTTATGCTCAGATGAAGCAGATCGTAAAGACGCTAAGGCCGGCGTTTCTCCAAGATGTGAAACTGGGCCACCAAAGTGGGGCCGAAGCGCTCATGCAGCAAGTACGAGCCTATTCGCAGAACTTTGGTGGTCCGAAGCTTCGTCTGAAGCGAGTGGAAGAAATTGCTCCTGGTGTTGTGTGTGCTGTTGCACGGCTGGGCGTCACCGTGACGGAGTACTCGCTGCGCACCGTGTTCCCTCACTTAAAGAAGATGCCTCGCAGCAAATACGACACGGAGCTCCCGGTCGAGGAGCGTCTACTGGGCCAACGCCTCGACTGCAGCTGCTCCATCACGTTCATCTTTGATGAAGAGAGCCGTCGCGTGGCACGGGTGGATGTCAACATCGACTGGGCAGCCGCGTTAGTTCGGGTGTTCGGAAGCTGGGGAGACGTTTTCAGAGTCCTCGATGGTGCATCGATCACGAGTGAGTGTGTTCTGGGCGAAATTGCGGAAAGTAAAGTGCCTTAAGCATAATTCATATTCGTAATTCATGCAGCCGTTGTGAATTGGCTTCTTCTCCTCGGACACCAGCAAATACTCTCTTAAATGAAGTTACTTTCAATTCAAGTGCTTGACCACGCTGGTTCGTTTGGAACAATTCGAGAATGCTTGTGCTACCAGCATGGCAACACGCACACGTCCGTTCCATATATTCGTCCTCAATTCATGCATCTCCAGCTAGCCGTGACACTGTTTTCGATTCTACTTCACTATACGGCCGCCGACCATGGCGAACAACGTATACACCATAGCATTCAACCACCAAACCATCTCAGCATGGCCTCAAGTTGTCACCACAAGGACAGGTACTTCACAGCTAGCCACATGTAGGTACTTGCATTTGGCTCTGCTTCATCTACAACAACTTGGTGCTTCCACGCGTCTCCACAGAACAATCAACCACAAATGTCTTAAAAAACAAGCTACGGCACACTCAGCTGAGCTTGCATTGCCGCTTCCGACACTGCGTGCGTCATCCACTTCACGTTGCACTTGCTGTCCCTTTCCTAAAGGTACCGGACACCCCATCGCCACAGCCTTGAAGTCTCGTGGTCCATTCTTAAAAAATGGACCACAAAGCGTATCTTCCTCCAACAATCGTGTAGCCATCTCACGTTGAAGTCTCCCCTTTTCCCCAATAAGGTGCCACGCCCATCCCCTTCAACCTTGCAGCCAATCAGATTCCAGCGATAGTGACTCACTTCACTTCGAGTCCATTGTTCATTGCGCAATTTGCGTCGTACCCCACAAGCGCCTCCAAGACCCACGACCAAGACCCGACCCAGACCCGCATGCTGCCTCCTCTGCACAGCGTCTCCGCCGTGCTCCAGCACCATCCCAATGCTGGAGCGCTACACCAAGTGGGGTCTCTCGTCTCGAGCTTCATGGGACCTTCCCCTTACTTGTCCCTCAGTGAGGCCTGCAAATTGCAGTCCCTCGCTCTCTTGGACCGCATCTGGGCCTCCAGTCGCACGTCCGAGGCCGCCAGGAGTCCGCACTGGACGCTCGGCAACTTCCTCCGCTCCGACCCCTTCTACAACCGCTGGCAGTTCGCTGCAGGCGTGAAAGTCGCCGTGGAACAAGACAATGTAGCCATGGTACAGTGGCTCTTTGCCCATTTCCAAGGCTGCGTCGTGCCCTCGGACGTTGCTGAGCTGGCGGCCCAAAAGGGCAACCTCCAGCTCTTGCAGTTTCTATTAGCCAACTACTCCAAGGAGATTCAGGGCAATCAGGTCAAGTGGGGAGGCAACTGCGTCCAACAAGCGCTGACCAAACTGCAGCTGGATGCTGCTCACTGGCTGTACAGCAACATTCCCATGGACGGGATGAGTGAGCAGCAACGCATCTGGACCATTAAGGCAGCCATGGATGTGGGGGACTTGGACTTCTGCCAGTCAATTATCCCCATTGGCAGGTGCATCCTCGACTACGCAGAGTACGCGTCACACCCGGACATGGTCGAGTGGAAGCTCCAATGTGGCTATTTCAAACGAGACGCACTCGATGCTGTGGTCGCGATACGAGACCTGGCCATTATGGGTCGACTGGATCTCATGGAGAGGATCTCGACCGAGCTCCAAGACGTGCAGAAAGGCCCCGAGTGGCCTGGAGAATGGCAGGACGCGTTGAACGAAGTGTGCCTAGCAGGCAAGCTTCCGATCGTCAAGTGGCTTGTGGAACATCCGATTGGACGCCATACTATCGACGTCTTGAAGCCCGGGAAACATTTGCCCAAGTTGCTGACTTCCGCGGCGTACAACGGCCACGTCGACGTGATGGAGTATCTTTACGAACAGGGAGCGGTCACCACGTTTATAGACGCTTTGATGAAGGCGATCGAAATGGATCAGATGGAGGCTGTCGAGTGGCTAGTGGAGCACTTTCCTCTGACCGAGTTGATCCCCGACTATTGTTTGCTGGACGAAACTGCTCGCCGTGGCCGTGTGGAGATTTTGAACTTCTTTCAGAGTCTAGGCACGCAAGGCGTTCCTGGTTTCTTCCCGACTGTTACTGCTACGACAGCGGACTCCTCTGATTCGGAGGCCGCAGGAAATGAGCAAGAAGAACTCCTTCAGGTTGTTGTGACAAAGGCGGATCGTCATCGTAAGCTGATCCCCAATGCGTACGTGTTTCGCATGGTTTGGGAACCAACAGACCCAATGGATGATGCAGCGGCTAATGGCCAACTAGAGACCGTGAAGTGGCTGAATGACAACCGCACGGAGGGCTGCACGGTGGCCGCAATGGATGCAGCTGCGGCAAATGGATACTTGGACGTCGTCCAATGGCTTCACATCCATCGATCGGAAGGGTGTTCAGTCAATGCGATGGACTTTGCTGCATCCAACGGACATCTTGACGTCGTGCAATGGCTGCACGAGAATACGACGGCGGGGTGTACAAGTGCTGCGATGGATCTGGCGGCCGATGGTGGGCACTTGGAAACGCTGATGTGGCTGAAATCAAACCGGTCGGAAGGATGCACCGCCAAGGCGGTTGAAAATGCACTGAAAAAGGGTCACCTGAAAGTTGCTTGTTGGCTGCTGGATCACTTTCCAGAGTGCGCTCCAGGGAAGATTGGTCTTCCGCCGTCCAGCACGGTGTTTGATGTGCTACTGTTCTTGCACGCACGGTTCCCCGGCCTCTTGACACCGGATTTCGTTCGCGGTGTTCGCTCTGCTATCACCAGACAACGTTTTCTCTCGAGCGACGCCGAAATCCTGGACTGGTTGGCAGCAAAATACCCTGCACCACACATGCCCCAAAGGCAACAATTTGAAGGACTTGCTGATCAGATTCGGGGAGACTTCGCACAACAGATCGCGGGTCAGATAGGTGCCGGAATTCCCGACGAGCAGCAGCGAATTGATCTTCAGAACAATGTAATGGCTATGATGATGAACAACATCATGGTGGTGGTCCACCACGGCGATGAAGGATTCGAAGACGACGAGGACATGGATGATGATGCGTAAGCTTGTCTGGCGGTTGTTCCATGCCGCTGTGCGTCTTTAAGTAAAAAAATTGGCCACACATGGAGCACGGATAATTGCGACCGTGCTGCTCCGAAGCAACACAGGCGAGGGCGGAGGTGAATAGCTGGATTGCATAATTCACAGTTTAATAATTGTTTCACGCATACAGCTGATCGACTCCTCTCCTCTAGGAAAGAGCAATCGTCTTGGTTTCTCTCAATTCGATGCATCGATGCATTGATACTCATATGAAATCGGTCAAGCTACACCCAGAAGTGCTTTAGGATGTCGGTCAAATTGTAGATGTCGTGATACTTAGCACTTGCACGTTCGGAACACTCCGTAAACTGAAAATTGTAGTAGTATTGATCCGATCGAAGGTAATTCGTGAGACCCCCCAGATCTCGATCTTCAGCCGACAATCTACACGCTCTTGTCAGAGATAGTGAAGTAAATGCCTGGAAGGTCCTAGGAATTGGGTGGCGAGGGCTCCAAAGGCCGGGGGGACAGCGACCACAAGACACAAAGCTGAAAGGGGGTCATCTTGACGTTGGTTGACTTGACTCCCTTGCAGGGCTTCATATCACCGGCCATTTTCGTGCTATCTGTGATCCTGATCCGTATTGCAATGGGAGATCACCTGGCATTGATACTCGGGCATGGCAATATCAGTATCATATTATATAGAGTGATATTATATTCGCATATCTAGTATTAGCTATTGTGTTGAGCTACGCTTCGCTATCCTCACTCGGACGGGGACCGATACTCCGACCAATTAGCTTTCATAAATTATGAATCATAGTGCACAGCATCTCTACCTGATCTTTTTTTCATCTAGACTGGTCCGCAGCTCGTCCACCACGTAGCCGCAGATACTGAAAAAACTCTCTTGCGCTGCAGTAGAGACAGGTTTCCCAAGTAAATTCTTGCGAAGATAACAACTCTAGGAAATGTCTCTGAACCAGTCGGGGATGTCAATTTCGTAATACAGCTGCAGAAAGATCTGCTTACCGAATATATTTGGTTGGAACGGTCAAATCACCTGCAAGTTTTTCTACTGTGTTTCAGGAGTTCCTAGCATTTTGGAGGGCCATGTGTTACTGAGAGCAGTATCCCGTTCACGTCAACACCAATACTGGTACTGGACGTGCTCGAGGCGGTTTAAGCATTTCTTGTCTCGTTACGGGTTTGATAGGGAACGTCGTCTGCCATTTCCCACGCGGCGGTCACGTCACAGACGAATGAACGCAATTAGCAGTTGTAGAACAAGGCGAAAATCCGTTAAAATAAAACATGATAGTATCAGCTACCTATATTCTATTTTTGAGGGGAGATCAGTGATCCTGATCCTACCAACAAGGCAGTATCATCGAATGCTGATACCCGCTATCATCGAATACAGCATCCGAATAGTGATACAATATCCCTGGTTGACATGAGACCCTGCTCCCTTGGCACCCTGGCTAACATTTGTTTTCTGATTTTCAGGTAAATTTTGCAAGCACACAGATTCAGCGAGGTGCATGTGCATGTGCTAGAGCACTGTCGTCAGACCCACAATGGGCGAAAGCCAATGACCTCTACAGATGTTCGAATGCCGTTAGGATATTGGCGTTTGCTCACTACGCTGTGTAGGTTGGACTTGGACATGTATACTGAAAAGGTTGTATGCATTATGGTTATTTCTCCAGCAGAAGCCAGTTGTCGCCTGGCGTGGGTCCCATTTACCGCTGAAAAGGACTGCCTCATTGAGACGCCTTTCCACTAGTCAGGGTGTATCGGAAGAGGAAGTGTGGCGTCAATAAGCCCTCAACAAGTATGTTGGCTGCTGCTGCGTTGTAGCTTCCGCTGTTCAACTTTCATTTTCACAGCAGCTACGATAACACTTCGAAGCGTTATGTTGCTGCGTTCTGGCCAGTTGACAAGTAAATGAGCTTTACAGACTTACCGAAGTGTCCTTGAAGCTTTGCGGCTATCCATACAGAAAAACCGTAGCGCGCAGCAATTATTATTTGGAACTCTAGACGATTTGCTTGAGATTAATACAGGATTCAGGATTTAATAAAGCTTTTGAAAGCTGCGTACAATGTCAATCAAACGCATACCAGTAGGTCATGGCGCCCTGGTTCGATAGCGTTTGGACTGTAGTAAATATGAAAGTAATTGTGATACATGTAGACAGGGTTTCCTAGAATAGTATTGCAATTAAATGGTAGACGACTGATGAAATAAGTTATGGTGAGCAGGTAAGAGCGGACAAGACATACATTATTACATCCTCGACCTAGCTGAAATACATTATGCATACCACCAGACTGGTTCGCCACGTTCCAAACAGGCGATTCATCTTGAGAAATAGTATTTTTCGAGCTGGTCCGGCGCCATAGCTTGCCGTAGAGGAGAGAGCACGATTCCAGCTTGGCTAAAAACAACGCTCAGCAATATTAAAGGAGGAATATACTGCACCAGCTCGTGCCTGTACAAAAAACAAAAAGAACTGGTCAAATTGACAACGTGAACGCTCTGTGATTGGTAGAAATAGATATTCGATTTCAAAATGACGAAATAAGTTAATGTCCGGATTGAAAGCACCGAAATAAGTTCTTGAGTGGGAAGTCTTGGCAGCCCGAAATACATAATGGTATGGTAAAATATGGCAATTATTGCTTTTGCAATATATTTTTAGGAAACCCTGCATGTAAGTTCCACGATGTTATCCTCCATGCATTATGGCCTCCAATCCGTCTGCCACGATTCTACAGTCGTGACGGCCATGGAGAAGGTGGGCGTGAACGAGCATGATACGTGATAGTATCAGTGATACATCAAGGCGCTCGAGCCTGCAAAACCGTATTGTTGGCCCCTGCCGGATAGCTCCCGATATGAATACCGAACCAAACTTTCACCCTTCGAGTCGAAGTTTTACACCACGTTTTCATTCCTCCGTGAACCTACCAGCTAAACAACCGACACAATCACCATTCGTCGCTGTAGACCTTATTCCCTCCAGCCTCAGTGGGAGGAGTGTTCAATTTTGCTGTTTGAAAAGCGTTCAAACAGAAAAAATAAAACTTGGTGCTTTCGGTGTGCAGCCTCCGATCCGAACATTTACAGAGAAGTGTAAAAGCGCGTTCCCACCGGGAAGTGGCTATCGAACATTGGCCTATACAACACCTGCGAACAGCGAAGGCGGCAGGGCATCGTCGGAACGTCATGCGAGGTGAAGTTGCATCTAAGAGGCAAAAACTCACCAAATTATGCCCGAGCAGATCCACCAGCTGGTTGTCGGTGCTGGCGAGATTTTACGCTGTTCGATCTCTAGATGTGGGCTTAGCATTACGTACTGTACGCTATCAAGTCTCCCGTGACAGGTATCCAGCCCACGAATTTCTCCTCACTCTCGAATTTGCCTTCGGTCCACTAGAACGCCGTCCTCCAGAGATCAAATACAGGAACGATGTTCACTGCTGCAGCTTTCGTGTCAGCCGCCGCTCTTTTGGCAGCCTCAATCCCTAGCACCGATGCCCACGGGTACATGCTGATCCCAGAGTCTCAGTTCAAGGGATCCGCTAACTCTGCTTGGGTCGTGCAGATCGACCCCGTGTGGGCCAGCGACGACTGGGATGGCAACAAACCCGGCAGTGTGGACGCCTTCAAGACCTTGAAAACGGCCAACAACTTCGTGGATTTGAAGACCCTCATGGACGACACGTCCACCTACGGTGCCGACTGTGGCTTCACCGACCCGAACGGCACACCGCAGCCCGTTCCGACGGACGGCAAGGCCACGTTCTCGCGTGCCATTGTGCACGTCGGTCCATGCGAGATTTGGCTCGACGACAAGAAGGTTTTGTACGAGGACGACTGCTTCAGCACGTACGGCAACGAGAACCAGGACATCAAGTCCGTCTTCCCCGTGGACTACTCGTCGTGCGACAACGGCGGCTGCAAGGAGATGCGCTTCTACTGGTTGGCCTTCCAGGGCGTGGACGGCAAGACGGTGTGGCAGTCCTACAGTAAGTTTTAGCTTTGCTGCTTCCTAGTGTGGTGTCAAGTTACTAACCACTGTCTATGTGATATTTTACAGAGGACTGCATTCCCCTTGTGGGATCGGGAGGCGGTGGCACTTCCCAGACTTCGACCTCCTCCTCAACAGCTCAGACCCCTTCTACCGGAGACTCCGACAGCCCTTCCAGTGGTGACTCGAACAGTCCTTCGACGGGCGAGTCGGCTACCCCGTCACCAGCAAACAATGAAAGTCAGGAGTACACCCCGGCCCCCGAAACCCCAGAGATGACCCCTGCCCCGTCGTCCAAGTGCAATGGACGTAAACGTCGCGCGTAAGCATCGTCGCGCTTTTGCCAGTGTTGAGTGAAGATTTTGGTTGTGTAGCTTTGCGGGTCGCTCTCGTTGGTCCTAACTGTAGACGGCTACGGTTTATGATACGAAGTCAATGGAACGTGTGTTTGTGTATGGTTGTTGATTCATGCCGAACCTGTTTAACCGCGCACCGACAAAGGTTTTAATCCACGAACAACTTGTTAGTCCCGTTAATCGTCATGACCTATTCCAACAGATAAATTTTAGTTTTCCGCATGGAGAGGCGAAAACAAATCGCACGAACACCAAAGGATAGGAGGGGAGGATGTTTATCGCTGGACACCGCAACGAAGGCCCCCAGACTCCACAACGAACAACAACATGTGATTGGCTAAAAAAACATAAGCGGGCGGTTGCACTTCTATTTGAGTTTTCTGTGTCCTGCCAAGTTTTTCTCCACATTTACATTTACAAGCATCAAGTCGACTAGTTCGAGTGTCCTCCGTTCTGCATTAGAATTCGACCTTTAGCAGCACACTATGCCGATCGATCTTTTAAGCGAGTATGGCTACGATTCAATTGGACTACATGCTTCTTTTTCCAATCCGGACGAGGCCAGTAAATTCGTCAACGACTACGCTCTCAATGAAAACAAGAACTTAAGGTTGCAGTGCAACAACGGCAACTACAGGAAATGGGTTTGCACAGCTGTCGGTTGCAAGTGGTTCGTGTCATTTACCAGGAGGCGTGTACGAGAGAACCCCAAGAGTAAACGTAAAAGACCCGCTACAAAATTAAGTAACTTGCCAGCGAACTCGTGGTACATTTCCAAGTTCGATCTTCAGCATGCGCAGTGCTGTTGTAGCACAGCTAATCCTACGGGTGCTCAATTGAAACGAACTACAGGTTTTCAGGCAGCGATTTTAGAAGGACACAACACTTCCAGGGCTCGTGTTGCTAACAACTTGAACACTGTTGATGGACTTAACGTAGCGAGAAAGAATGCGATTCTTTACCGAATTACTAAGACTGCGTTGGATAATATGGAGAGTGACAGTGATGAAGAATTTAAAGCACTACCTGCTTTTATGGAGTTGTTCGCTCAACAGAATCCAGGATCGAGGGTTTGCTGTCAGCTCGACGGTTCGGGTCGATTCTTTCGTGCATTTCTTTCTATCGGACCCACGGTTAGTCTGCAGGACACTTTGTTACCTGTCTGGGAGAGTGATGGTACACACATGAAGCATCCAAAGTACAATGGAGTATGCGTGACACTAGTTGGTAAAGACGGCAACAAGCGCATTATTCCAGTTGCGGTTGCACACGTCCACAAAGAAACTATTGACAATTTTGTTTGGTTCTACGCCAATTGTGTTGCAGCTGGCATCTCGTTAGGTGATCGACCCACCTTCACAGATCGAGGAAAGCAACTTGCCGCGCAGCAAGTTTTATCCACGAAGGGCATCGCAGTACACATAAAATTCTGCGCGGTGCACATTCGTTTTAATGTTGTTGATCGGTTCAAGAAGATGGGCGTCACGAAAGCCAAGATCACGCAGAAAAGAGCTGAGTACCAGTGCAGCAACTGTCCAGGCACCGGTCATAATGCTGCAACCTGCACATTCACCGGCCAGGATGTTGAGGAAGCCGGAGAGCTCGTGATCCCAGGTGAGTATTTCCTCGGATCTTCCCCCTTTGAAAGTTGCAGTTAATCAACAGAGCAAGAAGGATATCGTGCTGTGATATCCTATAGGTAAGGAACGTTTCACAACACGGAGTCATGTTAATGCAGCTAACCAGTGCACATGCAGTGGCGTACGATACCTTTATGCAGCTTCAAGTCAATTCACTGTGCGATCTGCGGTACGCACAACGGCAACAACATCGCATATCAATGCCTGCACACGATACGGCAACCAAACCTTTCTAATTGACAAGTTATGCTTCATCTTCCTGCCCAGCTAGAGACACACATCCACCTCCCTCAACCTTTAAACGACACGGGGCCTTATTACCACACCACAGGTCGCCAACTCGTGGGTGCAAACGGTCGATGTGAGCTCGAGGAGGAAGAACCGATAATGATAAATGAAAAAAATTCAAAAAGAAACCCGCGTCTCGTATTACCTTTCTCATATTTGCACAAACTCGTAAAGAGCATCTTAGTCCACAGCCCACTTGCCGTCGATAGCTTCACTCGCATCGTCCGACATAGACTAGAGCACCACCTTTGAGGCTTCTTGAACGAGGCACACTAAATCTTAAAGCTGAACGACCACCTTGACTCTCAACCTGGTGCCGAAGTGGTCGTGGTGCTGCATAATTGGTAAACGCTGCTGGCGCGCTGGTACCGGGAAAATATAGGCCTCATCATTCCACGAGAGGACCCAAAGTCACGCCGAACACAATCGAGCACGACACAATTGACACGTTCGACAGCGCGGGCGTGTTCTCGATGCACGAGCGCAGCCATCACAAACATGTCGGTCAGACCTCGCATGTACGTGAAGAAGGTGACCGTGGCCACAACGATGCCCGTGATCGACTTGTCCACACGAGAGGCCAAGATACTAGCGTCCACGATGATGGAGGCAGAGTGGAAAATCACATCGTGGATATCCACGCGAAATTACGCGTTGGACAGCATGTTACCAACGCCGATAGACAGCACTGGAAATGTGGATTCAGCTTCAGATCCTTGTAGCGACTGCAAGCTATTCTAGAGCAGGAACGCACATGAGAAGAACACAATGAGAATACCACACTACGCGAGTAAACAAACTCAGAGTACGTACATTAATGGGGGAAATGATCTGCCTCTAGATGAGACCTCTTCGCGGTGCAGTTCGGGACGTCTGTGGATGTGTTCCTTCGTAATGAGGAGAGGCTTGTGGAGGAAGTTTAATTTTAGCCAATCACATGTTGTTGTTCGTTGTGGAGTCTGGGAGCCTTCGTTGCGGTGTCCAGCGATAAACATCCAGGAGGGGAACGTTGGCGACAATCATGGGATTGGCGCGCCCAAACGTTCAGTCTGTCGGTCACGGTGTTCTGTTGCTCTCGGATGAATATGGTTGCTATGCTATGTTTGATTGGCATTTTAGCGCCACTAACAAGATGATGTCAGTCACGTAGTGCAAAGTATGATTGCGTATTGGAACCTCTTATTACCGCGATTCTCAATCAAGACTTGCACCGACGACTCGAAAATGTACAACTTCAGTACAGTACCAGTGAAGTGGACTACATGTAACGACAACCAACTCCGTCGTTGCCTCATCTTTCTGCATATTAGGATCCCTCGTCATTTGCCACGATATATTCATCATAGGCTTCTCGTAAAGCAAAAACACTTTTTATCGACTGCTATTTGCCTTCAACTTAAAGGCTTCCGCTTGCATAGCATGTAACTTCGTGCTGGCGTCCTTCAGTGTTCAATTGTCAGTTCTTCAGCAATGATGACAACCGTCGAGTTCCGATGAGCAATTCACTGCGACGCTCCGTCGTTCTGGGGTAGCAGCAAAGGCAAATATCTTACCCAGAAGAACCGAGTCCAAGCGGTGGATTGCTTTACCCATAACGCAACCCGCACTTGAGGCGACAACGCTAATTAGCGCGAGTTTGGACGTAAGAGACACCTTCTCTTTTGCTATTGGCAGGTAGTCACCGTCGTGTGACTTGAGTGTGTCAATATACCCCGGAGTGAACTCGAAAGTTCTAATCTCCTCAAGTGGATAAATACGGCCACAGTATACTTCTAGTTCAACAAGTTGACGACTCATCAGCCCAGCTGAATTCCTCAATAAAGGAGCTAGATCAGGCTCAGTCTCGGACCCAGAAATCCTAAGCTGTCGAAGAGGCCAACATTGCAACACCTCCGCTTCAGAAGAAACCAGAGTGTTAAACTTGTAAAGGCAAAGTTCTTCCAGCTGGGGGCAAGCTGTTGCAAGCAAGTCCAAACGCACGGAATGCTCGTCGTCTGAGCCATTGATCAGAAATAGCGTACGAAGGTTTTGTCCGATAAGTGATAACAGTCGCACAATAGCAAAACCACACTCAGGTTCCCCAACTTCAAGTGTCAACGAAGTTATTCTGGACGCCTTCACTCGCGGATGACGTGTCATCTTGTCGCACTCAAACTTTCCAGGAACAGCCTTCATTTTACAAATACCGTACCCAGGAAGCACCAATTCCAACGATCCATCTTTGTTTGCGGAATTGCAGCGGGCACGGCAGCGGTACTCGCGAGACATCACAACTGCAGTATCATATTCATCGGATACGCTACGCGCCAACAGTTCGGTTCCTTCTGGGATCGTGACATATCCATACTCTGGAAGGTCCGTATGATCATCGATATTATCTCGGTGAACGAGGCTCAGGAAAACCAGTATTTACCACCGCCTCGAGGTCAGAGCAGTCGTTCAGTGTTAACGTAGTCGCCACCATATCGAGTTTTCGAAGTCGCATCTTTGAGGTGTCGCTCCAAAGTGCATACGCCAGCCATCGCCAATGGGTTTTCGTCATCGGTTCTTCGATCTCGTCTTCCTCATTATCCAAACTGAAGTCACCGTTGTCAGCGTTAATTGTCAGATACCCTATAGCTGTTGCTCCACTCAGTGCTGAATAAACTGCACAAATCCTTGCGTCCGAAGCAAAGCCATGCCCCTTAATCTCCGCTCTCAGGATATGATTGTCGTGTTGCAACGCAGGAAATCCACAGCTATCACCAGACAGTCCACACAGTGAACGTCCACAAAAAAGTGTACTGTACAAATAACCGGTATTCAGGACGGCACGGCCTAACTGTTGCTGGTAGAGACCACGGTCATCGATATCGCATTCGAAAACGCACATATTCGTTCGTGCAAGCAACTCCGTCAGCCTTGCCAAACTTGGCCCCAACATTTGCAGCTTCGTCATCATCGCCCAACTATCATAATCCTTTTCCACTCCCTCTCGCTCCAAAACTACCGGCGTCGACTGTGCTTCAAGCGGCTCTGATCCATAGCCAACAGCAGTCAAAAGCACCACTGCTGGCACTTCCCAATCAAAAAGTTTCCCCAAACTTCGCGACCAGAAATCGAGACCCACACGAGAAACATTCGTTTTTTTCGTTGACTGTCCCCCGGCCACCCGCGAAGCCGCATTGTAAATTTGCCAATGCCAACTTGGACATGCGTCTTCAATACCTTCACGCATCGCAGGCCCCATTTCCATCAATGTCTGCTTCGCGGACCGAAACAATAAGGA
Organism: Phytophthora sansomeana; assembly: GCA_032158285.1. Taxonomy (NCBI): domain Eukaryota; phylum Oomycota; class Peronosporomycetes; order Peronosporales; family Peronosporaceae; genus Phytophthora; species Phytophthora sansomeana. Next base: position 108,752 of record JAPDHH010000011.1, on the reverse strand, counting down.
ATACGTTTTAGGGTGGTCTGGACAGCCCAAAAGTGCCCCCACGTCACAAATGGCACGTTCGCAACGGAGTTTCCAAGTGACAACTTGCCGTCCAGGTAACAAATCCACATCGGATAGACGTGGAGTTCTCCTAGCTGAGAGACATCTTCCTCTTCCCCCTCTGGATCATCCGGGATAAAATCGTCCACGATGTTGACAAAAGCAGCATTATCCACCAATGCTAAAAGTGAAAATAGTTCAATGGCTTCTCTCGTTTGCTGAAGTTCCTCTCGATCTCGTGTCCGACTTGATTCATCTGTGGGGAATACCAGGTACATTGGAAATCGTTTCATGGAATACGGGAATTCTTCCCCTGGATGACAAAGATAATCCAGCGTCCCCTCCACCGCATTCACGCGTGGCACAGCTGGTGTTTTGTCTTGCACTCGTCGTCGAAGCACAGCCATCCACGGCTCGAGAAACTCCCACTCGGGCTCCATCTTGAGGAACTAGAACCAACCAACCAATGCCAATGTATTGTTACTCTTGATTGGTTGGTTGGTTCCCGAAGATGGGAACCTAAAATGCAGTTTTACTCGTCAAAAACGGAAGATTACAACTATCCTGTACTTTTTATCCCAATTATGGGCAAACATTTCGCAAAAGAAGCGGTCGAAAAAAAAAGCTAATTTTATCCCGATGGCCTGCGTGTCACGGGTCTGCTGCCCCACCCGGCCATCCAGTTAATGGGAGCCCTCATCACCCAATTCCTAGGACCTTCCAGACATTTATCTCTCGAGAGTGCGTGTAGATTTAATTCCATCCCGTTACTAAACTGGCTCTGGGATTCTAGCTGTTCGGCAGCTCAAGAGCGAAGTTCTGGCATGGAGTCTCACGAATTTACTCCGATCGGAGGAGTTTTACTACAAATTTCAGTTTACGAAGTGTATCCGCGTCTGTGGTGGGAGTGGAAATGTTGAAATGTTACGGTAGATTTTGACCCATTTCTCGGGCTGTGAAGTGCCATCAGAAACTGTAACCTTTTTAGCGTACAAGGAAAATGTGGAAGAGCTGCAGTGTTTACTGGGAGACCGAATTTTACAGTTCAAGAAGTGGGAAAAGAAAAGTGCAAGTTGAAAATGTGGGAAAGAACGTCATTTGCTGGGACGTAAAGTGTTTTCTCAATGCAGTCATGAATCCTAGTTCCTATCTCTGCTAGGTGGATGTATGAAAATCTTTTCCAACATCAATTGAACGCAGACGAAATTGACTGCAGTGTTGGAGGAGCTAATGACAGCGGGAGATTTGGAATTTGCCCAGATGCTTCTCCCTCGTGGTCGATGCTTGCTGGACTACGCAGGATCGTGTCCTCTTCCCGAAATCATTGAGCGGCTACTGGACTGTGGATATTTGCGTCGAAATAGCAAAAGTGCTGCGAGAGCAATTCGAAACCTTTGCGGCACTGAGCACTTGGACTTGATGAATAAAATCATTGCAGGTCAACACGATTCATTACCTGCAAATTCTGACGAAGATCTAATCTTTTGGCGCTGCGCAGCGATAGCAGCGTGTTACGCTGATCGAATTGAAAACATTAACTGGTTGTTGGGGCTTCCAACAGCGCCCGATGCCATACGCGAAGAGATGGTGTTACGTACACTCCAAAGACCAAGTGTGGAGTTTGCGAATCTAGTCTGTGAACGGTGGGGCCGCTATGGAGGAGAGAATGCCCTGCAAACATCAGTCCATAAAAACAACGGGGAATGTGTTAAAGTACTTCTCGCGCAAAGATCTTTCGATACTGTTGATCACCTGATATTGAAATTAGCACAATGCAACTCCTTGGACATGTTGAATTGCTTTCACGATTTTGATGTTCAAGTGCAGTTGAACGGAGACCAAGCAGCAACCCACTGGTCGTATCAACCGCGTGACGCAATGAACATTGCTGCTGGAAGGGGACTCTTAGATGTGATATGGTTTCACGAAACCGCACTGAAGGTTGCTCAACCAACGCCATGGATCGCGCAGCAGGAAATGGACATTTGACGGTTGTGATATGGCTGAGTGAAAATCGCTCCGAAGGCTGCACTAGTTGTGCTATGGATTGTGCAGCAGGAAATGGGCATCTCGCAGTCGTGGAATGGCTTCATTTGAACCGTAGTGAGGGCTGCACGACGATAGCGATGGATGGAGCTGCCATAGGTGGGCACCTTGAACTGGTTCAGTGGTTGCACACGAATCGCAACGAAGGATGCTCTACGAAAGCAATGGACGAAGCTGCGGCTTGGGGTCATCTGGAAATTGTCCAGTGGCTTCACACAAACCGCCATGAAGGGTGCACCTCGGCAGCTATGGATAGGGCCGCACAAGGCGGATTTCTTGAAGTTGTGAAGTGGCTCCACGAAAATCGGACAAGAAGGGTGTACTACATATGCAATCGATAATACTCGTAACCTACAGGTGATGAAGTGGTTACGTGCCAACCGATCAGAAGGGTGCACACCGGCAGCGATTGAGCGAGCGCTGACTTCTGGAGACCTTCCGGTTGTGTACTGGTTGCACTCAAACTATCCGCAATGCATTCCAAGAAAACTACGACAGAACCGTCGTAACGTGAGATTCTCGCTTCTACTCTTTTACCGCCATCACTATCCCGTTCAGATCAATCCCCCACTTTACGAGGAGTTTAATAGGCCATTTCAGCGGCCTGTTGGACAGGTGTCGCACATCCATCGCTTATACGCAGGAGTGGATGAGAGAGAACTGCAAACGCTGGAGGTCGTAAACTTGATGCATCGGATTCGTTAAAGAGCATTTACTTCATGGCTGTGGGAGAACTATGCAGAATTTCGTTGCTGGATGGTGGATATCAACAGTACAGACTAACCAAGAATTCGCAGCTATAGCCATCAAGAATCATTTACTCAAGCATTTGGACATCTTAGCAATTGTGGATCTTTTTGTATCGGTGTTAACGTGGTTACACGCAACCCAGCCAGTCCTCTTCGACAGGGTCACAGGGGAGTCCAATTCCGCGAATAATTTCCTGCCGTCTCCCTTCAATGGCCGGGAAATCGAAAGAGCCTGCACGAGATCGCTTGGAAATAGTTGTTGATGCAAATACCCACAACTTCAGATCCAGAGGTTTGGTAACGAGGGTCACGACACTCCCGATACATGACACCACCACAGACATCGATTTGATCTTTGGCGATTGGCTCTGGAGGAGGGAAATACGATGCGTCTTTGGGACACACTGCTGGCTGAGAGGCAAAAAGGTTCGAGGTCTGCTTCACTGCATCTTCCCGCCTCTGGTAAGCAGCGACTTCCAGATACACTGCTACATACGGGGTTCAAGAGGTTACAGTCACCGATGAAGCCGTTGCAACACACGGGATGTATTCACTATGACGACGTTTTTGAGATGTCGGTTGGATGAAATGTCGGGAAGGTCTTGCAGCATATTCATCGCTACCAACTCAAGTTGTTGAAGCTTGACGAGGAGTTTGATATCTGGTAATGTGGTCACCGATAAGAGTATCGCCAACGACATGCTCTTTAGATTGTTCAGTCCGTAAAAATACGGTAGTTCTGGGAGATTTTGGAGGTATCCCAAATGGATAAAAGTTAACGACCCCATATGTGAAAAGGAATTCAGCGGCATCCTCTCGGCATTAGTTTCACCAAATTTCCCTTGTATATCACTGCAAAGTAAAACAATTGTATTAGCAGGGCCAACTGATAAAGAGAGATGACTAGTGCGACTTACAGAAATCCCAGTTTGTGAAAGACCTGGAACCAGTCGGGAATAACTTTCAGGCCAGTGTAGTAAAGAGACCTGATTGTGGAAGGTTAGTACCTATTAGTGCATGCACCCTAGTAACTCGTTGACAGAACGTACAGGTATTCAAGCTTCACACAGCGCTGCAGCTCCTCGGGCAAATTCACCATTTGCCGGTTTGTAAGCTGAAGTACTTGCAAATCGCCGGACAAGGCAAGTTTTCTGACAACTTCGGTCGCATCAATTGGATTTATCCATTCTTCATACGTTTTAGGCGCTCGGTTCACATCAACAAGTGCGAGACACGGACACATGTCCTGGCGATCCCAGCGGTAGGCAAACGCCACACACTGCGGGTACTTTTCACAAGCTTTCTGCGATTCTCCAATGCATTTGCCAGTATACGCAATTGCGAAGGCGCCAAAAGCGATAAACAAAAGACCGAGCCAACGTGGCACAGCATGCTGAGCGTTCAGTTTAGCCAACTTGCTGCTCGTCGTTCGCATTTTCTTCCGTCGCTGGTAAATCACTTCCACGAGACGCGTAAGTCGATAGCTGAAAGCAACATTCATCACCAGACGAACGACTAGATTCGACCACGTAATAATACGTAGCGAGTCAAAGCAGAATCGAAAGAGAGTCGTGACAATTGGGTCAGCTTGCATCCGCGCCTGCTGCTGGAAGGAGCCCTTGGTGTAAACTTCGAGGTTGAGTCGTGCGACTCCGCGATCAAGATCGAATGCGGTATACGAGTACCCGAGAAGGAAAATGGGACAACCCACCGCGAACATCATGTCAAACCTACAATTATGATGAAAAGTGTGAGAAACAATCACGATAAAACACGGATGAGGTTTCAAGCACGTACACTGTGTCTACAAGAACTTCAGTGAACGCTGAGTGCACTAGCGGATGAAGAATAAAGAAGGTTTGTGACGAGCAGCTTAGAGTGATCAGAGCAGCGTAGCCATAGCATAAGCTGGCTTGAGAATCCTGCCTCCAGTAAATGATGCAGTTGAATTGACTCAACAATGAGGTCACCGATTTTGAAGAGCACATTCTAGACACATAGCGTTCAGCACGGTCCTTAAAAACATCAAAAGCAGGAATATTGACGTACCCAAAACTTTCGATATTGTCCGTAGTATCCTGTCAGTTCGATCCAAAACGCCGTTGCTTCTTGTAGATAGGTGCCAATGTAAGGTAGTCGAAGCCCAAATGGGGAATGTTTCGCTCTTCCTAGGACCTTCTGGTGCTATTCGGAAGCTGGAGTTCCTTAAAAGCGTCATCTTGAGCATGATGTAGACGTAGCTGATAGTCAGCATTACGAGTACGATTGCATTGACACTCATCACGTCAGGCTCCGGATCGACGATGAGCCAAAAGTGTCCGTCATCGAACTCTTCCGTGTCCATCAGGTAATTTGCAGTCTCATTCGGGGCGATAGTCAACACGATGAGCCACACAGTCCAACCTACCGAGACACTTGCAGCCAAGAATAATAGGACCCCAATAAAGCCAAATGCCTCGTAAAATCCGGCTGGTGCTATCGCTTCAGTACTTTCAAGTGATACTGGACCTACGACATCTTGAGAATCGCTTTGAGGCTGCGGCAGAATGCGAACTGTCCTTCCGATCGCACTTTTCTTCGCTTTCTTTTGGCTTGCCAATACGTCGGGAATGTGGAACCTACTCATGGGTTGTCTGCACAACGTGAAATATTCTGTGATTCAGTCAGAAACCATGGACGATGATGATAAGAACCGCGGTAAGGATAATGTATTTAGAGCATGAAAACAAGTGTATGCGGTCTATTTCCAAGTCACTCTTCTTCGGGTATGTACAAATTGGCTTAGGGAGAAACGTCTGGGAATAAAGTGATTTGTGGATTGAAAGATGACCAAGATAACCGAATTTTGGCTACTGAGCAGTGATGTTATGATTGATAGCTGAAATTTTGGTGGTCTTGCTTTGATCAGGTCTTATAGCTAGGCAACTAACTGAATGTTGGCGCGACAGGGTTGAGCTAGGCGAGCTTGAATAAACTCGAAGTACTTTAGTAGTAGGAGATTATACATGTACACAGCCTAGCCAAGCTTCTTCTTTTGGGCTACAAGGAGCCCCAAGTCCGTGAAGAATTTCCTGCCGTCTCCCGTTCATCGCAAACACGTCTAGCGATGTGCATGCAATCACCTGAAAGAAGCTGTTGATGCATATACCCACCGGCTCGGAGGCAAAAAGGGTATCACGACACTGGCGGTACATAACTCCTCCACAATCATCCATCTGAGACTTTAAAAGAGGCGGAGGGTTGGGAGGAAAGGATCATTCTTGTTGCACACCCCTGGGTTGGCCGTAAAAACAGCTAAACTCTCCGCATTAGGATGATCTGAGCTCGGGACACAATCACTTCGTGACATTCCACTGCACGCAGGATGTGAAATGTTGCAGTCGCCAACAAAACTATTGCAGCACATTGGCGCTTGCCAAATGACCAAATGAGAGAGGTGGGGGGTGGACGAAACCTCAGGAAATGTCCGCAGAGAGTTCAAAGAGATTAACTCAAGTCGCTGCAGCTTGACAAAAGGCGTTATCTCGAGCAACGAAGTGATCGAGTACAGTAATGCCAATGCCATGCTCTTCAAGTTACGAAGCCCCTGGAAACTTGGTAATTGTAGTAAAAGTTGGAGGTACCCCAAGTGTACGAAAGTGAGCGACTCCATGTTTGAGAATGCGTCCGAAGGCATTTTCACGATATTTGTCCCGCCGAATTTCCCGTTTAGATCGCTACAAGACAAGCGAAAGGAGGCGTGAGCTTTAAGCGCATGAATAATAGTGAGCAGATGCATCTTACAGAAATTCGAGCTTGCGAAAGACCTTGAACCAATCCGGAATAATTTCAACATCAGTGTAGTACAGAGACCTGGGGCAAAGCAACCAGGTACAATCAGACTATACAGCGGCAATGTTTTCTTCTTGAGCGTTTTGTTAACACTTACAGGTACGCGAGATTGGCACAGCGCTGAAGTTCTTCAGGCCAGTTGACCATTTGGCGATTCATAAGCTGGAGAACTTGAAGATCTCCAGACTTGGCTAGATCCCGTACAGTCTCAGTGACATCCACTGGATGGGCCCACACTTCATAGGTTTTCGGAGCTCGATCCACATCAATGAGAGCTAGACAAGGGCAGGTTTCTTGGCAGTCCCAGCGGTAGGAGAATGCTACACACTGCGGGTATACCTTACACGCGTTTTGTGACTCGGATATACATTTGTTGGTATAAAACAGCATCTTGACTCCGATAAACAGAGCTCCTACCCAACGAGGGACAGCACGCTGTGCCTGCAGCTTGGCCAATAAACTGCTCGTTGTTCGCAACTTTCTGCGGTTTTGATAAATCACTTCCACAAGACGGGAAAGTCGGTAGCTGAAAGAAATATTCATCGCTAGGCGAATCACTAAGTCAGTCCAAGTGAGTGTTCGAAGCGAATCAAAAGCGAAACGAAATAGGGTAGTAGCAGCAGGATCCGCTTGCATTCGAGCTTATCGCTGGAAACTACCCGGGAAATACACGTTCAAATAGAGTCGAGCCAATGCACGATCCAGATCAAACGCAGTGTAGGAATACACAAACAGAACGATCGGACATACTATCGCAAACAGCATGTCAAATCTGTCACGATAGAGAATTAGTGTGAGCTATCCAATTCAAACGGGGTGTCTAGGCAACAGCAACGAACTTACACTGTGTCAACCAAAACTTCTGTGAATGCCGTGTGTGTGACTGACCATAGGATAAAAAACGATTGCGATAGGCAATTCATGGCAATCAAAGCAGCGTACCGGTATGGCAAACCTGTAGAAAAGCCGGCCTCTAATAAATGGTACAGCTGAATGGATTCAACTACGAGGTCTCCAAACTTGAAAAATACATTCTAACGTTTTAACAAGCAATCAACGTTAGTTCGTGGTCGGAATCTCGTAGCACAGACATATAATTTTGAGACGCACCCAGAACTTCCGATACATTCCGTAGTACCCTGTAAGCTTGATCCAAAACGCTGATACTTTTCTAAAATGTTTTCCAACGTAAGGTATTCGAGACAGATTAGTCGATTCGTCTTGATCTCTTCTCGACGCTGTTGTTACACGAAAATTAAACTTCCTCAACAGCGTCATATTGAGCAACACATGGACGTAGCTGGCCGCTAGTGCAGTGAGAATGACCGCGTTGAAAATCGTAAGTCCTGGGTCAGGGTCGACAATAAGCCAGAAGTTGCCATCATCGAAGTCTGCCGTGTCCATCAGGTAATCATTTGGTAATACGTTGAGCACAACGAGCCACATGGTCCAGCACTATTCTGAGGAGCAATGAGGTCACAACAATTCATATCCATGCTCGACTTGACTACAGCAAAGCGTGCTAAAAGTCTCGGGTTTACCGTCTCAGGCACTCTATCGAGACAAAACCGCGATAGAATTCTCAAATGCCAGCGTTCCTCAACAAATGCAATGCTAAAAAATTAGTATTAGCAGAAAATGATTGGTTGTCTAGCTTATACAGGGCAGTACATGTAGCACGCCCAAGAGTGATCGAGAGTTTGTCAGAAGTCATCCCAATCGTGTCCTCATGCTCCAGATCATTAACGTAAAATTGCTGCATTGATCTACAGTATTTTGGTGCTATCAGCGTTTCAAAAGAGAACTCGGTCAGCTATTTGTGCACCATCTTGGTGATACTAGAGAGGACTGACAGTATCAGTCCAACATGACGTGGCCAACTTCGTATGCGGCGCGAGTTCTTCCAGCAGAAACGTCACTTGGAAGACCCAAGATTTCACATCCATCCCTAGTGTTGACGCTTCCCAAAGCAAGTTCGAATCGAGGACCGCGGGCAAGTGAACTTGGCAGAGCTTTAGGAATCGACACGACATATTTCTCCTTTCTCGAAACGTTTGGCTTTCTTGAAATCCCTATCGTGTTCATGGTTTTAGTCTCCATTTCCTGGACGGCGTGGCTCGTTGTTTGGCAATTGCGCCCAACCAAACAGCGAATTACCTCATGGGCACGGCATTGCTAGATGATGGCAACTTCTGGCTCATTATTGACCCCAAACCAGTCTTCATGGTCGTCAGCGTCTTCAGCTTGAGTGTACTTTTAAGTATGTACATCCAACGTGGTGCTCAAGATGACAGCCAGGAGAAATGCAAAATGTACACCGAGCCTGGTTTACCGAGCCATCGTTTCTCGACTGTATCGTATGAGTACGAACATCAGCCCTCGCCTGCGATTAGCTCGGAAATCGTTAGAGTTGTGGAACGAGCTCAACAATTTTGAGGGGCGCAGACGCAAGTTTTTCGTAAGGAGCTTGTGTCGAATGAATTCTTGGTACGATAACTCTCCAATAACGTTGTACATTTTGTTTTCACGTGTTAGAATGCCGTTCACAAGCCCTTGGACTTGGCTGTTCAGATAGCTTCGCTGTATCGACTTCTCGAAGACGGCGTACCCGCAACCTTGTGCTACGTATATGCTTGTTTAGTCGCGGCCAACTCTCTCTCCTGTGCGGGCTTTATCCTCGCTCCTACGCTTCACTCGGCATTCTTTGAGGTGTTTGTCGACACAATGTACGACACGTTGTAACTACTTCGTTTGGGTTTTGCTGCTAGCACTTTGTTGTGGTAGGTTCGACATGTTATTTGCTGTTGGATGGCCGATTTGGTGGCTCTGGTACTCTTACGCAGAGTTCGATTTTGACCGTGCAAAAGCATTATTGTACATTAATTGGTACCCACAAGCATGGTTTGAGCGTCAGGCACGGCGAACTGCAAATTCATCGGAAGTGACACTGTTTTTGATCAGCTTCGACGCATTGCGCATGAATTCGAGCTTGGATTTGTGTCTTCGGATGGCATGCGATGAACTTTTCATTCAGTCACCGCCTCAGTCGTGTGGTGGAGTTCATGATCCGACAACGTCAGCAGAGAACAAATTCCAGAAGAATCAACTCCAAGCAATCGCCAAAAAGGCAAAGCTAGCAGCTTCAAATTCGCAAACCAGCTGCCTTGATTTTCGTGTTTGTCAGCATCGGTGTCGTCGTACACACGAACCAGTGCGTCGTGTTCTCGGATACTGTTTGTGAGGGCTTTCCACAATGTGTCGCGCATGCTTATCGCTGGTCCAGTACAGATCTTTGTCCGTGCCGAGCACTAATTGACGTCGAAAGCCCCTCAGACCTTTTCAGAATGGATGGAGCCGACCAACGGCGTAAACCTCATGCGAAAATTGGCGCTGTGGGGCGATTTACGCGTGATTGAAGTAGTGAATCGACGTCTCTCGATTTTACCAGATGAGCTACAGTATTGCTCAGGGCTTCGAAGCATGTAAGCTTTTTCTGGTACACATTTCGTGTTACCCAGCTAACCCGATCTGTATCAGAATGTTGGCATACACAGGCATCGAGGTCATCCCAGAGTGGGTATCCACCTTCACGAATCTGGAACTTCTGTGCGTCTGCAATCCTACCAGAAAATCTATTAACCAAAATCCACTCTAACCACAGTTTTTCATGGCTATCTGTCTGCAGAAGTATCGAAGGACGAGACGAGCCCTCGACAAGAACTTAGTAACCATGCCGGAAAAGCTATTCGAGCACACATGAAAGTATTGACATTTCTACACCTCGGGATCCATCAAAACCTTGTCCAACTACCCCGAATGACTGGCCCAACGAGTCTCCAAGTCTTGTCCATCGCACTGCTTCTCCAACTTCGAGAGATTTCGTCCCTCGTCGCACTCACAGCATTGAAACGAGTGCTTCTGGTGGGGAACATCCACATGGAACGCGTCCCAAACCTCGAAACGTTCGTCGTCGGAGATCCTCTCGCGTGCTGCAATGGCTACATCGGAGCGTGCGATCTCTCTCGAAATCTCTGTTCGACCACCTCAAATTGCACTGACAAGTCGAATCCAGAGAGAAAACCAGGCGAACGCTGTGACGCAGCAATTGCTCGACACTGTGGGGATGGCGACGTGTCAAATGCCAGAGATGCTAGACGAGTTTATGATGGTTCCAACGGAAGAGGACGTGGATCTTTGCCAAGGAATCATGTACAGGCAGTGCAGCCAAACGAATGCGAGTGGGATGTGCTACAGTGCGAGGATGCAAGTGGTCGCGTGTCAAAGTGTGCAATTGCATGAAATTGTAAGACGACAAGAGATCCAACAAGGAATTGGACTGCCGTGTGATGAAAAGTGGCTCGGATGTGGCGATTGATACACAAGTTGCCTTTTTCAAGCTTGAAGCTGACGTCAGCGAGTTCTGGTTCTGGAACAATCGAAGTCGCGCTAAGTGCGACAGCGAGGTTGCGCGAAGGTGCTGCATCTTTATTATTTACAACCTAGCCACATACAACAACCTAATTCACATCCGGTTATTTACACATAGCCCAGATCCTCCCCATACTCCGTCCAAGATAGTCGAATGTCGCGCCAAGGTCGCAGCAACAGCCACCGCACGTCACTCCTTCCAGCGCCTTCGTTGGGCAGCGCTCAATTCACATTTCGCCCGCAATTCCTCACTCCGTCACTATGGTGCGTCCAACAGTCTACGCAATCATCCCAAATAAGACGGCCTCTTACCTTCTGTACCGGTTTCCCATGGCAGAGCTCCCTCCGTAAACTGATCCCCTTCGGTAACCGCGTGCTGGTCAAGCGCTTCGAGGCCGTGGCCAAGACGGCCAGCGGCATTTACCTGCCGGACGCCGAGACCAAGCAGCAGAACGAGGGCGAAGTGGTGGCCGTGGGTCCCGGCGCGCGCGCCCCCGACGGATCGCTCATCCCCGCGCAGAGTTCGGTGGGCGACAAGGTGCTTCTCCCGGAGTACGGCGGCAGCTCCGTCAAGCTCGGAGACAAGGAGTTCTTCCTCTTCCGTGACGAAGACATCCTCGGCAAGATCGAGTAGACTTTTGGACCTTGTAGCTGGTCAGTCAGTTGGAGAGACTCCTTCCTATTGTTGTAGTTGGGGTCTTTTTTTACAGCAAAAGCAGGACAAAACCCGCGTCGACTTTTGACATCCGCCCGCAGCTTTGCAGAAGGTTTTAGGACTTCAAGAGAGCGACTGCGGGGTAATAAAGTATGTTAGCCCAGTTTCAAGAAGGTTTCTGATGGTATCTTGCTGACGTACGTTGTGGACCCCACGTAGTGTAGCTATGTTGGAAGATGGCTACATTTGTGTGAGGATGGGGGTGTAAAGTATCATTTGCAGATTCCGATTATGAGTGGCAATTGGCGGTCGTGGGGGAACTTGGTGGACTCGAAAGTGGACGTTTCCAGTCGCTGGCACTCGAGTCACGCCGATTTATTGCAAACAACGGATCGAATCGGAGACTTGATCGTCTCCAAGTTACGAACTGCCAGTCACAACTCCAAAGACGAAGAAGTGATTGCCGAATGGGGTCGGGATCTCCATGAACGACTCGCAGACTACGAACAAGAGAGCCGACTGCTGGTTCAATTGGCAAGCACTGGGAAAGTGGTTCAAATACTGCAACGAGCAGTGAAGACGACGATGGACGTGCTCGATATTTGGGATTCTGAAGTTGAGTCGGAGTGGACTCGGGAGCTCCTTCAAGAACGTCAAGAGAGAATGGGACTCTTCAAGCTTTTGTTGACGAATGAAAACCAATTTGTGGTGGAAATGGGCGACGAAGAGCAACAATTGGAGGTGTTGACGTTGATGAAGTACGGGGTGGAACAGTTTTTGAGTGTGTTGACACCGCAAGAGTTGGATTTGATTTCTACAGTGTACGATGAAATTGTCCGTCGTGGAAATCTTGTGGTGGGGACGATACCAGATTGGTTTGCTACCAATGAACGGGACTGGTCCGGGGCAGTGAAATCATCCGTCGAAGATGGGGAAGAAACTTGCTTGAGACAAGTTGATGTATGGGTGAAGCTCCACCACCCTCATGTACGAAAGCTCTATGGAGCAAGTCATGTTGGTGCCGCCTCAGTGATTCATGAGTTGAGTGTGTTGCGGTATGAAGGAATCCCTCCTTGGTGGTACATGTACGGCTGTGCATTGGGTCTGAAGTACGTGCACGAACGGGGACTCGCTCACAAATACTTGACGATGGATAATTTGCATTCGACCTATGAGTTCAAGGGGATGCTGAGCGGTCTGGACTTGGTTAGGCTCGACAGCTCAAAACATTCTCACGGTGCTTCCGTTGAAGCTGATGTGTTGGCGTTCGGGTATGCCATGTTTAAGTACCTTGTGGATTGTTTCAGTGTTGATAACTCCGAGTTGGATACGTTTGAAAGAGAGCAACGCCTTCCAGACCACCGACCAAGGTTTTTTAGCGAACAACAATGGCATCTACTCGTGGGAATGTGCGCCGACAATGCTGCAGAGCGGACAAGAATGATTGAGGTCGTCCATGAACTTGAGTTGATACAGAAAGAGGCCCATGACAATATCTGGGAAGACGAGCTTTGCGATGCTCCTCAATTCGTAGACGATGTGGAATCATACATGATCCCAGACGCAAGTAAAACGATAAGTGACGTTCTGCGTGATGCTGACGAGTTGTGCGACGAAATTGAAGATTTTGAGCTCGTGAATCGCCCAGTGTGCAATAGGCTGAACGACATATACAAGCAGCTTTCTGGAGCCGAGAAGCCATTACCGGCAGCTCTGGTGGAAGATTTCTGCTCGATCCTGTGGCGGTTCTTTCTCCAGCTTGAAGAGCGTTCGCAAGGCGATTTCTGCAGTGTTGCTTCGCTCTGTGCAGCTGACACCATTGCCAATCGAAATTATGGCCTGCATCATGATATCGATCGCCTCATTTTGAGCACACCTCTGCTACACAGCCATCAACCTGTGCATTGTTGGCAGCCGACGTGGGAGCAAACGTCTGAGTGGCAACAGAAGGCACTATGTTCGTGTCTTGAGAACCCTCTTGAGTTCATAAACGCGCTGGAAAGTGACACCAGCAGGGACGAGGCGATGTTTCTGCTGAAGCTCGAGGCTGCCAACACCTTTAAACCACGTACTGACAACGAAAAAGGAACTTCTTCAGGCATTTTGAGCGCCGTAGCCCTTCCGAGATGGCTGATCCCGCCGCATCAAGTGGAGCTTGGACGACATCTAGCCGATGGATCCTTTGGCGCTGTTTATCTCGGCAACTGGTTCAACACAGATGTGGTGGTTGAAACAAGTCCTCACGAACCAATCCGACCGAGAAAACCGCGAGCAGTTCTTTCACGAAGTAAACTTGTGGGCAACCTTGAACCACGACAATTTAATCAAGCTCTACGGCGCGTGTCATGAAGGCCAGCCGTTCTTCGTATGTGAACAAGCAAACCAAGGCACTCTAATCCAGTACTTGGAGTGTCGAAAGCATGTTCCAGCGTGGAGATCGATCTGGGAAGCAGCCAAAGGACTGCATCATCTTCATGAGCGTGGAATTGTACACGGAGACTTGAAAGGGAACAACATCCTCGTTTGTGATGGAACAGCAAAGCTGGCAGACTTCGGGCTGAGCGTGTTCGTCAACAGTGCAGACGCTTCAGACGCAGCTGGTGCACTTGGTGCATTTCGTTGGAAAGCTCCCGAGTGCTTGGCAGGATCGGGGCCCACTTTTGCATCGGATATTTACTCCTTCGCCATGTGTATTATCGAAGCGATCAGTGGAGATTTTCCGTGGGGTAAGTCTATGCCCGATTCAGCCGTAGAGTTCAACGTGCTTCAAAAGAAAATGCTGCCGCCGCGCCCGAGTGGTTTTAGCGACGCTCAATGGGATCTCATCGCTCGGATGTGCTCTTTTGATCCTCAAAGGAGGCCCAATGCGGCCGCACTGGTACACTTACTGTGGAAATTTGCTTGAGACCTTGGACTCTGAATAGGATCTGAATGGCAACGTACTGTACAGCAAAACAGCCTCATAGTTATTGCACGTTTTGCATTAGTCACTAGCAGCTTATCCTACCTAGTACAGCAACCATATTTAAAATCCAAAGCGGCGAGGACGTGGTGGGCGCCTTGCTGTTTTGGAAGAACTCACAGGAGGATCTGATCGCCCGGGTCCTGCCATCGTCATACGCTGCTTCTTGTGCAAACGACTTGTCGCGAGTTTCTTTTCGAAATCATCTCGTTCCTCCTTTTCCTTAGCACTCTTTGAAGCTTCCATTTCATGCTCCATCTCTATTGATTCCTCCTTCTCCTTCATACGCTTAAGAAGGCGTGACTGGAACGACTCCTTCACACTGAAAAACATGGGGCCCAGCTCAGCCAGCCACTCACCTTCCACTGCTGTCGCACACTGCATGTACTCTTTGCTTGTGTAGATAAGCTCGTGATATACAACGAAATCCGGTGTGTAACCAAGTCCAAACAACGCGGCACTTGGGTGCAAATTGCACGGCATACCCGTCAGCATGTTCACGTACTCTCCAATACCCTTGATTTGCGCCGAGTTGTAGAAGTATGCAGAGCAAATCGCTTTACGAACCACATCCCACCGTCCACCACATGAGCGAAGGCGCACATGTTGTTGCTTCATGATGTCTGCCAACTGCTCGCGCACCTCTCGGGCCTTGCGTAGCCCCTTGGCATGAATGAAGTGGTCAGAGCACCATTGAGCTGAGTGGCGGTTGGACTCCCATTGCTGATACACATTCAGCAGTGTAAGGTGGTCACTTTCAGGCACGAAAAACTTCTCTCGAGCAGCGTCACTCTCTTCCTCGCGATCTTTCGGGCGGAAAAACACACTGGGCACTGAGAGCATGCTAACAACCACAAGCACCTCGGCAGAGCACCCTAACTGTTCACTGAACAGCAGCATCTTCGCCAGGGGTGGGTCCAGAGGAAACACCACCATTTTCTTGCCAATTTCTGTAAGTTCGCCCGTGTTGTCGAGTGCTCCCAAAACCCACAGCTGGTACATCGAGTTGATGATATTGTCCTGGGGCGGTGGGTCCATGAAATCAAATTCTAGCAGGTTGGAGACCCCAAGCGACTTGAGCAGCAGAACCACATAGCCCAAATTAGTTCGCTGAATTTCAGGAATCTGCGCTTCGAGTAGTTCGTTGACAAACTGCCGCTCTGTGTACAAGCGGTAGGCTACACCTGGACCAGTACGTCCGGCACGACCAGCACGCTGGTTGGCATTCTGTTGACTGATGGGACTGACCTGCAACGCATCCATTCCGATCTTAGGGTTGTACACCTTCACCTTGCAAAAACCTGTATCGATGACGTACTTGATACCATCCACAGTCAGTGACGTCTCGGCAATATTAGTCGACACGATACATTTCCTGATGTCGGAGGCATCAAAAATCTTAGCCTGCAGGTCTGCTGGTAGCTGAGAGTACATCGGTAGAACCATGAGCGGTGGTGCACCGTCCAGCTTGCCCATTCGATCCGCCAACACGTAACAAGTAGCTTCAATATCTTCTTGACCCGTCATGAACACAAGAACATCACCAGGCGGATGCGACAAATGAATTTGCATGACTTGCTTCACAGCTGAATCCACGTAATCTTCGCTGGGGGACTTGGCGTAGCGCGTATCGACGTGGAATGTTCGGCCCTGGGATTGTAAACATGGGCACACCACCAAAGAAATTGGCAAACTTGTCAGCATCCAGTGTAGCCGACGTCACAACAAGTTTGAAGTCGCTGCGACGCTGGACCACCTTACGCAGGATGCCGAAGAGAACGTCTGTGTTGAGAGCACGCTCGTGGGCCTCATCCATAATCACGCACGAGTAGGAATCGAGATCAGACTCACGTAGAGACTCACGCAGCAAAACACCTTCTGTCATGTACTTGATAATAGTCTTGTCGGAAGTCAGATCCTCGAATCGAATAGCGTAACCCACTTCCTGACCCAAAGTCACCTCCATTTCTTCACTAACACGCTGAGCCACCGACATTGCCGCAACACGACGCGGTTGCGTACACCCAATCATACCAAACTTTGAGTATCCTTCCTCGTGCAAGTACTGCGTAAGTTGCGTGGTTTTACCCGAACCCGTTTCGCCAACAATCACTACAATCTGGTTCTCTCGAATCACTTGCATCAGTTCTTCACGGCACTGGAAAATAGGAAGAAACTCACGCTGCTGACGAAGTGTGCGCGTCTTAGCAAAAACGCTAACAGCCTTCTGCTTCTTCAGGTGTGTGGAGAACTGCGAATCCTGCTTGTAGTTCTCCACATTATCTTCTTCATGTTTTTCTTCCTTCCTCTTCATCCGATCCCACATCTTTCTTGATACCAATCACGTCTCCCATCCGAGATCCCCCAACCTCCCAAAAGCGCTTCCTCATCTTGTTCCGTTCACGCTGTTCGCGCACCTCGCGCAACAACTCGCTCCCTTTTCTGGCACACACGGCCATATCCGCGGTCGGATCTTTCACCGTGGCCACCATCTCCACCTGCGTCGTAAATGCCACCCTTCCATCCAAAAAGGGCGGCTTCGTGCTGTGCACCATAATCTGCACCCTCGAGTCCAGCTCGTCGTCAAAGTCCGTGTCCACACGACCACTCGCCACAACTCCACTAGTCAGCAGTCTGTTCTTCTCCCACGCTTCCTGATCCGCCGAGAGCGCCGACGCTCTGGCAGACATGCCCTTGAGTTTATTATCTCCTCGAGCTCGAGTCTGCTCCAGCTGCTCCTCCAGCGCCTTAAACTTCTCCTCACTTCCCAGGAACACGTGCCCCTCATGAGCCTCCATGCCTCCAGCGTCATCATTCAGATAGAACTCTCTGTCAAAATCTTCCTCCACCTCGTCGTCGTACTGTTTCTTGGGCGCTTCCACCTTCTCTCTGTACCTAACAGTGTGTGTCTGTTCTTCTCCTCCGCCTTCTCCTCTCCCTGTTCTTCTCCTGTCCTGTTCTTCCCTCTGAAACCTGTTCAACCTGTCCCCATCACTCGTTTTGGGCGTATCGGACCCCTCTGAGACCCTGGAAACACTCTGCAGACGTTCAGGAGCGTCCCATTCACTGGAATTCAGCTCGGAGCGTCCGTTAAAGTCTCCTCGAGCGTGAAAAAACTCGTTTTTCCCGGTGTGAAGCCGTTTCAAGGCCCCCAGAGCCGCGATTTTCACGCTCCTGACGCTTCTCGGCTGCCAATTTGTCCAAACCCAATTGGGATCTACGTGGACGCTCGGAATCTCTGTGAGAACGCGACGCAAAGAGGCGCGAGGGGCTGCGACGGCTTCGACTGTCGCTCCTGGAGCTCCTACTGGCGCTGCGACTGCGGCGACGGCGCGAACGGGAGCACGAACGACTGGAGCTGCGTCTGCGATGGGCGGAAGGCGAGCGGCGGCGGCCCCTGGAGCGGGAGCGACTGCGCCGAGAGACGTCTCCGCGAGCCATTGTGTAATTTGGCAATAGAAAAGTTAATAATTGTGTACACAATAGAAAAGTGTAAATTCAGAAAAAGAAAGGGGAAATGTATATAAAGCATCTAATTGTCCACAATACGTTTGTTTTATTACAATGACGGCTCAAAGCACAGGTAATGCTCGTGGTGCTCGCTATTCAGGTGTGCATCAGCATGAGCGGATTCTTTGGAAGTGAGTTGCAACTCATCCTGTACTTGTAATTCATAAGCGACCCAATTCATGGCGTCTCAAACTGCTCTACTTGCTGGTGATCCTTTATGATACTTTGTGCTCATCGGACCCACTACTCAAAGTGACAGAGATTGGATTCTCGAAAGCGCTTTATCTTGTCGCTCATGATCTTGCCATCCTTCGGAGGCGTGTTTACCAATACGTTGGTTACGATTCGACTGAGGGGCAACATGAGGTCGAAAGGAGCCTGCGTTGTGCTCTATCACCTTCCATGGATAAAGTTCACATTGTATCCTGTTCTCGATGATTCGTTTCTTATACACAATCAGAACTTTGTTATTTTTTAGTCACCATATCCCACGTCGACGAGGTGCAGCTGCAGAAGGTGTAGACGTGGAGACCGTTGATGCAGTTGCAGCGTCCGACACGGAATAGGAAGGCTTGAGTGTCCAGCGTCGACCGCGACACACTGCCATGTCACGCAGGACGTGCCTGAAGACAAGTTTATCCTTTGGCGCGACGACGTTGCCAAAGTTTTCAAGAAGCCGCTCGGTCGTGACGCCTGCAGGGTTAGCAACAAGAAATGCGTGCAAGCGCTTCGTCATTTCACCTGCACTTAGCGGGGACTTGGACGGCGTAGAGCTTGCGGCACGAGGTGCTGGTTGAGCTTGAGTCACTGGGGCTGCAACACCATCACGTCTCTGTTTGATCCTGGCGAGCATATCTCGAGAGGATACTCCACCACTCTGTCCACCCCTTCCTCGACCCCTGCCACGACCTCGCACATTACCACGACCTCGAACGGCAGGTTGTTGTCGTCGTTGAGAGGGGTCTCCTGCAGCTCCCGACCGGCCAGTCCAAGTCGGAGTGTAAATTGTTTCGCGTTGCTGCCGCACAAGAGCGCCTGACGCCCGAAGAGCACTGAGTGCACCCTGAGCAATTTTCGTCGCCTCTATCTCCACTAGATCTGCTTCTTGGTTCTGCACGCCATCAGACTCGACGGCCGAGTGGTCAAATACTCCACGCACGTCTCCGCCATCAAACAATTGCTTCAAAACTGCATCATTGTCTCCAGCGTCCACATTGTTCCTACCATCCTCTGACTGGGGTGTGTCGCCATTTTCTGCTTCCTCTTCCTCGCCGTCTTCGAGTTCTGCAGGCCGCTCAACATTTCCAGCAACGAACAACTCGTTGGTTTCAGCAGCACCATCTTCATCTTTTTCATCAGCTAGTACAAACAAATCTCTCAACGAGTGTTTGTTAAAACAGCGTTTGCGCTTCGCGTCATGAAGCACCTTACTGGTGAGGTACTGTTTGAAGATCTGGCGGTGATAAATTTTCTCTTCGATTGTACCTGCGGTCACTAGACGGTACACAGTGACAGGCTTTTGTTGGCCAATGCGCCACGCACGCTCACGGGCTTGTACATCTGTTGAAGGATTCCAATCCGGGTCAAAAACTACGACGCGGTCGGCTCCAACAAGATTCACGCCAATGCCACCAGCACGTGTAGTCAACAAAAATGCGAACAGTTCGCTACCCGGTGCGTTGAACGCGTCCAGGCGCTGTTGTCGTTCTGCAACGGCAGTTGTGCCATCAAGACGACAGCATGCGTGTCCAAGCCTCGACATAAAACTTTCCAAAATATCCAACATGCTGCGTGTTTGGGTAAATATGAGGACGCGATGACCTTGCTCCTTCCATAGGTACAGCACTTTTTGCAGCACAACCATTTTCCCACTAGCTGATGCGGCGCCAAATGGTTCATCGCTTTCACCTTCTTCTTTCTCGTCGTCACCTTCGTCCAACAATCCAGCAATACTGGTAAAGCCTTCCTCTTCCTCTTCATCATCGTCATACGCTTGTCGTTTCTTGTCGGCTAACCTCCCGTCACCAAACGTAGCAAGCAGATCTGGATGGTTGCAAATATGCCGCAGTACGGAGATAGCTCGGAATGGCCGAATGTCTCGGCGTAAAACTGATGCCACCTCAGGCGAGGCGAGAAACCGTTTGTATAATGCTCGCTGACGCTTGGTGAGTCTGCAAAACAGTATCTGTTCCTGCTTGCCAGGTAGCAATGCACCCATAGAACCACTGGCACTATTAGTCAGCACCTCCTGCTTGGTGCGACGGAGCAGGAATGGTTCAATAAGATCTTTCAATGCGAGCGCACACTTGTATGTCATAAGTACTTGCATCTTCGTCGCCGTAGCGTATCCGCCAGCACGAATTGGCAAAACGAATTCGTCATCAAAGGTGGGCAGCGTACCTAGACGGCCTGGATATACAAAATCAAACAGCGACCACAGCTCACGTAGTCGGTTCTGGATAGGCGTGCCTGAAAGAATAATTCGATGCACAGTACGCAATTGTTTGCATGCCAACGTGGTTTCAGCGTCTGGGTTGCGAATACGGTGCCCTTCGTCCAACACGACGTAGTCCCATTCTCGCGTTAGGAACAAACTCTGATATTGACGAACATTCTCGTAGGTACTAACAACCACGCCGCCGCCTGTAGGATTATCATCACTCATTCCACGATACCCTGTTTCATCCATCTCTCCATCTGACATTTCATCCTCAAAGCGGAAAACCTCCTCAATGAGCTGCTCGTAGCAATCACTCGAAAATGAAGTATTCACGCCTGTTCCGGACGCATGCAGCAGCACGACACGCATCCACGGCACCCACTTGTGCAGCTCCCGTACCCACTGCAACAACACCGATGCCGGACACAACAACAGCACAGTTCGAAGTCGCCTCGCACGATGCAGCGAGCCCAAAAATGACGCCAACTGCACCGTCTTGCCAAGTCCCATATCGTCACCTAAAATCCCGCCAACGCCTCGTTCATGCAGCTTATGCAGCCACTCGAGACACTCTCGTTGGTGTGGTAGCAACTGCGTCAGCACGTAACTCGGTACCAAAAGACCCGACGCCGTCTCCGTCACATCCCACGGCGAATAAAACTTGGGCCCTGTCTCCTCTTTTTCTTCTTCTTCTGCTTTTGTTTCTTCTTCATCGTAGTCAGCAGGTCGAGGGTTGTTGTAAAACGTTTTCCTTCCTTCAGTCACTGAATCGTGGAGCTCTCTCCGTAACTCATGGAGGCGACGTCGATACAAATCCAAACTTCCGTCGTCTGCCCACGTGGCTGCTGCAGCTTTCCTGTCCGTTTTAGAGATTTTCTGCGTAGGAGACGAAGCTTCTCTAACGTTAATGTTACAATCTTCTTCTGAGGTGGTAGTTTTCGTAATTATTCGTTCTTCTCCACGAATCAGACGTCGTCGTTTGGGCGATTTCTTATTCTTCACATTTTTCTTCTTCTTGTTCTTCTTCTTATTGGAATCTGGCGCGTAATCCGAGTCGCTGTCAGAAGAAGAAGAAGGTGCAAAGTCGCTGGCTTCCGACGCGTCTGGGGAGTTCTCTACGGGAGGAGAGGGCGGCGGAGTTTGATAGGCAGTTAGAGGAGATGCAGACGCGTCTGGAGAAGGTGGTGGTGTGGCTGCAGACGCAGTGGGGGCGTCAGGACCAGCGACTGAAGTTGACAGAGCCATTGACGGAAAATAGGGTAATGACAGGAACAGAAGACGTCGCGGACGATGCAAGGAATACGAGCAAGTGCATTACACGATCAATCGGAGGACGCTCTTACTGAATCCAAGTTTCAGAAATACTAGTTAAATGTATTTACAGTTTAGTGGCCTTTATCGACCCGCCCGAATTGAAGCGTCGACAAGATTATGGCGGGAAGTGTATTTTCGGTGGTCGTAATTCTGACGTCAGAGACCTTGAAGCGGATGTGGACTATCATAGCCACCATTCCTCCTCCTCCTCTTCGTCCAGTTCTTCAGCTTCTGGCACTGGACAATTCTCCTCTAGCCAGGCAATCACGTGTTTCTGGTTGGCCTTGGCGCCTCTGTCTGGTAAACTGTCCATCAAAACTCTCTTTGCGTACTGGAGACCAGGCCCAAGGTCGAAGTGGAAACTATGAAACAACAGCAGCTCGAACATTGCACGGGGACTTCTCCACAGATCCACAGTGTAAGGTGTCAAGGATGGAAAACGGGCGAGCAACCAGTTGGCTACACGCAAATGCCCATTGCTCAACGCTCCGTCGATCGCCTTCCGTGAGCAGCCCATGAACTGGTGTCTGTAGAGCCACTTGACCACTTCGAGATGGCCGTTTTCAGCAGCACCGTCCATTGCTTTTGTCGTGCATTCCTCCCGTCGATTTGTGTTGAGCCATCGCACGATCTCGAGGTGGCCGTTGGCTGCAGCGCAGTCCATTGCGGCCGTCGTACAGCCTTCGGAACGATTGAGATGCAGCCACTTCACAACTTCCAGATGACCGTTAGCTGCTGCATCATCCATGGCTTCTGTTGCAAGCCATTCTGTTCGATACCGACACAGCGCCTGGTGCACTTTGAGATAGTCATCGGAAGCGGGTACGAACATTTTAAAAGTCTCTTCGCGTGAGTTCCGAGCTGTTCGTCGTGATGGTGATGCTGCCACAGGGGAATATCCAGGCACGGTTGACGGCTGCAATGTTTGGAAGTACTCCAGCATCTCCAAGCGTCCGTATCTCGCAGCTTCGTCCAAAACGCAATAGTCTGGAATTCGCTCCGATTCCGGAAAATGCTCGACCAACCACTTGACCATGTCGAAGTGGCCTTCACGAATTGCATGCAAAAGGCCGTCGCGCACCTTGTCGATCGCACCTCGTTCGAACAGATATTCCATCACTTCGATGTTGCCTTTGTAGGCTGCGCTGAACACGAGCTCCGAATACAACCTTTCGTCACCAACACACGTCCAGCGTCCCGCAGGATGTTCCATCAACCACTGCAAAATTGCACAATCCCCACGCACACAAGCGTGCACCATGGCAGTTCGCCATTCCGCTCGCCAGTTCGAGCCTTCCGGTGGTGGGTCATTCTGCGTTGCGATGCGCTTCATAAGATCCAAGCGGCCTGATCGAACCAGATCCTTTATCGCAATGGCAGACCGAAGTCCATCGCGTTGCAGGTATCCGCAGTCCAGTTGCCACTCAATCACATCGGGATGCGAGCAGAATTCAGCATAATCCAACACGCACTTGCCTTGTGGCAGCAACAGCTCGGCGAGTTTCATGTCGCCAACGCGCAGAGCGGCCTTAATGGCGTTCGCAGTGTCTGCTTCTCCGTATCTACCTGGCGAATATCGCCACAACCAACGAGCCACAGCTGCATGTCCGTTCTCCACAGCTTCCACGAGACTGCGTCCCCCCAATGCACCACATGTGTCAACTCCACCGAGTTCTTCGTCTGAATGCAGTGATCTCCACTCTTTACATCCTTCTTTTCGCCTCCAGCATCATGTTCCAATAGAAACTGCAAGATCTCCGATTGTCCGTCCTTGGCAGCCAGCTCCACGACCTCCATAGCCACTTCACACGCCTCGAAATGCTCAAAAAGCCACTTGACAATCTCAAAGTCTCCACGTGACACCGCAACTTCCAGAGCTTCTGAAAACTGCCATTTGTAATAGTGAACATCCAGAGTGCAAGTAGCGACTGAGCGACCAATTGGAATCGTTGCAATCGGCAGCAGCAGAGCGTCCAGACGTCCACATCCATTGCAGCAGCTTGGTGGAACTGTAATGGCACGCTTCGTGCAGTGACAGACAGCGACTGGGGCCCAGGAAGTCGGCGATGATGGGACCCACGTCCTGCAGCCCCAAAATCTGGTGGCGTAAGAATCAGATCGATGCAAAGCAGTGGCGAGTGCATTGCGCTTGAGTCTCTCGCGGAAGAAGGCGGAATGGCTGCTGAGGGATCATCCACCATAACTTCAACCGCACTTTGAGCCGTACTCGGAGAATTCTGTGTCATTCAGAGACTTCTAGTGTATACGTTCCTACAGGCTAATGAAGTTCTGAGGACTGTTTAAGATGGTAGATATACCGCACTTAATTATGACATATAGAAGATGGAAGGGAATACAGTTTCGAGCGCTGCAGAGTGGAAGCGACCTTGCGTCCATCCCTATGACGACCAGTGAAACGTGGGGATGGACAGCGTAACCTTGTATGATTGCTCCGTGCCACGTGGGGCTAGGAAGGCTTCAAGCTCCGTTCATGTCCCGATGGATGATCCAATTGCCCACCGCCGAAAATCCCTTTAACATGAGCATTCGACCGAGGGTAACGAATTTGTTCCCACAGAGCACAACGCACAGATCCCCATCTACATTTGCTGAGGCAAGAGAATTCGATGTCGTTGCAAGTTGATTCGCGTGCCTTCAGTTCTGTTCCAGAACACTTGGTACAAATCACAGAGTGGTGTATAGGAATTCGTACCATTTCAGTTCAATACAAAACTCCTACGAAAGCTCTCGCAAGCAAACCAACGGATTACAACGTTTCCTCCTTCGTCTGAGACTTCGTCATCTTCACCTGCGCTGTCTTCCGAATCGCCATCAGAACCCCACGAATACTCTGTAGATTCTCGCAAGAACTGCACAACATCCGTGTGGCCCGCAGAGGTGGCACTCGACAGCGCTGAGCTTCTTTCACTTGCTGGCAGATTGCCCAGGCTGCGTCATTCTTGCCGGCTTCAATGTCTTGTTCGTAATCCTCGTGCACAAACTCCCCGTCATATTCATCTTCACGTTCATCTCCAATCTCCCCCAACAAAATCTCAACAACTTCGAGATGTCCTTCTCGAGCAGCAGCCACCGCTGCCTTCGTTAAATCAGCCACCACCGAGTCGTCCAGTGTGTAGTCTCCAGGTCCCATGACAGTTGGTAGTAAAGTCTTCACAGTTTCAACTTGACCCTGAGTCGCCGCATGCTCCATCGCTTGTGACGCAGTGCAGTCCGATCTCTTGAGTAATTCACGTAGCCACTTAACTCGGTTCATCCTGACTGCTGCAATGACAGCTTCTTCAGGTTTCATGGCCAACGTGTTGATTCGTTTGAGGACATCAGGTAAACCCAGAATTTCAAGTGGGAAGTGCACTCCGTTCAAACTTTTGTATTGGGCATCGACAGCTTTTCTGGGTTGGCGTTTGATTGTGTTGGTCTCTTTGACATCTTCATTCTTGAACTGCTTCGATTTTTGTGGAATTTTACTATCGCGTTGCAGTCGCTTTCACTAAAATGTTAGCGATAGTAATTACAGCATCAGGGTGAAAGGCTTTGAGAAATGCAAATGTAGACAAACTCAACTGCCAGCGGGATTTGCAATCGTTTTCAAAACAATTTTGCTTTCTCAAGAAACTTTTCTCGCTCATTCATTTCATGCATACTTAATTAGCAGTGTGGGCTCCCTCAAGGGATACGCTCCAGATCAACGATCCCAACCAATTCGACATCCTGCTGTTTCTTGACTGGTACATCCCCAACATCTTCAACCCTTAGCGACCCAGACCAGCCCCGTTTGGCGATGATCACAGAGCCAAAGGACAATCATGCTGTGACGTGGATGAAAGAGAAACATAATGTCCGAGTCGATAGTCACAGATAAATGTTGGTATGAATACTAACTCTTCTACAATTTGACTGCTCTCAATTTGGGGCTCACAATGCTATGCATGAAGAAACAACATGAAAAAAGCCCAATTAGCTGAATAAGAAAACGAGGTCATACCAGCCCAATTGCCTGCACCACTGTTTAATTGGCACAAAGCATCGAACGGAATGCTAGATTGGTGGTCTACAACCCGAGTTGGCAGGGCTAACGCTAGCTCTCAGTACAAACTGCAGCTTTTATTTGGACCCTTACGGACAGTGATGGTGTAGTCGCAATGCTAATGGCTCCATTTTCAAAATGCGCTGACACTAAAGTTTTCTTGACTTCAGTTGGGTGTGATAGTCTGTGGTTGGGAGTTCGCTAGTGAGATAAAGCGAAGCAACGTGACTGGACGAGCTCTACTGCTTTTCCTGCCTCAACTAGCTTTGCTTACAATCATCGTGGCCCAGTTCTTAAGTTTTAGACGACGCTCACACCGACTTGTACGACTCGCAAGCATGATGAACAACTGCCTGATCTTATGAGGAAACTATCCCTAACGGTTGCATGTTTTCATTTGCCAACTACCTTTGTAGGTCGTGGTCAGAAGCACAGTGCTGATTTTATTTGTTGTCGTCGCCCTCGTCCATTCCGGGTTTCGCATGGGCATCGGCCTATGCTGCTGCAGTCGCTCGTTTTGGTGTGCTTTTTTCACCTGTTGATTGTATTTCCAAGCACTACTAATGCTTTGACCTGCATGTTTAGCCCTATCACATATCACGCTGATGTTGCCCCAGACCCCGAAGCATGCGGACTTGTTTTGAATAACTGGTATGGTTCAACATTGGTATCCGTGAAATGACTGTCTTGCTTACGAACCATTATGCCGGTAGCTACATGGCATTTATACGTAAGATTTGTCACTTCTACGGCACGGCCAGCATATTGACTCCTCTGGTACGTTGAAATTGGCATTCTGAATAACAAATTTACTAACTGTGTAATGATACCTAGGTGACATTAGTTTTTGCTGAGCTGTCCAGTGAAACCCGTCAGAATTTCGGACGAGCACATTGCCAAGCATTTTTGTCCAAGACACGGTTGCTGTAGCGTGATCTACTCACTCTGCATGCCTCAGTACCCGTCCACAGGCCACCAACAGCATCTTGTTAAATACTTCGAAGTGTGTGTATCTCGGTTCATCTGCATTTTTCCTCCAGCCACGCCACGATTCTTGTGCAGTTGGATTTCATTGCCCCGTCAGCCAAAAGTAGTGGCAAAATATTTTCCTTAAAACTTGGAGTAAAGAGGTCGCAGTAATGCGCACGCATGAATAACAGCACCTCGAATCGTTTGACTCCCTCAAACGATAGCGTCAATTCTGAAGGAGTATGCTGCAGATAGTGAGACTGGAGCCAATACGCAACTCGCAGATGACCGTTGCTTAGCGCATTTGTGATGGCATTAACGGTGCAACCTGTAGACCGATTCGCATCCTGCCATTTGAGAATTTGCAAGTGTCCGTTCCTAGCCGCCAGATCCATCGCTTTAGGCGTACACTAGGCATTTGTATTTTCATAAAGCCATTGTACAATTTCGATGTGGCCGTTCGAAGCAGCAGAGGTACACCCCTCCGTTCGGTTTGCGTGAAGCCATTGCAACACTTCTAGGTGACCATTTGCCGCTGCTCGATCCATCGCCTCTGTAGTGCAACCTTCGTCTCGATTAGTGTGCAGCCACTTCACGATATCTAGATGACCGTGAGCTGATGCAACGTTCATCACGTTCGTTGACCAAGTCCTAGGGATATTCACGTGCAACCACTGGATGACAGCCAAGTGGCCGTGTATCGAGGCAATATTCACCGCCATACCTTTGGACCACAGTAACGATGTTGAAATGGTTCGTTTGAAACCATTTCTCGTGGGATAAAACACCTCCATGGACTTTAAGCCGTGCAAATACTCCAAGATGTCAACATGTCCATGTTCAGCAGCTTTATTAACTAGGAGATACAGTCGGGCACTGTCAGCACACCATCCACGATCAATCATCCATTTGAATGTGTTCAAGTGGCCACGTCGAGTTGCGGTTTGCATCATCATACCAACTCCGCCAAACACCGCCATAGCGCCCACACTAATCAGGAACTCCACTGTGCCAGTATGCCCACCTTCAGTTGCCGCATGCATCAAGCCAAAAAATGATACGTTGTCACCTGAATTCACCGCTGTATCTCCCAACGGATGTTCCATGAGCCAGTGAAGCACGGGTAGATCCCCAAGCGTGCAGGAATATTGAAGCGCCTCTCCCCAAGAAGAAATCCACTTTCTCTGGTCTTCAAGCAGAGGCGAATGAAGCAGTAGAATCGACTGCATCTTTGTTAGAAATAGCTTCCCATATTTAGCCGTAGTAGTGAGGCTGCGGTGACAAGGTGTTGTCACAAGTGAGACTGCCATCGCAGGATCAAGAGTGATGGTAGAAAGGCAACATGGTGGCGGAGTGCGCACTCGGTGCACTGCCTGCCAGTCCCTTATTCGTAACAAGTTGTCTGTGAGTGAGTTCGCGTACGCCTTCTAACAGGGTTATGAGCCCAAGACCGACCCAAGCTACGAACTGCGCTACACGTTGGTAACTACACTACGACATCAAGATGTCATCTTCATCTGACTCCGACAACGACCGCCGCAAGAGCAAGAAGGACAAGTTCCACATCAACTCTCACGGAAACCCAGTCAACTGGAATGGAGAGAACTGGCCTTTCTATAAGAAAAGCATGACCGTGGCTTTCCAGCAGAGCTTGCTGGAGCAGATTGCGATCGGCAAAGTCGAGGAAGACGTGAGCTGGAGTCAAGACGAGAAGGATGAACACACCAAGAAGCAAGCCAAGATCCAGATGCTGATCATGGGTTCGCTGATGACAAGACTGGCCCAGCAGTTGATGGACCAGAAGTCTGGAACCGACATGTGGACAGAGCTTTGCAAGATCTACGAGGGAAAGAACAATGATGCCACCAAGGCGCAGAAAGTGTATCGCTTACAAGGAGAGCTGCACAGGACTCATTTGCGTGCCAACGGCGACGTGCGTGGTCATCTGTATGCGATGTTTCGCATCAAGAACGAGCTGGAAGAGCTCGGATCGCCGTTGAGGGACCTTCAGATGGTGGACATGTTGTTGCGCAGCTTGCCGATGCAAGTGTGCTACAACGAGCTTCGCAGAAAGGTGCTATTTAGCTCGAACATGAGCAAGTACACGCCTGCCCTTGTGCGCGAGATGATTCTCACGGCTGAGACTCGGAGCAAGGATTGGGAGCAGAACGCTTTTGGCAACAACCAAATCAAGAAGAAGCAAAGCAGTGCTTCGACTGGCCAGAAAGGCAGCTACAACAAGAATGCTGGTGATACATCAAGGAAGAAGACGCCGAGGACCGACGTCGAGTGCTACAACTGTGGTGGCAAGGGCCACTACAAGCGCGACTGCCCTGATTTGGAAGAGAAACCCAGTGCAAGGAGGAATGCGCAGGCCAAGATGGCACGATCGGGTGAGAAGACCACAACTGTATCTGAGCAGACTGGAAAGTCCAGCCACACGGACAAGCATGACGTGGTGGTGGGCGAAGTTGTTAAGCGAGTCGCAAGGGACTATGACTCGGGTCGTTGGTATTTTGATAGCGGAACCAATGCACATATCGTGGCGAGCAAGGAGTATTTCACGGTGATGAACAACATGGACAGCGGGAATCCAAGTATCTCGGGGTTCGCAGATGGTGTCGATGCCCAAGCGGAAGGCTTTGGGACAATTTTACTCGCTACCATGATTGATGAAGAGATGGTGTTTGTGTTCGTGGAAGACGTACTATATGTCCCGAAAGCCGGGTGTAACCTTTTCTCACCTGGACAAGCACTGGAGCAAGGCTTCAAGATGTCGTGGGATCAGGAGACAATGATGTTCGGTATGACAAAGGATGACACAGAAGTAATTCGCACGAAGCATCAACATCGACTTTGGACATTTGACGTGCACAACATTGGCGGTGTCAAGGTTGGCAAGCAGACTACTGCTATCAAAAAGCAAGTAGTTGCAAACTTTGCGGTGACGGATGGGGTCGAAGATATCGACGTCTGGCACGCGCGGTTGGGGCACACTTGTCCTGAATATATTCGTCTGATGGTCGACCGACAAATGGCCAACGGCAATCATGCTGAAGAAGCGTGGGAAGATTGATTGTGCTGACTGTCATGACGCAAGACGTTCCAAAAGAAACTCGAGCGTAACATTGGAGAAGGTGAACGACATTGTTTTTGCGGATTTGCTGATTCCGGGACTGAGCAACGGCACGGCATTCACCGCTGTACTGGTGGTGATGGATGGATACTCGCGTTTTGTGACCACATACCTGCTGAAGTCACGCAACGAAGGTGAAGTTAATGCAAGGATGCAGGAGTACATTGCTTGGGCAGAACGCCAGCATGGAAGACGCATACATCGAGTGGTGACACGTGAGATTATTGATAATACCGAAGGAGGTGATCCAGTACGTGAAGTTCTTACTGATAAAGGACAAGAGTTTCTGCAACGGAACGATGGAACGGTGGTACAGAAAGAAAGGAATTGTACTCACGAAGGTGGGGCCGAATGCGTCGCAGTTGAATCCTGTGGAACGCACTCACCAAACGCTGATCGGGATGGTAAAGACCATGATGCATGAGTCAGGTTTACCACCTTCATTTTGGACACACGCACTTGAGACTGCTGTCTATGTTAAGAACCGTGTGCTTTGTAAGGGTGCTGGCCGCACACCTTATGAGCTGATGTTTCGCGTGAAACCAGATATCCACCACATTCGAGCTTTCGGTTCGCTTGCGTACTGCCATACGCCGAAGTCAAAGCGAAAGAAATTGAGTGTAAACTGCCGAATTGGATTCTTGATTGGCTACCGTGAAGACGTTGTCGGGTGCCAGGTCTATTTTCCTACCGAGCACAAGAGAGGTTTTGTGTCTGACGTAAAGATTAACGAGAAGATCAAGTACAGCGACCGCTATGAGAAGGGCTTCAAGTTGAAAGTTGACAAGTGGTTGCAGACCTTCAATGAGTTTATCGAGTACGGAGAGCTGGAGAACTTGACCGACGACGACGACGAAGACGATGTCTCATCTCAACAAGCTGAGTGCGATGATAACTCAGTGCAGGGCGGCAGTAATGTGGAGATGGAGAGCGTGGCTGCGAGTGGAGAGGGTCTCACCGCAGATGAAATCGCGCTGTGGAACGGCATGGTGCGCAACAGCGCACAACCAAACCAGGAAAGCGTACAAAGTAGCGAGTTAGCTACGAATGACCAGCAGTTGTGGGAGCACAACAGTTCGCTGCATGATGCTGATGCGTTTGAAACGCAGGAGGGAGAAATTGCAGCAAGTGTCAACACACATGAAGAAGATAGAGTTGATACTCAAGAAGACGAATATCAGAATGATGATGATGGAGGAGGATTTGAAGTTGATGAACATGACAATGATGACTTCGAACTCACAGACGATGAATTGGCAGAATCGACAAGTCATATATCGGATTTGGCTCCAGTTCCTGACGATGTCGAGAGTGAACCAGCTGACTACGACTGTTTATTTGATCCGAGCGACGATCATGAAGCAGAATATGAGGATAGTGAGAGTGATGAAATTGACGAACCGCAGACGTCTGCTGGAAATGGTGTTCTGACAATTCCATCGCAGATGCTAGTGGGAAAAGTGCATCCCAGAGGATGAAGAGGTCCGCCGTACGCAAGGCCGTAAGCGCGCCAAAGCGAAGCGTGCAAATGCAGGACGACGTCCAGGACTTCAAGAAGTTCCAGACAACCACAAGGCTGAACAATTTGAGGACTACCAGGTGTACTCAGCGTTCAAGGCATTACATGCCGACGGTCGTGGAAATGGAGGGATTCGCGCAAGTGACGTGAAGATCCCGCGCAACTACCGCGAGGCCATGCGATCGAAATTCGCTAAGCAGTGGAAGGAAGCCATGGACCAGGAGATGGCAGCATTGAAAGAGAAAGAAGTCCTGAAGAAGATCCCAAGGAGCGAGATGCCCAAAGGGAAGCGTACACTTAAGACCATGTGGGTATATGACGTGAAGAGTGACCACCTCGGCTACGTGGTTAGATTTCGGGCCCGGATTGTTGGTCGAGGTGATAAACAGCGTCCAGGATTGGACTACTTGGAGACATTCTCTCCGGTAGCAAGGATGGCTACATTTCGATTGTTCGTGGCGGTGAGCGTTGTTCTACAACTGACCGTGTACCAGGGCGATATAAACACAGCATACCTCAACGCGCTGTTAGCAATAAAACAGTATTTGGAGGAGCTGTTCGCCAAGTTGGATTTGGACTACGGTATTAAAGACCAAGGTATCCTCAATACTTATCTCGGTGTTGAAGTGGAGCACAACAACGGATTAATCAAGATTCACCAGACAAAGTACTGTGAGCAGATTCTGGAGAAGTTTGGCTTTGGTGATGCGCACGCAAGCCGAATTCCCATGGAGACAAATCTGCGTCTCACCGTGAATGACAATGACACAGCTTCACGCAAGCAGGAGCCTGAAATACGGGAAACATTTCCGTATCGCGAGCTAGTGGGCTCGTTGATGTACTTGACTACATGCACTAGACCGAATTTGGCTTTTGCTGTTGGACAACTGAGTAGATACGTGCAGTGTCCGACACAGCAGCACATTGGTGCAGCCAAGAGAGTACTACGATATCTTGTTGGCACGAAGAGCCAAGACACCAGGAAGAGTGTCACGGGCTACGTTCACTGCATGGCTGGTGGTGCCGTATCATGGGCATCAAAGACGCCAGAGCATTGTAGCTCAGTCGACAGCCGAAGCTGAATACGTCGCGGCATGCGAGGCATGCATGGAAGGTCAAGGGTTGCGAAATGTCCTGATTGAAGTTTTTCCAGATATGAAGATTCAGGTTCGCCAAGGCATCGACAATCAAGCAGCTTTCGTAATGGCGACTAATCCAACGTACAGCAGACGTACGCGCCACATTGAACTGAAGATGGCACTACGTCCGCGACCAGATCGCCAAGAAGACTGTTGAACTTTGGGAAAGTGAAGACCGATGACAATCCGTCGGATTTGATGACAAAGGCACTTGCCAGTGAGCGATTCGAGACACTCGGCAAGATGATCGGTTTGACCAAGGACCATGTTCCGAAGAAATTATCTTCGGAGGGGGCGTGTTAGAAATAGCTTCCCATATTTAGCCGTAGTAGTGAGGCTGCGGTGACAAGGTGTTGTCACAAGTGAGACTGCCACCGCAGGATCAAGAGTGATGGTAGAAAGGCAACATGGTGGCGGAGTGCGCACTCGGTGCACTGCCTGCCAGTCCAAGATTTCCCTTATTCGTAACAAGTTGTCTGTGAGTGAGTTCGCGTACGCCTTCTAACAATCTTGTTCAAGTCTCCACGTCTAGCTAGAGCCTCAATTGCCCTGGTTGCACAATTCACTTCACGACTACATGCAATTATCAACTCCGCCATTTCAGCTCGAACACAAGGCGAATCGTAGTTCACATGATGTCGTTTTGATGGCACCAGAAACTCTGCCAACTCTTGCCCACCAATTTTCAACGCTCTGCACACAACTTCTACAATTTCTCCGTCATCCGGTCCATACAACTTGTGCTCGTGCAGCCATTGCACCACATCATAGTGGCTTCCAAAACTGCGCCATGAGCACTCTTCCCGTTCAATTCACCACGTGTCCAGCATTATCCCCATTTTGTATATTATCCCACAAAAACACCAAAACATCCAGTTGTCCCCTCCTAGCAGCAACTTCCACGACCTCTGTATCCACTTCACAACCCGAGAAATGGGTCATCAACCATTTTAGAATTTCCAAATCACCTCTAAGAAGCAGCAACTTTCATCGCCTCGACAAACTCCCAAGTGTAGTAAAGTGGCTCTGACCGTAGATAATTTGTAAGTGACCAAGTAGTACTTTTCTCAAACTCGTACCACTCGATCTCCATATCCAATTCAAAAGTGTGAGGGATCCGAGCTTGCATGCTTCATGAAGCGAAAGATTTCGTGACGGGCCCAGAAACGAGCAGATGATTTCGCCCAAGTTCTGAAGAACGTCAGCATTTGTCTGTCGCCTTAGCACCAACGTCACACTTGTGCAGTGGGCAAAACATTTGAAAGATCTTATGAGTTAATTGAGACTTCCCCTGCACATCACAATAGATACCGTTTCGTATTTAGGGTAATGTGTCGGTCCGGTTACCCCCGACAGTCGGAGCAACTCCATTCCAGTATCCATTTCTTTATGAAAATACGAACGATGTCCTGGAATGGAAGTTTCTACGTATAAGACCAAGCACTTCGTCAGCAGAAGTATCACAAAGTTCTTATCATTATTTTTGCTCCAGAAACATACGTATCTATCGTTCTGGCATGACTATCGATCTATGTTTGTACGCTTCATCGAAGAGCAGCAACGCGTCACCTGCTATTGATGTCAATTTTGATGGCATCCGCCACGGCAGAGGAAAATCATCGATAATTGGTATCGCTTGCGCAAATTCTCCACCGTATTCCAGCCGGAGCTTCGGGGTCAGTACTCGTACGAGAGAATTGGGAATCTACTAAACTATATTTTATCGACGCCAACCTTATGGGCGATAGTGGTCAGTGTGCTGTCCCCGTTCCCGTGTCTGGTGATCCTCATTTTAATTGACTGTGCCCCATTGGCTCCTCCCAAAGACGGCTCTGCAGCTAATTATTTGTTTTGGATGCGTGATTTTCTAACAATCGCGCTCATAACGCGCGTAATTCTTGAACAATTCCGAATTGCTGTACCGGGGCTTCAAATGAACTCGATGCACGTAACCATCATGCCTATTTTCTCGAGTGCGGGGGCCGTGATTTTCATGATTGGAATGGCGAGTGTAATTGGCTTTCCACTGCCGTTTGCACTAGTGATAGGTATCAACGTGTGGTTTGTGGTGCTGGTTGCCTGCTTCGTTTGGTTCTTTGGACGAATGTTGAAAGAAGATGTGAGCCTTTTCAAAGATTTGATGAGGTCCATTGTGGTTCTCGTCTGCCAAGTTGCTGACTTTCGTCTATCCAGCGTACCTGTACGGGTTTATCAACGTGAAGCCAGCATACGAGAAATTTTACGTGATGCTGCTTCCAATCATCAATATCATTGCGAGGAACTGCATCAGCTATTGTCTAGGTGACGATTATGATCTAATGCCTCAGCTTATGATTTTTAATGTGGATGTCTTTAACGCGTTGTATGTGTCGAGTACGATGGAGAACTCTCAATCTATCGTGACTATTCTTCAAGCGGTTGCACTGGATGTGTGTTGGGGGTGATATCGATTTCGGATATGACCATTTCATGAAAACTACTCGTTTTCTATGACATAAGATTCCTGTCGGCCATCCATTGGAGTCTGCTTCCTTTCTTGAAATCGATCAGAATATTATTGATGAAGACCCACATGCTAGAAATCGTCTTGCTGTCCGCCGCTTGTCTAATGCGATGAAACAAACAGAAAAAAGCTCTTCAGCGATTACAGTGAGAGCTTCTAAGCAAGCCGAAGCAAATCCCACTAGCCGACGCGTACTTCCTGTAGATGCTCTGAATTCCTCAATCCATGCGGCACCGGCACTGCCAGAACTTTCGTCACTACAGCTGGAGCCGATCCATAAAACTTTGAAAGACATCTTCTCGAATAAAGAGCGGCAGTGGTTTCTTGAACGAAGTGCGAAAGTGCTTTTCACAGCCGAGTTCATCATCCTCGTCGAGTATACCGAAGTGATCATTCCGTTCATCTACAGTAGGTGGACTAACTTCTCTGGTTTATTAGTAGTATACTTATGCTCACAGTTTCTGTTTGTGCAGGCATATACACGGGTGCGATGTTCTTTTTGCCCAATTTCGCGTACTATCCTCAACTTCAGTCGATTGACCACGGCAGTTTGGCAAGTAACCTCAGTGAAATTGTTGTTTATGGTATTATCGAGATGGCGTCACTTTTTGTCATGGGATTTATCATGCAACGGATATTGGGGTTGTCCATAGTGCATTTGCTGTCGTTCGTATTGGACCTCAGTCGACGAATGGTCCAGTCAAACTTGTTTTTATGGATTTGTTATACTATCCAGAACTCGCTGGAGCACAACGGTAAGTTTGAAAGCGTGTTTTTACTTCGGGCCCAGTTTGTTTATCATACGGTTTTGTCCTGTTCTGGTAGGTGCAGGTTTTAGTTTTGCGTTCTCATGGCTCAGCGCCGCACCTGCAGAATAATGATGAGATTTATTTAGTTCCCCACTTACCAGAATGCTGCTTTCAGCTGAAAATTTTCAACTAATGATACCAAGTGAAAGAAAATAATTAGAAGGACACTGAAAATGTTAACGTTGGTGGTGAGCTGTGGACGGGTTTTCTGATTCCAACCGTTCTGAGTGCACTAATCACACTACTGCAGTCGTCTCTTCAACATAAAATGTTGACAGTGCCTTCGTCCAGAATTCTGACGTCTAGACTTGGACAGCATGCAAAGTTCACCGTCGCCTAGTCATCAAGGATGCATCAGTGTCCTTATTCAGTTGCCAGAACTGGATGATTTTCGAGAAGGGATAAATCTCATGGATGATGCCACATAGCTAAAAAGGTGGGGAATCAGTTTGTAAACAAGGGGGTCAGTCAAACGTATTGGGCATTCATGTACGAAGCACACTAGTTGCTTAAGACAAGTCCGCACACTTCAGAATCCAGTGCAACATTTTCATGATACGTGAGAGGACTGAGCGCTTGCACAACCGTAGTAAAACAAACACGAACGCGTGCAGTCAGAAATTTTTCGTCTAGTTTCGCGGTTTGGAAAATACTACAATTGTCGGAGCACGATAACTGCAAGCAGTGCTAGTCGAGGCAGGAAAACAGTGCAGGTTGCCCGATAACATGACTGTTACTGTGGATGAATATGTTACTGCGGTGAATCTCGGCGGTATACTCCCAGCCACAGACTCTCGCTTAACTGTTCGCATAAACATCAGTCAGTGTACTTGCAGCACTGGAACATCAGCACTGTCGCCGTCCGGAAGGGAACTAAAAAAACTGCTCATGTATAATAATGAATGCTAGCAATCGCCTTGCCTGCCAGGTGCAATCTCCACTGATCAAGAATTTCGGCCTCGTTTTCTTATTCAGGTCGTTAGTATTTTTTTGTTCTTGAACGTTGGTTTACGTATAGCTATCACTTGACTATTGCAAGCTTCCGCATCTGCGCAAGGTCAAATCTGAGTACTTCTAGTACTTTTAGTCGAAAATTTCCAGACGGATACCATGCTTCTCTTTCATCCACGTAAATGCATGGGTATCGTTTGGTTCGGTGAACACAGCCAGCATGGGCTCATCAGGGTTGCTAGTGTCGAAGATGTTGGGGATGTACCAGTCGAGAAATACTAGTATGTCAAATTGGTCCGGAGGTTTGATTCCAAGCGTATCCACCGAAGGATCCCACATCGGAATGTGCGTCTGCAACCAGTAGGCACCACGCACGTGGCTGTTTCCGAGCGCTTTCTCAATGGCTTTGACGGTGCATTTCTCAGATCGATTCGCAAACAGCCACTTCACCACGTTCAGATGACCATTTGCAGCAGCTGAGTCCATTGCTCCGGTCGTGCATCCCTCCGACCGATTGCAGTGAAGCCACTGCGCCTCTTCCAGGTGTCCGTTTGCTGCAGCTTTGTTCATCGCTTTCTTGGTGCAACCTTCAGTTCGATTGCGGTGCAGCCATTGTAGCATGTGTAGATGTCCATTAGCCGCTGCGTTGTCCATCGCTCTGGCAGTACAGCCTTCAGGACGAGTCTCGTGCAGCCATTCCACCACAGCTAACTGGTCATGTCCTGCTGCCACGTCCATGGCATTCCCAAATGGAGGGAGCCACGCGTTTGTCGTCAGACTTGTGGATGCTGTGAAAATACTTCACCATTTCGAGTCGTCCATGCTTCGCAGCCTCTTCAATCATGAAGCCCTTCGAAAAGTAGGTGTGGTGCTGAAGCAGCCACTCCAACGCATCAAAATGGTTGTTCTGAACAGCTAGTCGAGCTGCGTCTTTGAAGTTGTCATAATACCCTTCCGCAAAGAGGTACTCCATCACCTCGATATGTCCTCCAGCGACAGCGAGGCAGAAGAAATGCTCCGGTCCAGCACTGTGGTGATGACTGTACGCCTCCGACAGGCTAACTCCTATAGGATGTTCCATCACCCACTGAACGATCTCAACGTCGCCAAACTTGCACGCCTCTTCGAGGCGTAGAACCACTCACTTGACCATTCGAAACGTGGACGAGCGCGAGGTGGCGAGTGAAGTTGCACAATCCGTTGCATCAGATCCAGCCTCCCCACTTTTGCCAGCATGTAAACGGAGACTGCCGCACACTGTTCAACTTGACGAATATACCCGTCCTCCAGCAACTTTTCAACTGTTTCTGGATGTAGGTCATCGTGTGCAAACTCCACAATTGACCTCCCAGCAGGTAAAAAATACATGGCAAGGTCCATATCAGGAGCGCGAAGAGCGTACTCGATTGCAAAGCGAATTTCGTCATTGTCAAGTTGGTGTGGCGTATTTTCATACAACCACCGAGCAATGTCGGAATTTTTCTGCTCAATGGCGTACAGCAAACTGCGTCCACCCCAATGGACCACGATCCCATTTTCCGTTTCCCCTTGTGGAATTATGGGAACACTTTCAAAAGGCACAATTCCGCCGTTGACTCTCATTGCCAAGTGACTGTGGTCCAAGCACCGCCCTGCGTCATTTTCCAACAAAAACTTCAAAATTGGCAAATGCCCATTTTTCGCCGCCACTTCCACCACATTCACCGGCACAAAAGCGTTTGTGAAATGGGCAAAAAGCCACTTCAGGACTCCAAATCGCCGCGTTCTGCCACAATTTTCGTAGATTTTCGGAATTGCTACAAATAATATTCCCTCTCGGATCGGAGGTAATTGTTTAAACTCCAAAACGACATTTTGGTCCCGGGGGAGACACAGCTGGAGGATTAAATCCAGTCCAATAATTGCGTAGACCCAAAAGTGCAGGCTTCACTCAGAGACAGCGCAGGGGGCGGGCCCAAAAAACTGGAAATGAGCGGACTCAAATGCTCCAGAGCATCCCCGTTGGCCTGAGCGCGCAGAACCTGTTGCACGCAAGAGAGCTGGAAGAGCATGATACGCTTGAATTGGGTGGTGGGGGGATAAATTGTTGAACGACAAGCTAAATTATCGTTTCAAATTTATGATTGGCCAAAAAAGGTTATAGACTCAAATAATGATCAACTGAAGTTGCAGTTCTCGCAACCACCGAGCGATATCCTTATCGTACCACCAGGGCCCCCGAAAATAAAATTGGCGCCTCAATAATTTCAATAAATAACCGTAAGTTATTTATGTTCTTGACCTGAACTAGGCAAACGCATAATTTATGGTGACGCCTCATTAAAAAAGGTTATTTATGCTGGTTTCCACCTTAAATTACGCCCCACAACAACGCGATCGACACAAGCCAGTCGCATTGCTACCGATTCGGCCGATCCGAACAGCCTCACTTTCAATTCAGCCCACCACCTCTCGCAAAACACCCCAATACCATGTTTTCCTTACACTCATATGACAACCAGTTTGGGGGCAAAGCAGTTAGTTCTTGGTTATCGAAGGCAAGCCTCGCTGAGTCTCACGAAGTGAGTCGAGGTGAGGCAGCCCTAGGGAGTGGGGTGGTGGGCCTCAAATTCGTCGGCGCTGGCGGAAGGCGGCGGCGCGCGTGGAGCTGTCGATCGTTGTGCCACTTGAGTCCGAAGGCGAAAGACCACGAATGGCCGACAGCTCCCCCAAGAACGACTGCTATTCTAACTAACTACTGCCACATTCTGCCGGGGACAAAACTGGTACCGGTTGTACGGCCCAGGTGAAAACCGTCGATTGATTGGCGTCTACTCCTACCAGAGCACGAGGATGTTTCTGGTCGTTGTGCGCACGTCGGTCGACCTTGTTGATCCTCGAGTCTTGACAAACGTGGTTGTCTCCTTCGTACAGGAAAACTTAATTTCCGTCTCCGACGGAAATACCGATTCTTTCCCCTCGCCGCGTCGCTCGCGCCACGTTCACGCCAGCTCAAGTGGCTTGCTTGTTCTTTCAGCCGTGCCGAGACGAATTCGATGGCAGCATCCCTGAGTATCATCGCTGTCGTTGCGGCACGGTACGGGTTTTCTAACCTAGTATCTCATGTTCGAAGTGAGCACCCCAATCACGATGCTCTCATGCTCGCTGCTACGTCCTCTGAAACGGGATCTATCCTCAACAACGTGGTCGAGCGCTTTTTCAGCGTGGCTCGCACCACGTTTGGTCAACAACGCCATGGACTGCAACCTATTACGCTGGAGATGGTTCTCTTTTTGCGAGAAAATACTGCGTACTGGGACGCACAGACGGTGGACAACGCAACTCGCTCGTAGATTCCTTTTTCGTGCTTTGATATACATACGCTGTACAGTGTATTATTGCGGCAGTAACTCAGTTATTGATTTTACTTCTTCCTCAGACAACGTAATGTATGTTCGAGTCGCAAGGCCGTTTCGGCATAGTTTGTTGTGCCGATGCCGGCACGATAAATAACAATATCATTTTCGGGCCCCCTGCGCACCACTTGCGTCAAATTGAAGCCGTGCAGCAGTGTCGATATAATCTGGACTGAAGACTACCGGCCAGCGCTCATGCAGAAACAGCAGCATCTCGAAAGATGTAATAATAAACGTGTCGTTTGTGGGGATGTACTCGAGGTATCCGCAATCTTGCATCCACTCGACGATTTCTGGCTGGTGGCAAAATCGAGCGAAGTCCAAAATGCAACTACCTCTAGGCAGAAGCAATTTCGCCAGCTCCACATCACCTGCGTCCAACGCAGCTTCGACAGCTTTGTCTTGATCTTCAGTGCTAATAGGCACGTTTGAATACAGCCACAGAGCCTATATCGGCGTGGCCACTGTCAATAGCGATCTTTATCGTAAAGTGACTTCCTCAACACACTTCATGTTTGTTCTCAGGTGCTTCAGTAGAATGTTTATGCTTCCGTTATCTTGTGAAGTCCACTTTTCTTTTCTTGGTCTTCACACTGTCCGGTTTCGTGCATCATGCTCTGCCAGAAACTTTAGTAACTCCAGATTTCCTTTCATCGTCACCATTTCGACAATCTCCAAAACAATAACGCACCCCTAAAAATGGCTCATCAGCCACCCCATGTTCTCCAACTGGTAGTTGTAATAATGAGGGTTTGACCGAAGATAATTCATGGGAGACCATCGTGGGTTCCTGGTATCGACACTGGTACAACTGGAATGCCAGATCCAGTCCAATAACTTCATTGAGCCTATTTCACAGTCCCACTTAGCGACAAATAGGGCGCGGGCCCCAGAAAACTCGATATTATTTCCAATACATGTAGTAAATCACCAACCCCCTGACGCTGATGTAGTACCAGCGCCACAATCTTCAGAGAATCTAAAGACATTAACACGTCCGACCTCGTGGAAGCTTTCTCAAAACTGTTGTGTATGTGATACATGTATCGTTAATTATCTTGTAGCGTTCAAACGTGGACGCATCATTACCGGAGCCGAAACAAGACGGCGGACGCACTTGCAAACTTGGCAATGGATACCTGCACCAGTAGGCAAATCGAAGCAGAGGGCCCAGGCACACTGCCGCAAGGGGTATGGAGCAGCGCGCTGTTACATGCAGATACAGACATCAGCGAGTGGCAAATGCAGTTCGCGGAGGAGGAATGTACAGAGATCAGGACTAGTCATCCTATAGTTGAGACCGGCATACAAAAAGACTAACAACGGGTAATGGGTGTTAGTCTCGGATATTGATGATCGTTAGCAATCGAAATGAACACAATATACCTAACCTGAAAATGAAAGATGCATCGTTAATTAGGCTTCGATAAGGCTGAGATAGGAGAAACGCGCACATGATACAGTATAACGAAGGCAAAATATGATTGAATGCAACGCTAGCATAGCTAGCACCAGAAATATAAGAGCGACACCTACTATTTTGCCGGTGACACACAAATGCTAGACAATTACCTAGGCCGGCAACGCCATAGGATCCAACGTCGCCGAGGTCCTAGGGGTGGATTTTAGTTTTTTTTTTGCCTTGATACTCAGCGACTCGACATGCCTGCAAAGCAACCCTTTTGCCTAGGTGGTCCTCTGTTAGCATCGACCCCCCCCAGAGGGTGCAGCAAATTTCTCGGTTGGTGCTGAGAGCTTTCAGCTCTTGGGCACTTGGAGAGTAGCGTAGACAAGACTGCAGGCAAGTAGTGAAGACAGGGCTTGTGTACGAAAAGGGAAATCGCAAAGTGACCACCAGAGGCGATCGGAATATATTTGAGTTGCTGTGACTGTGAAATCAGGTGGAAAGCCTTGGGCATCAAAACCACCGTGGACAACTGTGCCAACACTTTGGTAGCCAACGTCTGCATACGTCAGCGTTCCACCGACCAGCGAGCAAACGGCATCTCAGCCGTGTTGCCTGCTCGCACTAGCCGAGTCCACACAAAACAACACCGTACACAGGTCTCATCCTCAGCACGCCGCGGTAGTGCAAGTGACCGCCAGACTTAGCTCCTCTGAGCGTGTTCCGTGCTTGATCCAGCTGAATTCTCTCAGGTGCTGTCAGCAAGCCTTATCTCGCGATTACGAGAACCACCAAGGACACTTTTGGGCTCAGGATCTTGATGATAAAGGATACCAGCACTGCGATAGCGCCTAAGAACAGTGAAAGTATCGCAATAGCTGCAGCC
Organism: Phytophthora sansomeana; assembly: GCA_032158285.1. NCBI lineage: Eukaryota > Oomycota > Peronosporomycetes > Peronosporales > Peronosporaceae > Phytophthora > Phytophthora sansomeana. The sequence goes on along the minus strand of JAPDHH010000011.1, from coordinate 66,021 downwards.
ATGTTGATTTTGAAGAGCAGGCACGCGTCGTTCAGTCCACAGTACTTGGCACCTCGGGCCGTAGTCTTCCATAGTAATTCGGCATTTTTTGTCGTAATCTAATCGATGGGTGTTTCCTGCGTCGAGCGCAGTACACACCAAACGAATAGTACAATAAACACCTGCATGACCTCCCACGTGAGGCGAAAATGGCGATCCAGGTTTTGATCTCCCATGCGAGCTTTTACCAAATTCACGAATGAATATCAGAAAGCGAAAGCGCAGCACGTAAGGTTCGCGATTGACTCGGTCGTCAACGTTCCCGTCGCAAGACCGATCATGTAGAGATCTGAAGTGTATACGAGATGGTAAATGATTTGTGCTAGATACACCACTTGCATTCGGCCATTCTGACACCGGTACGCCCAAATCTGCGTCAGCAAAACCGATCTCTTGTGCGACATCACTTGGTACAGACTCACCACGCCCATAATCAGAGTTTGCATGGCTACGATACCTGGAAGAACGCTTATTGCGACCGAGTCGGCGTAGCGGCTACGAGATGAATTGACAATCATCCCAATCCGGCCGGGTCTGTCAGCAGTCTGGTAATTTGCCCACTCCCAGAGTGAATTGAAGTAGTTGTGAACGCACACATCCCCTTCACTGCAAATTGGAATGTCATCCGGAGAATGCACCATCACGCCATAATTTGCCCAGTGCTCTGACACCGTGCATGTGTCCTCGATGTACACACCAGCCGTATTCCCTTCACGCACCCGGCAGCCGCCGTAATAGGCTCGTAGTAAAGGCAGCGCGACGGTCTCAGCGCCATATTTCGTGTTTCTTGCAGGGACTTGTCGTGAAACTGGTGGAATGCTGCTGGTAAAACTAAAAGGAAACAAAGTCAAGGCGTCTGGATAAACTCCAAGAAGATCGTCACCTTTCGTTGCCAGTGCCAACTTTGACCCAACGAGTTTGTCATCAATGTCGACTACAGGGCGGCGTTCCGTGTAGTCGGGGAAAAGATTCAGGTCTGCAGCGGAGAGTTTGGCGAAATTTGAATCGCCTTCGCTGGTCGGGTACTGAAACAGACGCCCGATCGCGAGCCGATTCCATGTTGTCTTGCATTCATCGAAGTTACCAACAGCGATTTCAAGCTCCCGTACCATTTGCGATGCAACGTTGAGATCCATGACCGCCAGGACTTGTTGGGCTGTACCTGTGGTGACGATGTGGATGGACCCCCACTCACTTACGCCGGTTTGGCAGATTGTGCCTTCACCATCCAGTCTCGCTGCCACTGTGAGCATTTCGTCGGTCAGAGAGCTGAAATCGTACAGAGACTCACTCGGTTGGACCCTGTGCGACGAAGGCGTTGATGGCGGGAAGTGGTGATGGCATCGCCATGGAACAGTGTGTACTTCAGCATAGCAATTTTACAAGATCCGATGCATCCAGTGCATCCAGCAGATATGGGTGGATCGCTCTCTACGAAAGCGAAGATAGCGTGCTTTGCCTCGATGAGAACGGTGGCGTTCGAAAGGTAGTCACTCCCGAAAAACAGCAAAAGCAGTGCGACCGGCCCCATAACAACTCGCCCTGCGACGGAGGGCTGGAAAAACATTCTCCAGCTTTGTTTCTTGCGCGAGAGTTGTTGCTGATGGTAGTACTCTGCGGCCCAGTTTCCTGAAGCTGCGCTATCATCGGACTCCATTCTGGTGAGTAAGACCTTGAAAACTTGAATAGGAGTTCGTCCCGGGGAGAATTTTGTCTGATGGAAAATGAATAGTGCGTCTCCCAGCGAGGAGTCCGACAGGTTGTCCGATGTTAACAACCGTTTCTCTTTTCAAGAAAGCAGGCCGGTAAGATAGTCTGGAAAGTACGTTATCCACCGGCACAATCATGAGTTGTGAACGCAAATAGTGTCCATCTTGTCTTTAACTGGAGAAGGTTTTTCACATGCCGTAATGGTTATCGAAAAGTTAGATGGGTAATTTGCCTCAGCTGTTCTAAGAAACGTTAGAGTGCAGTGGACCTCTATTTCTCGCGCCAAATCCAGATTTATTTCGGCAAAATCGACCCACTGTTAGTACTTATTATTAAGTTGTGTGGTGGTATTCGACCTATATACAGAAGAAGTTCCCATTCGAAGAAGTAGTTCCCATGTACCGAATTGTGAAAAACATTGTTTCTTGTTGAGGATTGTACTGATCTCCCCGTTAGTACTTGAAGTTGTACTAAAGCAGGGCGTGAGACGAACTGACAGAAAAGAGAACAGAGCTTGAGAAGCTTCACTTCCGAATAAACCAACAAGCACAAAGGTGGCATTTGCTGCCCAGTCGGTGTTGTCTTCTTCCTTTTGCTCGTGCATCTCTCCAAGCACACACGCTCAGTGCGGTTCAGGTTATGAGCCCAAAGGCAGAGGCTAACAAGGGCGTGAAGGAGTCGAAGCATGAGCAGACGTCAATCCCGCCGTTTGACGGCACCGACTTCGAGATGTGGCTAGAGCGCGTCAAGCTCAAGTTGCAGCGCAAGCACCTATGGAAGTACTGTATCTCCGACCTTGCAGAGCCAGAGGAGAGCAAGCAATCTGACCCTGAATATTGGGTCACGAAGACGGCCCGAACCAAGGAGATTCTGTACGAGTCGATGACGAACCAGATCATGAATACAGTGAAATACGAGCCAACCCCGTACCGTGTGATGGAGCGTTTGAAACGTCGTTTCATGGGGGAGACTTACTTCAAATTTGCTGAGGAGAAAATAAAACCAAGTCGACTTCGTCTTGAACCCAAGGGAAACTTACCTGATCATTTGAGCGAGATGCGCCGGATTATGGAGACGATGTCGGTGGTTGGAAAACCAGTCGATGAATATGACAAGCCGGCGGTTCTGATTGGCTCGTTACCGCGTGATTATGACAATGTCGTCCAAACGTTTCTGGCGAGCCTCACAACCCAAAATCCGAACGACCCACCAAACTATGAGCAGCTCGAGCAAGCTCTGGAGGCGGCCTACGACCACAACCAAGCGTTAAGGCTGGAAGGCGCCAAGGGTACCGATGAAGGTACTGCTCTTCTTGTAGATGGCGGTCGCGGTGGTGGACGCGGTTCTGGAGGCCGTGGTGGAGCAGGCCAAGGTAGCAGTCGTGGCGCTGGTCATGGACGTGGCAGCACTGATAGCAAGCCAAGTGGTGGCTGTTTTCATTGTCACGGGGATCACTTCATGCGTGCGTGTCCGTATCTAGGCAAACGACCACCAACGGAAAACCAAGAGGAAGGCTCAGCGCAAAAGCGCAGCAAGACCGGTGGAGGAAAGAGTACCAAGTCTGGCAGTAAGAGTGGTGACGGAAATGAAAGTGCTGACTACGCTTACGTTACTACGAGTTTTGTGAAATTGGACGCGAAGGTAGCGCCAATTGCTCGTCTTCGCTGGTATCTGGACTCTGGATCTACTAGTCACCTGACCAACCAAAGAGATGATTTTGTCTCGTTTACCCCGCTGAGTGCAATGGTGCAAACAGGAGGAGAAAATTGGTTGGAGGTGGTGGGCGTTGGAGACGTCAACAAGGAGTTGGTCACGCCTTCGGGTAGACACTCCATACTACTTCAAGGAGTACGTTATGTTCCAGAATTACAGTGCAGTTTGTTTTCGGTGGGAAGACAAGCATCACGCACGCTGGCACCTGGAGATCGAACCCGATGCCATTTTGACGATGAGGAATATGCAGACGTGCTGCTGCAGGCGTGCAGAGTGAAAGCATATAAGGATGACACAAACCTTTATCGCTTGAATTTGAAGAGTCCTGTAGATGCTGTGATGATAGCATCAGCTGCCACTCACGAAATGCAGAATGTGGAGCTATGGCATACTCGTTTCGGACACCCAGGACGGAATGCATTTAATGCATTGTTTCGACACACTCGGTTGCCAATGAAGGACTTTGGTTTGAGACAGTCTGAAGGTTTTCAGTGCCAGACCTGCGTGAAAGGGAAAATGACCCGAAAGAGTTTTCGATCTCGTGGAGATGAACCAACTCGACAGTGGTTAGTTGGCGAGAGAGCGCATTCAGACATCTGGGGCCCGTACGCTGTGAGCTCGTACTCGGGCAATCGATATTTTGCCGTCTTCGTCGATGAAGCAAGCCGTTTACGACTCTGTTTCTACTAGCAGAACGCTCTGAAATATATGAGAAGTTTGAGATTTACTACGAGGGTGTGAAGACGCAGCTGAATGTTCGTATGAAGGAATTGCGAATGGACAATGCGAAGGAGTACATCAAGCTGGGATCAATCTGCAAGAAGAAGTACGGCATGGAGTGTTCTCCGTCGATTAAGCATACACCTGAGCAGAATGGTGTTGCCGAGCGGATGGTGAGGACAGTATCTGAGCGAATGCGATGCCTCTTGAATCATTTTGAGCTGCCACAAGAGTTGTGGGCAGAGGCTGCTGTGACTGCCGCATTTTGTGTGAATATAATTCCACAAGAGAGATGGAGATACCGTATGCGATATGGTACCGTGAGTTGCCCTCATATTCGCGTTTGCGCACTTTTGGCTGTGCAGTGCTTTCATATGTGGACAAAGTGGAGAGGCGAAAGATGGACGCAAAGGCTCGGGAGGCCATATTTGTCGGGTACAGTCGCGAGAAGCGTGGCTATCGCCTGCTCGACAGTCATACGCAGAGAGCGTTCTACAGCCACACTATTGTCTTCTACGAGAGCAAGGCAGGTCGAATTGCTGTTGCAGCTGAAGGAGCGACGTCAACGCAAGTGTCGTCAGTGCCTATTCACCAGTATTTGGGTGTGGAGAGAGCTGCTATAGAAAGGTTACCTGCGATGCTCGAGGCATTAAGCACTGATCAAAGTGATGAAAGTGGTGAAAATGTTGGGGCCAAAGATGATTGTGGATTAAACCGCCGTGACCTGCCAGGTGGGGCAGCAGGCCATCGGAGAGATGCCAGGTCAGGTGGGCTGCAGACGAGAGTGGTGCTGGGTCTGGTGGGGCCAAAGCACCTCAACTGCCTCAAAAGCGGGTGCGACCCGAAAATGAAGATGATCATGTGGAAGTGCGTGGCACTGAAGGTGAAGGTGAATCTAGCGATGTGGAAGTGTGCGACACTGGACCACACAATAAGAGGAAAAGGAGAAGAAAGAATAAAAGCAGTGGACGACGCAAGGCACCAGCTGCAGTGACTGAGTCACAAACGACAACGAGTGAGATGTCGTCGACAAACACGAAGTGGACTTCTACTTCGGACACTTGCGAGATGAAGACAGCAAGTTCGGAGATGCTGCAACCTCGTGAAGAGCCTGGCACGGAGTGTGTACAAACCTCCTCGTGCAGAGCTTTACGAGAGTATGTGGCTAAGGGAGGAAAGCGCACAGAGGACTGCCCAATAACTCGGATTGGCCGTGCAAGCAGACCGCCATCGTGGTTTGGTGATTACATCTACGTTGCCTACTCAGATACAAATTCGGACGAGGGCGAGAGTGCGTCTTTGTCGTGGAACAAGGCTCGAGAAGAGATGCAGCGCGAGATGGCTAAGGAGCGAGCGCTCGCATGGTGGCAGGATTACTGGTGCTTGACAATGAGTGTCATAAAGGAGCCTGAGACGTATCGTGAGGCAATTGAAAGTGAGCAGTCTGAACAGTGGAGACAAGCAGCTCAAGCAGAGTATGATGCACTAATTAAGAACTGCACGTGGGAGCTGGTTCCACGCACAAGTCGTATGAAGGTGCTTCGGAATCGTTGGGTATTCCGCGTGAAATATCTTGCAGATGGAGAGATCGATAGATTTAAGGCAAGATTGGTGATCAAAGGCTTCATGCAGCGTTATGGCGTTGATTATCTGGAGGTCTACTCACCTGTGGTGCGACTAGAGACATTGCGAGTGTTGTTGACGCTTGCAGCTGTGTGGGACTACGAGGCTCACCAAATGGACGTTACCACAGCATTTCTCAATCGCAAGATTGACGTGGACGTGTATATGGAGCAAGCTGAGGGGTTTGAAATGCCCGGGCGTGAAGACTGTGTGTGTCATTTGCTCAAGAGCCTGTATAGGAGCTAAAGCAAGCCCCATGCGTGTGGTTTGAGTTGCTGAAAGCTTTTCTTGAGGAGCAGGGCTTCACGTTGTTGAGATCAGAGGCGTGTGTGGCTGTCAAACTGATTGATGGTCAGCTAGTATTCATTCCGCTGTACGTCGACGATCTGATATTGTTCGCCCCTAATATGAAGCTGATAAATGAGATGAAGAAAATGTTCTTTGAGAGATTCGAGATGAAGGATCTTGGAGAGCTTCATTACATTTTAGGCTGGGAAGTCACTCGTAATCGAAGTGAGCGAACCATTTTCATCAGCCAGCGCAAGTACGCTACGTCAGTACTGGAACGATTTGGCATGGAGAAATGCAATGGCTGTAAGACGCCGTGTACGGCTGATATGAAGCTGACGAAAAGCATGTGTGCTGCGGACGCTGACGAGAAGGATCTGATTAAGTTGAAGCCATATCGATCTGTGGTAGGAAGTTTGATGTATTTAATGACGGGGTCACGCCCGGATTTGGCCTATCTAGTTTGCGAATGCAGTCAATTTCTTGAAAACCCAGGAGTGCTGCATTGGAGAGCAGCAAAACGAGGTCTGAGGTACCTACGTGAAACTCTGGACTATGGCATTCGTCTTGGTGGACGAGAATAGGCGGATCAGCAGTTAGATCAACACCTGCAAGCATTTGCAGATGCAGATTTTGCAAATCGAGTGGACGATAGGAAATCGATTGCAGGCTATCTTACGAAGTTCTGTGGAAGTGTGGTTTCGTGGAGCAATCAAACAGAGAAAATTGTTGCCTTACACACTACTGAAGCCGAGTACATGGCTTTGAGTCTTCTCGTGCAAGAAGTTGTGCACCTACGACAGATGTTGAAAGAACTGCGAGTTCCGCTACATGGACCCACTGATGTTTACGTGGACAATGAGAGTGCTACGAAGCTGGCAAACAACCCGGTTTTCCACAACCGCACGAAGCACATTGATGTACGCCATCACTTCATACGGGAGCGTGTGAAGAAGCAGGAGATTGCAGTGTCTCGTGTTGCTGGAGTTGACAATGTAGCAGATGCTTTTTACTAAGCCCCTACCAAGAGCACCTTTTGAGAAGCACAGGGCTGTTATGGGACTAATGCCAAGACCGAACTTCGATCAGCCCAAGTATAACGATGGTGACCAGTAAGTGGGGCTGTTGAGGATTGTACTGATCTCCCCGTTAGTACTTGAAGTTGTACTAAAGCAGGGCGTGAGACGAACTGACAGAAAAGAGAACAGAGCTTGAGAAGCTTCACTTCCGAATAAACCAACAAGCACAAAGGTGGCATTTGCTGCCCAGTCGGTGTTGTCTTCTTCCTTTTGCTCGTGCATCTCTCCAAGCACACACGCTCAGTGCGCTTCATTTCTCAAACCTCGGTTTGACAGCCAATCAAATCACAGGATATTTTATGTAAAAGAAAATAGTGTCAAAGTCGTTTTCCCGCCATGAGCCTCTTCCAGCTGCAAGTGGTGGCGTTGGTCCTTCGCCCTCGCGGTTCCATCTCAGCGCTCCCCCATATCGGAGGTCTCATCTCCTCGTTTCTAGGCCGTCATCGAACCTATCCCTATGTGAAGCGTGCGCCTTCGGGTCCATCCCCCTCTTAGACTGAATCTGGAACGCCAGTTGCACTTCAGTCGACGACCGAACGACCAGATGGACCCTTAATAACTACTTGCAATCCGAGCCTTTGTACCTTGAATGGCAATTTCGGCAAATTGCGGCGGGGGCTGGAAATTTAGAACTCGTCAAGTGGCTTTTCGACCATTTTTCGGGTTTCGAGGTGCCGTCGGTAGTGGTGACTAAAGCTGCGGGCAAAGGACATTTGTCGATTTTGGAGTTTTTACTGGAAAATGACAATGGACGGGGGTGCAAACATGTTAGGAGAAAAGTGGAGCTTGAGGAACATTCGTGGACGGACAGTGTCCCCGTGATGCCGAAAAACTGGAACGGACCTGGAAATGTTGTCAAGTGGGGAGATCATGCCTCTCGTGAAGCCGTTCGAGGAAAACACTTTGACATTGTGAGGTGGTTGGATGAACATATGCCTCATGAAAATGATCAAGAAGAAAAAGATGAAATTATCGGAATCGCTGCTAACGGAGGATCCGTCGAGTTCGCAGAGACGATGTTGCCTCCGGGTGAAAAGGTGGAGAACTATCTGCTTGAATTCGCACAATCGGATGCCATTCAGAGGCTCCTGGAAATCGGGCTCATCAAGAAGAACAGAGATGTCTCTGCTACTGCCGTTTTGACTTTGGCTCGTGAGGGGAACTTGGACCTAATGAAGCAAGTTGCCAAGCTGCACAGCAAGGGGGCATAAGCAAACTCTGGATTGACCGATGGGAGTGGGGCATGGAATCTGCGTGCGAGCGCGGAGATTTTGCGATGGTGAAGTGGATGGCTGAGAACCGAGTGGGGCGTGCTGTGCTCAACCGCATTAAAGATGATAGCGTCTTCACCATGAGCAGAATTATGGATAACGCAGCGAAGGCAGGTCATATTGACATTTTGCAGTACCTCTTTGACCATGGATGGCCTGATGGCGAAGCTGCCACGCTGGTGAGTGCGGCTGCTGGAGGCAACTTAGACTGCGTGAAATGGGTGCTCGAGAACGCCCCGCCCTACGGTGAGGATGACGATGCAACTTCTGCTGTAGTATCAGCGGCGAAGAATGGTCACCTCGAGATATTACAGTTCTTTCACGGTCTCGATGAGCCATCGCAACCAAAATGCGTAGACGGCGAATCAACAGCGAAGCGCAGACGAACGCAGAATTCGATGGATTGGTGGTGTCAAGCTCAGGAAGCGATCGAGGAAGCTGCAGCTATTGGACACTTCGAGGTCATGAAATTGCTGCACGCAAACCATTTCACGGGATGTAGTATATTTGCAATGGACAAACCCGCGCAAAACGGCCACTTAGAGGTTCTGAAATGGATGCACGCGAATACGAATGCTGGCTGTACGGCGAGAGCAATGCATTATGCTGCTCTCAACCATTTGGAGGTTTGCAAGTGGCTACACGCAAACCGATCTGAAGGCTGCTCCACTAACGCTGTCAAATACGCCATCGGTACAGGCCATTTACGCGTTGCTTACTGGCTGCGACTTCACTATCCGCACCTCATCCCCGAGCATAACAGACTGTGGAAATATCCGTCCAACACGTTTGATATGCTACTTTTCCTGGAAGCGCACTACCCCACACTTTTTACGCTGGAGTTCGGACGTGGCACCAAAAGTGACCTCCAGTACGAGAACGCCAGGGGAGGTGATTATCTCATTGCGAAGTGGTTGGAACCTGGACGCCCAACCGAAAGACACCAGCTAGTGCTGTGGCCGATGGGGATCTAAGCGACGATAGTCTTCGCTTGGTGAATATTTGATAAGAGACTTTTTATTGGTACCGCTATTCGGTAGGGTTTCCTCGTTAATAGCAATAATCTTCATGGCTCCATCTAGATGACGAAGTGTGTAAACCTTATTTTTTGTACGAAAGAATGAAAAACTTTTTTCGGGATGTGTGTGCCACTCCTCACAATGCCTCGGAACACTACCAGCAGGAGTAATTCAGATCTGTTCGCAGGAAATTGCAAAGCGTCCAGCCAAATTTTCTAATTGGTGGAGGTACAGCTTGACTTGCAAATCCAGTTTAACAACTTGATCGAACTGAAGAAACAAGCTTCACTTACTGGTAGTTGCAAGTGTCGAGATGGACCGAAAAACGATTTTTGCCAGCATGCTGTAGCGCGTCGGTCCCTAGCCGGCAGTGAAGCACAACTGCTGCACCTTTCAGCAACAGATCACTTCATCTTTCATTTGTTTAAGAGGTAATAGTGGAGGTAGTGACTCTGCATTTTCGCAGAAATACTGACCTCGTCAGTTCTTACATTGAGAGAAGTTGATATCCCCCATGTGTATGTAGCCAGCCTATCCATAGACCTGTTATTAGCGCGATTCCAATACAATAACAGCATCTACAATGAATTCAGAATGTGGCATCACGATGTAGAAGCTGCAAGTTTTGCTAATGTCTGTAGTTTGTGGTCGCGCTCACGCAAGTTTCACGAATTTGCGGTCTACGGATCGCACCACTTGACCCAGCAAAATTGACTTAGAGACCTCGTGGTTCAACAAGAAGACTCATACAGTCTCGAAGGGGTGGTCTCCAATCCCCAAACGAGCGGCTCGCGTTAAAGCAACGTCAGGTTGAGCAACTTCAGCACCTTTGCGCACCTTCGAGCACCGTTGGGCAACTGCAGTTGGGCACCTTTGGGCACCTTTGAGCAACGTCGAGTACGTCGTGCACCTTTGAATCAGGTGTGCTTGTAAACGTGAATTTCTAATCCAATATTTGCCTTTGTAGCAGCGTATGTGAAATTTAACTGCGAAGTGGGTACACTCACACACATGTAGCTCCTATATGCAGGCCACTTCACATGATACACTTCAGACGATATGATTTCGTCATTGCTCGTCTCATGCAAGGTACGAAGGCGGCACTTTGGTAACAAACTTGTTCAATCAGTCAGAACTAATTGTAGAATTGCATCAGCACGGTCAACACGTCGTCATCAACATCTTCGCACTAAACCTCGGCTGCTGCGCGAGTTCCAGCCATAAAATGCTGACTAAGATTCGTTTTTGTTGCCTGGACCAGGAAAATCACTAGAGTATTTGTTAAGTAAAAGTTGTCTGCTGTATCGCAATCGCTCAAAACATGCCACATGAGACACAGCCACATAACTTGTGATTTCCTGCCTCATTTCTTTTGATAAGGTGCTATTTCGTTTCGCTGCCAAGCGGCTGACATCGTTTAAGAAGCTTAGTTGTGCATTTTACCATGTACCTCGCAACATTTTGAAATTGGATTCGTCCCCAAGTGGGTCATAGAGCACCAAAGCTATTGCCATCCGAGTCTCTGTGAAGCTAACAATTTGAATGCACAATGCTTGCATGACTTGTGATACACAGAGACGATAATGCACGCGTACAGATCCATTGAGGATACTGGGAACGCAAAATCTGGTTTCTCAACGTGAATTGGGTCTACAACGTTGCATAGTTTTGAGTAAGTTGAGAGTTTGTCCTCTAAGGCACAGTGCATCACCGAATCGGACCGTTTTGCATTGTGCATTATACTTGCCAACACATTACGAAGCTGGACAAACCCCCACTCGTGTTGCCCCTACTAAACGAAAACGTTCGTGTGAACCACGAAAAGTTGCGCAACTTCTCGTGCCATTTCAGGTACAAGGTGAACAAGTCATGAAAAGGAACGATCTTCAGCAACGATGAACGCGTTCCAATCCTTTTAGATCCATATTATTATGTCATCTAGGTAAAGCTTTAATAGTTCACGCGCAACCTATATCTAGTTCACAACATCTGTATATCTCCACTATGCATACATGCACATGTACATCAACGTGAATTTCGTTAGTCACTCAACATCCCGGCAACGGAACCAATCTAACTATTTGGACCACCACACGCATAATTGAGTTGCCACTTGTGGCCAATGTTGCCTCTACGTGAGCGTCATCCCAAGCAGGTAGCGCTCCAGTGATGCTACATGAAGCAAGTATTTCGCGGGACTTGATGATTATTTTTCGGTGGAGGTACTAGCTCAACCACGCGCGGCCGTCTTGACTGCCAACGCATTTCCGAGAAGAGCACTACTTAACTCACAATAAAAATAATGCATGGTTTGAATTGTTTTGGTTTCATCTGCATGCCTTGACCACGATCCTAGCTACCCAGTTCAAGTCTTCGTCAGACGAGTGTTGAACAGCGGGCCGACACTCAGCAATTCACCACGAATACGGTCGGCGCGAGCAATTCGCTTGCCCTTCCCTCTAGAGTCTCGCTGGCATCCCGGCTTGCACACAAACCTCTTGAATGCGTACGGATACGAGGCCGGTATCTTGATGTTGCTGCGCTTGGTGTTGTGCTTCTTCCACGTGCTCGATCCACGACAACGCGACCAAACACATTGCACGCGTCCCAGATGTCCAATTCTAGTCCGTCCATCGTAGGAATCATGACGCGAGTTGGTGCGTTGACACCTTCACCAGCTACAATTCATTAGAATACAGACATGCACGTTTAGCCCGAGGTACGCAACAGTACAGATGGTACAGCTTACATGGACAAATTGTCGGTTGTGCTGGGAGAACAACATCACCACGGTCGGATTCATTATTGGTGTTTGCCTTCGTGCAACCTGTCATTGTCACAATACACAATTGGCGTAGTATTCTGCCGGTTGTATACGCCCCCCTTCACACCTGTTCTTTTCATCGCCTTCCGTTTTGAAGTTCTTTCCTTTTTTCCCCTCTGACCACCTCTGGTTGCACACGAACTTCGACGTTTATCTTCATCGCTCGACTCTTGACTGCTTGTTTCCTCATCGCTCTCGATGGACCACTCATTGCTCTCCTGCTTGCTCTTGGTCTTGGTCGTACGATAGAGCTTCGACTTCCCTTTCATTGACGTTGCTGTCAGTATCAGCGGTTCTCACGTAACAGACCCACACAAGCACTTACGGTTGGTCTCGGTATCGCTTCCTGTTAGCTCCGCGGCCGACGGCGCAAAATCTCGAATGAGGTCGGTTGAAATGCGACGGTTAAAGATCCTTTTATGTGAATTTTCGGAAGTTGCTCAAGGTGCGCAAGTTGCCCAAAGGTGCTCAACTTGACGTTGCTCGAAGGTGCTCGACTTGACGTTGCTTTAACAGGTGCCCAAACGAGCGACCCTTTAGTGAATTTCCAAGACAGATGCAGGACTCCCCGTCCTCCATCGAGATCTCTGCGGGTGTCTCGAAACCCACTCGACACCGTCGTCGTACTAGTCGAAAACTCGTTCCTGTGACAGCCGCGATCCCAGTTTCTCTTGAAGACCCAAACGATGGGGACGCAGACGATGACAGTGAGGAAGGAGAAGATATCGACGATCTATCACCACCGATCCCAATTGTTCTGTTGAGTGTTCCCCTTGCAACGGTCCCAGAAGTTCAAAAATCTCCAGTCAAAGATGACCAAGTACCTTCAACTCCACCTGTCCGTGCTATCGGATTCCCAGTCGCCAAAGCTCGTCGAGTGGGTTTACAAGCCAAGGAACGAGCGGTGAGTCGAGTTTGACAAAAAGTTCGTTTTGATGGAGACTGACTACTTGGTTTTTGTTGGTTAGATGCACCGACTTACTGGAGTTCCATCGGGGATGTTGGCACGACGACCAAGTGGGAGAAGATGGCGAGCACATGCTCCGGACTACGACGATGAGTTGGCTAGAGCTCATCTTTTCAAACCTCCACTGCTGCCAACAAACACGGATAAAAGACGTGTGGCAGTGTATTACACTTGTGAGCAAATTGCACTGTTCAAGTTGCTCAAGTGGATGGAGAAAACAGCAAAGGAGAGTCGTCGAGCTGAAGCTGGAGACGCGAAACTGGGAGTGGCAACAACGCCTCAAATGGGTTTGGGGCTTGACAAGTGGAAGAACAAAATGTACCTGGAAGTGCTGCACTCCAGCTTTGCACCTGAGCAAAGTGTTGAAAGTATTGCCAGCGATGATGGAGATCCGTACGTGATGCAGCGAGCAGCAGCCCTTCAGGAGAAGCACGCGTTCTTCTTTGCGTAAGTTGCTCGCTTAACCTTGAAAATGTTGTGGCGTGGGTTATGACACTGGCTGTTGTTGTTAATGCCTCATTTGTGTAGTACGGGTTGTTGCGTGTTCTGGGGGCTCACGCGTGAGGAGGAAGCTCGGCGTCTTATGATGCTAACACCATTTTCATCCGCAATGACGGATCAAGTAGACGCGCAAGACATGGAATTCAGCTACGGAGACCGATCCAGCATCGCAAAAGATGCTATTGTGCTTTCGTCGATGGCAGTAACCGAGAAGATCGCTTTGTCGTTTGCGATGTCCCAGTCAGCGACGTTGGGGGCATTCGAAGCCCGAGTGGAAGATCGCATCCGCTCAACAAAGCATATCCCATTCAGTTTGGCCTCGGTCGGATCGATTCAGTACTCGCAAGATGAGACATCGAAACTCATCGGTCAGCTTTTCATCGAGCTGGCTGATGTCAACATCCACTCGAACATCTTGGATGAACCAGAGTACTTCATCAAGTCACAGGACAACGACGACTTCAAGTATCTCTACGAGAAAATGCTCAAGTATCAGGATGTGGCTAACCGTGTAGCTATACTGAACAAGCGCCTCGGCATTCTCCGAGACTTGTAAGTCACATCTACTGGTTAGCTGATTCAAACTCTTTGTCACTATTTCTTTACTATGGTTGTTTTTCCTACAGAGTGGGTGTTCTCAACCAGCAACTGACGCACCACCAAGGTGCCAAGCTCGAGTGGATCATCATTTGGATGTTGGTGTTCCAAGTCGTGATTGCCATCGGATGGGATATTTTCTTGAAAGACATGCTTGGTTTCTTCCATTGGGGGTAGAGTGGATACTGCAAGAAGGTCAGCATTTGCGAGGACGTTGCAAAATGCATTGCTTTGTATACAGCTTATCTATCTCTATCTGAGCACCTCGTCGGCGGTGACGCCGCAATTTCAGGGACTACGCGGTGCTGTCATCTTGATTAACGCCTTTTACTCGAAAAACTTGGTAGCGAATGTGAGGTACGCCGTGTGGCCGCGGATCTCGTCGTCCTTCTTGGCCACAATGTGCGCTCCGACGCCTCCAGGCACGTACTTGCGCTTGCGTCCGCCGTTCTTCTTCCGCTCCTTCTCTTCCTCCGTTTTGGCATCATCACCATCATCCTTCACCGCAGCAGCAGCGCCGTTCTCCGTCTTGACCTTCTTCCCGAATCCAAAGTCCGGCACAGGCAGGTCGATGCGTCTCGAGTTGTAGGGCACCAACCTCGTCTCAATCGTGCGAATCACTGCATCACAACGACCCAAAAAAAACATTAGAACCTTCCTCTCACCTCCTTAAACCCCACAAAAACTCACAGTCAAAGTTGGCGTCTCGCAGCGCGCCACACGTCTTCTGCACTTGCTCAATGCACGGCGAGTACGACGCAAAGAATCCTCCCTGTTTCAGCATTTTAGCTGCATGACCAATGGCCATCCAGGGCATAGGCAGGTCCACAAACACCAAGTCGATTGTCCCTTCCAGCTCCACGGGGAATCCCTGTTCACAGGCGTCTCTGCAGTCCACCGTGATGACCTTCTCCAGTCCGTTCCTCTTGAACTCCTCGCGAGCGATCTCTGCTCGATGCGCATTGAACTCGAACGTAAACACGTGTCCATGAGGCGCCACCGTCCGTGCAAAGCTCGTGGTGAGCGCCCCGCTGCCTGTCCCGGACTCGACGACGCGGGAGCCGGAGCGCAAGGCCGCTGCAAAAGTGATGGCGCTGGCATCCAGCGTGAAGACGATCTGTGTGCGATGCCGCAGCGCGCGACTCCAGAGCTCTGGCGTTGGGGCGAGTAAGATGAGGTATCCTTGGGCATTTTTCTTGCGGGAGATGATCTTGGAGCCGAAGGGTTGGCCGATCATGTCGTTGTGGTAGAAAGCGCCATGGCGGTTCTGGTAGATGGCGTCCTTCTGAGCGTAGCAATACGTGAGCGAGTTGTGCGTCTCGAAGAGGATGACCAACGAGCCTTCTTGGATGAGAGCTGGCGAGTGCCACATGGAGTTGGGGATCGTGGCCACGGACGCCGCGTTCACGTCGGCGGAAGGCATCAAGGCGGCCATTGTGATACACTGTTGCTAGTTGAGTGGTAGTGACGCTTGACACGCGAGTAATGGTGTGGTGTACATGAAAGACGACATTCAGACGACATTTCGTATCCGAGGGTTGGGTAGTGTACGCACTAAGGCTTTTTATAATGGTTTCGATAACTTATTCCTGCTTCAATCTTGGGAGAAGCTTCCGTCTTCCTCCTCTTTCACGCACACCGACGGTCCTGTAGTATCAACGACCTACGACGTCCTCTGCTGAGTCCTTCTCTCTCTGCTGCAGTTTCATTGCAGTCTAATTCTCCTCCGAGCTGTCGTAGTTGGGGTCGTTGCGGTCCACGGCGGTGATGGCGCCTTCTTCCTGCGTCGAGACGCCCCAGTTGTGGGCTCCGGCGCCTCCCTTCTTGGGGCCGCCGACTCCTGAGCCCACGGGCCCACGCGACTGCCGGTCCTTGTGGTCGTTCTTCTTGTTGGCGAGTTCTCGGCTCTGCGGCATGACTGCGAGTCGGTTGCTGTTGTTGTTGCGCTTGTTCACTTGGCTGCACTTTGGATTCTGAGCCGACGTCGATAATAGCGTTGATGATCCCGATAGGGGTGACGCCCCGTCTTGTTCAACACGCAGTTGCGCTCCCAATAACGGCAGGTTTGTATCGAAATGAGGACGGATGGCATGTGTCTCGGGGCGTCTATGCGGCGCCGGTCTTTGTCGCAGAAAAGTGTGATCCACATCAACTGGTGTGTCGCACACTCGTCGCCAACTTCAACTTGGTGTCATGCACCCCAAGCGGCGCGAAAGTAACGGAAGAAAGCCTTCGAGTTGTGACGAGGCAAGGTTGCTTTGCTGGCCGTCGCGAGCTGGTATTCATAGCAACCGCATTGCAATAAACAAGCAGTAAAGCGGCGCGGCAATATTTCACGCTTCTGAATGCTATTGCCGATCGCAGACGCGAGTCTGAGAAACCGAGCCAGCAAGTAGCTCTCGAGATGCTCTTCTACGTCGTCGCCCCGTGGTTTCCGCTGCTGCAATGCGTCGAGAGCTCGTGCGCCGCGCCCAGATGGGGTCGCGTGGTCGCGCTCCAATGTGGCTTCGTTTCCGCCGGCGATCGTCAGCTCGTAGCGCTTTATGTCGGCCAGGAGTTGCCTTTATAGCCGGACGCCAACCGCCGCAATCACTCAGAGGTCGCGGGGTACGTCAGCGGTGCTCCCGAGCTGTTACTCCCAGTCATTCGCGTAGCAGGTTCCTTCTCCACATTCGAATTCCCAAGCGAAGACCGAAGTATTCCGACCATGAGCTTCCGGACTGCCGTGTTCACCGCCGTGGACGTCGTGATGCGCGAGCAGGACGCACTGGCCGGATGCCCCCACGTCGCTGAGATGGTGAGCGAGTATTTGGACGCGTCGCACAAGTGGACAATTGAGCGCGCCGCCTGCGCCGGGTACATGACGCTGCTCGACCGACTGGGGAAGAAGGAAGCGCCACTCACTCCTCGAGAACTGGACTGGGCTCTACGCACTGCAGCGGACGGTGGAGACCTGCGTGTGGTCAAGTGGTTGACTGCCTACCAGCCAGACATGGAGTGCTCCACGCGCGTCATGGACTCGGCCGCTCTGCGCGGGCACCTCCACATCATCAAGTGGCTGCATCACTACCGAGACGAAGGCTGCACGACCGCTGCGATGGACAGCGCCGCTGCCTACGGGCGTCTAGACGTGGTGCAATGGCTCAATGAACATCGTGACGAAGGCTGCACGACGGCGGCAATGGACAGCGCCGCTGCAGGAGGCCACCTCAAGACGGTGCAGTGGCTCACTTCTAACCGCTCCGAAGGCTGCACGAGCGTGGCGTCGCACTTTGCGCTGCTCAACGGCCACATGCACATCCTGCGGTGGCTCAACGAGCAGAACGTCGAGGTGCAAGACGCCCAGACGAGTCGAGGCGCTCTGTCGCCGACTCGCTGGTCGCGGAGAGAGCGACGACTGAGCGCCACGTTGCTGGAGGCGCCACGCCACCGTCCGCGACGGATGAGCATGGGCCTCACGTGCCGCAACTGAGTGTAGCAATTGTGCGAGAGCAGCACAAGATGCGTAGCGTATTCTATCGACGGGCTGGATCGAACAGTCCACTAACTATGAATCTGAAGTATTTGACCTTTTACATCTTGTTGAAGTGCACTTCAACTTGATTTCCTGAAGTAGTTATCATTGTTAGCGATACGCTGCGACTCTCGTTGTCGCAGACCAAGGGGTCACCCCTCACTTGCGGGGCAGTAACGACTTGCTTGGGGCTTCGTGCACCGGATCAGCACGACACTTGCGGGCGTTTTCAGAGGCTTCGTCATGCTGCAGAGTGCTGTACGTGCCGCACTTCTGAGCGGGTCGATGCAGCTCACTCGAAACGGTTCGCGACCAACAATCAATCGCAGAGATCAGGACGTGAAGCAAGGCGACGACGTTCAGCTCGACTATTTTGGCCATGCATCTGAGCAACACCCATCGTCTCTCTTTAGGGGTGGCGCATGGATGCAGCTTCGCATGTGAATGGGCTTGAGACCCAAAAGCTCATTTCCAATTCAGCAAACAATACCAAAAGCAACAAGCAGTACACTACAGCAAACATGACGATGGAACGGATGACGAGCGTCGAGGTGGTGGTGAGAGATCAGGTCGGTGCGATTGCCTGCGGATTGGTGCCGGAGCTCATCGAGTCCTTTTTGGACTGCTCCACCCGATGGACTGTTCAAAAAGCAGCTTGCAGCGGATACCTCTCACTCCTGAAGCGCCTGGGCGAACGCAATGCAGACATCTCGGAACACGGCATGGACTGGTCCATGCGCATTGCGGCAACAGAAGGATACCTTGGCGTTGTGCAGTGGCTCACCGCGTATCGGCCCGACATGAAGATTTCGACGCGAGTGATGGATGCTGCTGCTTTGCGAGGACACCTCGACGTGGTCAAGTGGCTCCACGAAAACCGCAGCGAAGGTTGCTCTGTACACGCAATGGACAGCGCAGCTGCAGGAGGACACTTGGATGTTGTGCGCTGGTTGCACGAGAACCGGAGCGAGGGCTGCACAACGGGAGCCATGGACACTGCCGCAGCTGGAGGACGCTTGGCCACCGTGCAGTGGTTGTGGGCAAATCGCACCGAAGGCTGCACTACGGTGGCTGTGGACTTTGCCATCTACAATGGCCACTTCCCTGTAGTCAAGTGGTTCAGCGAGCTGGCAGATTTCCAACCGCGGGCAGCGAAGCACACGGCAGGAACCACGAACAAGTGCAGCAATGCATTCATCAAGAAACAGCCCAGCGCCCTCGCCTTCGAGTAAAAGCAGATGCACATATTTACGCAGTTTTAGCCACCTGAGGCATGTACACTACAAAATCAATAGAGCTTTTGAACATGCTATCCATTCCGTCTTCAGTGGGGATCAGAGCGACATTACGGTTGTTGGTGCATTGCTATTGCTGCTAGCAATCAAGTTCCATGGCCGGAGTTGATCTATTCTCGATTCTGGTGGACTTGCGTCCGAGAGGACGCCACGTTGAACGTGAGCTATTCCCAACCCTGTTCACGACTAGCAAAGCGTGCAGAAGCGATTTGCATAGCGTTCCGTTTTTCCAGAACTGTATTCGAGAAACCCATAGTTATGGTTGTTGCTGTTATCTGTTGCTCGCGTCCAAGTCCCTTCACGCAGCAACTTCAATCCACCGCAAGCTTAGATATCAAACGCGTGAAGTATAAGCAATGCCGTGTTTGTGAATATGGTCTACACCGACAAGCTGGCACCAGAGGCTGAATGTGTCTTGATATGAGCTTTCGTGCGTCCTCGATGAGCCAAAAATCGAGGCTAGGCCGAGGAAGAACGAAGAAGGAATACTGCAAAAATAAAAGTTGTGGGGGGAAGGCCAGTAGCCACCAAGCACCAGAACGGACGCGTGAAAATGCCTTCCGCACGTCTGCTCTGCATCTTATCCCCCCATCGCCCCTTCACATGATGGTACACTTGGCCTTGGTACCGCGCCGCGGCTGGTACTTCTCCAGGTACTTGAGCTGGCGCAGGTTGATGGCTCCACGCCGGAACTTACGGATATGTTCCACAGCATTGATGGGATCCAGTCCGTACTCGATCAGCGCGATGGCAACCAGCACGGGGGCTCTGTTCAAATGGGTCATCAATAGCAACAAACGACAGTGACGTCAGTCTTCCCGTTCATCAGTCGGGCAACAACTAAGCGACTTCTCACCTCCCGAGCCCAGCGACGCAGTGCACCGCAATGGACTTGTTGTTCTTGGAGTCGATGGCGTTGTCCTTGAAGCATTCTTCGACGAGGTCGAGCCACTGGTCCAAGATCTCGGGGTCGGGCGACTCGCCGTCCGGGAACTCGAGTTCGTGCACGTGGATGCCGGCGGCCTCCACCGACTCGCTGCTGTACGTGACCTCGCAGGCGCGCACGAGGTCTGTGACGTTGTGCTTCTTGAGCTCCTTGAGGTAGATGTGCAGGTTGCTGTCGTTGGGGGCGTCCATGATCACGAAGGACAGGTGCTCCCACTTGACCATCGTCGGCTTGTTCGTCGGGGCGATCATCGTGTCTCTAGCACACGTGGTAGGGCGTCTATTGTAAAGTGTCGGTTGTCTGTCTGGTGGCTTGGGTAAAAGGGGATGAAGGAAGGAAGAGACTCACAAGGGAGACACTGCGCTGCTCTCGTAGAGAACTGCAGGGCACTGTCGTCGCGTGTCGGTCGGTCTTGGCCCACCAAACTTATCCCATCCGTCGACTGCGCTGCCAACTCGTGCTGCTTTCACCGTCGGAACCACTCGCGAACTGCGTTTACTCGTGGCGGAAGGTTGCTCTCCACTCCCACAACCAGTGGACTCGGCGAAGCGTCAGGGAACTCAGAGTTGCTCAATTTCACGAGCTAGCGGTCGAGAGGCGACCGGAACGGAGACGGCGGGGGGCTCAGCGAGACGCTCGACACGGCGGCGGTGTGTCGAGGTGCTGGGCGGCGTGGGAGGGACGAAGGCAGGAGGCGACGAGCGACTGGAGCTGCTCGGACCGACTGCTTGCTTGGCTGGAGGGCGTTTTCTCAACTGGGACTATTTGCGCTGGCACTGAATGGGCCTCGCCATATCAGCCAATGGGAGCGCTGGGTTGAACTTTTCGCGCGCTGCTATTGGGCAGGGATCTATAGATAGATCAGGTGTGGGACACACAAGCGAACTGTGCGCCACACCGCCGCCAATCCGAACGCGCCGAACACGTCGCCGGGACACGTCGTGGGCCGCCTTCTTTTTTTGACAGCTCACCACCACATGGCATACTCACGTGGTTAGCAAAGCTTCCTGTGGTAATGGAACTCGGTCTTCTTACACCAAGTATGCAACGTGGCCAATGGGTCGATAGCCATCTATTTGCCTCGTGGCAAAGAGCTTGGCCTAAGTATGCAAATGGGTCGATTGCCATCATCTCTTTGACACGAGGAAGAGACTCGTCGTCTGAATGAGATTGTAACCGAAAATGGGTTGCAAGCGTTCGCGGGGTTGTCTCCTTCTACTGTGCCACGTCCAAAGACTTCAAGCCAGGCAAACATGACAAGTGGCGGTGTATTAAGCTGAAAGTGAACATGCATGCATCTACGGGAACCATTTGTCTACTACATAGCTGGTATCACCTCGCGTCGCGATGTTCGTGGCACATCCTCCCGGACTTCTCGTGGGGGCAACTGGGTTACTTGCAGCCAGGGTTTCCTAAAAATATATTGCAAAAGCAATAATTGCCATATTTTACCGTACCATTATGTATTTCGGGCTGCCAAGACTTCCCACTCAATAACTTATTTCGGTGCTTTCAATCCGGACATTAACTTATTTCGTCATTTTGAAATCGAATATCTATTTCTACCAATCGTCACCCTATTCGGGTACTTTTTAGCCAATCACAGAGCGTTCACGTTGTCAATTTGATCAGTTCTTTTTGTTTTTTGTACAGGCACCCACGAGCTGGTGCAGTATATTCCTCCGTTAATATTGCTGAGCGTTGTTTTTAGCCAAGCTGGAATCGTGCTCTCTCCTCTACGGCAAGCCATGGCGCCGGACCAGCTCGAAAATACTATTTCTCAAGATGAATCGCCTGTTTAGAACGTGGCGAACCAGTCTGGTGGTATGCATAATGTATTTCAGCTAGGTCGAGGATGCAATAATGTATTTCTTGTCCGCTCTTACCTGCTCACCATAATTTATTTCATCAGTTGTCTACCATTTAATTGCAATACTATTCTAGGAAACCCTGCTTGCTGCTGTGCGGTGACCCGGCATCAGAATGCTTCGTAAGGTACGCGTCCGCGCTGTCAGCACCCGCAGACGACTGTTTGGCACTCTTGGTGCCGCTGTGGACGCCGTTCTTGTCAGGATGAGGCGCGTGGGCGGTATCACTCCCATGACTGTGCTTGTGAGCGGTATCCTTGCTGGGATCTACGTGAGGAGACTTGCCGTTGTTACCTACATCGCCCGCGTTGTGGTGCTGGTGATCAGGGCCGCACGGCCGGCTGTCCAATTCACCAGGGTGCTTTTCGCCCCCCTTTGCGTTGCCATGGTGCTTCGTCGGTGGGGGCGGCACAACCGCGTGGTCCCCAGCGTCGTGATGGCCTGCCTTCGAAAACGACGAAGCGGAGGAACCATGGTGGCGGTGGTGGTCGTGGTCGTGGCCAGAGTCATGGCCCCCCTTGCCAGAAGGAGGGTGGTGAGGTCCGTCGGTCTTCATGTCGTTCTTGGGTGTACTACCGTTGCTCTTGGGCTTCTCATGACCGTGGTGCTGGGCGGGAGGCTTACCGTCGTGGCCTGCTTCGGCAGGATAAGGCGCATGGCCACTTAAACTGCCCTTGTTGATAGTAACAGCTTCTTCGTCGGCATACTCCAGGACATCGTCTTCAACCAGAAGATCAATGTCGTGACTTCCACTACTAGCCATTGACCCTCGCAAATAGCTTTTGTGTAGTGCGCCACCTTCTTGGTCGGCATTGCCTACCGGGTGAGCGTAGACTGCGTTGGAGAGGACGAGTATGGCGGCAGCAACAGCGGCAAAAATATTCACGGGCTTCATGTTGTAGTGGTGGTCGGTTGGCAGGTAGACTTGGTTTGGTTTGAGTCGGTTGGCGTTTTCGCAACTGAGTTGAAGGTCTCAATGTCGGCTGAGCTAGACGAAATGAAAAGTGGGCAAACAGGTAATGGTGTATGCACCGAACAACGATATGCTACGGTATGTAGTTCCCAACCACACTCTCATGCTGCGTTCTAGGTGATACAAATCCACAGCACCAGCTAGGATGGTCTTCATCGTCCTAATCGGAGCTGATCCCACGATCAAGAGTGGGTGAGCTGTAACCTGACGGTTGGGGGAGAGCGTACACGGTGGCACGGCATGTTGGGTGTGTCCATAAGTTCTGTGCCAGGCTGGCACTACCAGTACGGTTTGGATGGCGAAATGGTCGATACATTGATGGTGAGATGTAGTGCCCAAGAGTCCGACGCTCTTATTATAGCGAAGGCGTCAGCTCGACAGACACCGCGGCGGTCTGGTTGCTGCTGTCAGTTTGGTGATGAATAGTGCTTGAATCAAAAGTCAAAAGTTGAGTGCGGCGAGCACGTTGATGTTGAAGTGGTTCGGCCAATGGTATGGCGATAGGATAATCGACGTCGTGCATGTGGTTAAGATAGATGCTCCATGGTGGCGGAAACGAGGACTGAACAAACCAAGACCGTACTTACACAGGATCATTTCTATAGTACCTTCTATTCTACTTTCTTTCCAAGTAGACTTTTTCAATAACTTTGATGATCGTATTCGACTTCATTCATTGACTCGGGATGTCGGTGGTTCCAGTGCTGGGTCCTCTTTTGGACTCGGCCTCCCCCGTTGATGAACGTCCGCTGTCGCTATTCCAAGGCAGCGTGAGTGAGTGGAGTGATATGAGAAGTTATTTTTTCAACCTTTTAACCCATTTACGAATCGACCAAACATACAGCTGATACAATTCTCACTGTATTGCCTCGATCCTCTAACGTCACTCTTACATCAATCTCGATCAAATCTCCGCACTCGACTATATGTAACGACACACAAATTTGTACCAATACAGTGGTCGTCGCACCGCCGTTACATATAAACCTGGGAGGGCCGGATCAATATGTAGCGACATCGGACTACAGCTTCACAGCAGGTTCCGCTAGTGCACGCTGAATCAGAGGTGCAACCTGCTTCCTGGATGCGCCCGTGTTCAGTTGATTAAAAGCAACAACATGTCGGTTCTGGTGCGATTCCGGCAGCTTCAGTGACTCCAAATGCAGCGAGCTTTCCTCAATAAGGAATTCAACGCAATGTCTGGAATCGTCGCCGTTTTCTTGGTAAAAGAGAAGCTGGCGGTGACGCTGGCCGTCGGAAGTCATGTACATGGTCATCACCACCAGGAACGCAAGCTCGTTTTGCATGCAGTACTCGGTCAGCCCTCTGCCAAGAGCAGCTGAGTCTGCTGACTTAAGTACAAAAGCTTCCAAGTCGATAAGCACCGCACTGATGCCCACCTTCTTCGCGTCACCCGTCGCCGTCGCGAACGTAAACTCCTTGTAGTCCACCTGCAGACAGTTCTCCAGTGTAAACGCCCCCCAGTGGGTTGGGTTAAACTTCTCAGCCTGCAGCCACTTGAACAGCTCCTCCTTCTTGGCAAACGCCGTCTTCTCGAGCTCCTCCGCCGCCTTAACATCTCTCGGCGTGACCTTCTTGGCACTCGGGTCGAAGTTGATGCTATCGAGTGCAATCACGCCCAGCAGCATAGTAGACAGCAACTTGTGCACATCATGACTCTCCACGTCCTTCAGCCTCTCGGCCACCAACGTGCACGTGGATGCCACGAGTGCATTCCCATCCGCGAACGCCACTTCCCTCTCGGCCGCCAAGTGCTGGCCCAGATCCGAATGGTGGTCCACGATTTCCACCACTTGCAGCTCTGCAACCTCTGGGATTTTCTTATTGTTCAGTGCATTATGGTCCATCAACGTGACTTTGACTCTGGATAAAGTATCCCACGGGAACTCGTCCACGAACACCAACGCGTCCGTGTCGAGTCCGAGCTCCTGGAAAAGCGCCGTGACGTCGCAGCGCAGCACCAATTCGGACCTGGGGATGGGCAGCACTGGCACATGCAGCGTCTCCGAGTGCTTTTGGTGCTGCACGAAGGCGTAACTCAAGGAGCTCACGATGGAATCGGCGTCGGCTGCTTCGTTGCCCATGAGCACGTGGACAGACGAGGGGGAGACGACAAGAGCGACGAGCGCGTGGACCGCAGGAAGGCGTTGAATGTGGACACGCTGGAGCGGCGAGCGTCCACGTGGACGTGCCAAGGGATAGACGAGGTCGTGGACATGACGCGACGAGGAAGACGGCGCAGGAGCATGCACCAAGGAGCTTGACAAGTGTGATGGCGGATGGATACAGATCGATAACCCGAACTGCTGTTACACACGGTGCTCTTCAACTGTGTTTGATATGGTGTGGTGTACACTACAGAACGTGACACGCACCTCAGACACCGGACCGCATAAATCCAAAGGCTGCTTGCTTCCACTCGAAAGGTAACGCGTCGCCGTCTTCGTGCACGTATATCTCCCGACCTAGAGCGCTTCAGAAGCTGCTCAGCAGTTCATCGTCTCGCTCGCCGTCTTCTCTCTCCAAATATATTCGTTGCATCGTCTAACTTTGTCTCGTTATCTCGTGATTTGCTTTGGCCCCCAAGGCACCGCCTCTACGGACAAGACATGCTGGACTCCGACGCTGCGTCAGGCGAAGGCCCCGAAGCTCTGAGTCTCGGCAACCGCCTCCTATTACTCCTCACGATGCTCTTGTTCCTGGCGCTGAGTGCCGTCTCCGGGCGCGTCCTGTATCGACAGTACGCGGCCAAGCGAAAGCGTCTCGTCAGTGCCGCCTCCGCCGCTGCAAATGAGGCCCCAGGACCCGTTCCAGTCGGAAAAGCCTCGTATTCTGCGGTGTCTCAAGCGCCTCCAGCTACTGTGAACGTTGTGGGCGGCTCCGAGTCCGCGCTGATGGAGGAAGAGGGGCAGCAGCAGCTTCGACCGGCTCCGAGATGAGACAGAGACTCTTCCTGCTGCTGTTCGTGGCGTCGACGCTGCGTGTCTGCTCTCTAGTGACAGAAGTGGCTACACTGGAGGAGGTGGCGGCTCTGCCGTCCAGTTCTATCTATTGCAGACTGCTGACGCTGTTCCTGTGGCTACCGTCCATGCTGTTCATGTCCATGTATGGACTCGTGCTGCTCTTCTGGGCGCAGTTGTGTTACGCGTGTTGGGGCAAAGCCCATCCGTGGCCGAGACGGGTATTCTTTCTGTTCAACGTGCTGCTCTACGTGGGCTTTGCGCTGCTCTTCGCCTTGTCCAGCACGTCGGCCGGGTTCTGGAGAGGATGCGACTTGCTGCAAGGAGGGATCTACTTTGTGGGACTGTTCGCGATCCTGTACTACAGCATCCGACTCGTCGATTTCTTCCGGAACCAGAGCCCAGATGAAGACTTTTTCTTCGACTTGTCATCTGCAGCCATGGGCAATGGCAACGGCACCTCAGGCCGCCAAGGAGGGTCGTCGTTCTCGCTCGCTGCCAGCTCGCCGAGACAACTTGTGCTGCGAAGGGTATGTACCGCCAGTTATTATGAAGGGAAGGTTTGTTGGTGTTAGCTAACTGGACAGCGTAACTAACAACTTGTGTGATGTTGAACTTGTCTAGATCACTGCTGTATGCATCCTGTTGTGTGTGTTGTTCGCAGTGAAGGCGGTGTACTTGATTGGCATGGGTACGGGCTACATGGAGTCGGAGGAGTCGCAGTACCGCACGCCAGTGGGTGTTCACCACATCGCGTACGAGTTCACGATCCACTTTTCGACGGAGTTCGTACCGTGTGCGTTGCTGTTATTCTTTACCCGTCAGGACAAGAATTCGTCGGCTCAGCGGCAACGGCTGCGCTCGTCATCCGCCACTTCAGCCTCCGCTTCATTGTCTGGCGGTAGCTATGGAGTGACTAACCCGCGCGATAAGCCCCCGACACCAAATTATGCCTACGCACCAATTCGTGGAGGTGGTCACGGCATTGCCCCTGGGCACCCTTACCAGGAAGATGCCGTTCCAATGCTGTCTGGATATCAATATCAGGTGCGCATACATGAACGATGAATATCTACAAGCCAAGGATAAACTAATGTCATGTGACTTTTTGTATGTAGGCAACACAGCGAGCGTACGGGTCAACTAGCACAACGTCGGCCACGACAGCGAATTTGCGTTCAAGCAACAGCAGCGGGGCCTTCCTTCTTGATAGCATCAGCGGAAGTGCATTTGGCAGCGCAGGCCCCAACACCGCCTCGAACGCGAAAATGGCGTACCATTGAATGTAATAAAGCGCTAATGGTGATTGCATGTTTATCTCCGATTGTGTGCTACACAGTGTGCATCCCGCGAAACACAAGTGAACTCAGGGTTGATGTCTACGACTCGAGATGATATCATAGTGCCAGCAAGTTCAGCAATAAGAGAGCGACAACAATAATGCTGCCGCAATGCTTAAGTTTGCTAGCTCCATTCCCTGCGTCACCAGAAGTCGAAGATGTGTCAGTTGTTGCAGACGGCGATCCAGGCGTAGGGCTTGTAGTCGTACCTTCATCCGACGTTGCCACACCGCCACTCCCAGTGTACGTTCCAGCTATGGATACTCTGTTGTCGTTGGTCATGTCCACGCCAACTGAGATCCAGGATAACAAACCGTCTTCAATGCTGTCACCTAACAGCACGTACTGGACGAACGGATCGAAGTCATCAGCAGCAGACTGCCGAGCAATGGAGTCGTCTTCGTTCGTCGTGACTCGGACCGAGTTGTCCGCGTACACGCTAGTTGCCTGCACGTCCGTGATCAAAGACTGATCGAAGAAGAGCTGGCCGACGTGTGATACCCGCCCACCCGAGTACGTGCCGTTGGCCAGCACCGCGCCTCCCGAGTGTGTCATGATGTGGATATGCGTAGTGCGACCAGCGTACAGTCCCGGGAACTTGGTCGTGAAGGAGACGAACCCGTCCAAGTCAGTGGGCGACATCCCACGATGCAATGTAGTGTCAACGTTGGTGGCATCGTCCGAATTCCCGTTCGTCCTCGCGACAACTCCAGAGTACACGCCACTGGCGTTAGCGTGCCAGAAGTCGACGTACAGCTCATTCACTGGAGTGCACGTATTCACGTCAACAAACTGCAAGTCCACATACAGGTCGATACCCGGTTGGTCTTCGCGAATATCCGACCGGATGAGCTCTCCAGCTACGTAGTACGGTCCTTCAGTGACTTCCGGCTCTAGTAAACAGGCCGGTTCGCCATTGAAGAGCTCACTTGAATTCGTGTTGGCTGAGAGACCCGTGCGGTTGGATTCGTGGTTGGTGGCAAGCGCCGTATCCGCGTCAAGGCGTCGACGATCTGCGTGGATGTTCTTCAGTATGGAGAGGCGCCGAGTGGCTGCTTTCTCTTTCAGCGCTCGACCCGCTTCCGAGTGAATGCAGTTCTTCATCAAGTGACGACCATTTTCGAGGAACAACTTGCGCGAGACTTGTTGGTCCGAATTCAAGTCGATGGTCCGGTGGCCAAGTGCGAAATCGGACAGCGCTACCGCCGCGAACAATATCAACAACTTGAAGCGAGTCATGACGTGAAGAAGGTGGTCGTGGGTTGTCTTGAACTTGCGGGCTCCGAGACCAATCGAGAAGTGGGAGACCACACGCGGATATGTAGTTGCTGATTTTGCTGTGCGGTCGTGCAAATCGCGGGCGGTGCCGGTGTAGGCAGTTGAAGTGCCGCAATTGCTAGTATCGGTTCATGAACAATCGCCAAGAGTCCAACGCGCTGATCTGTAGTTGAGAACGAGAACCTAGACGGAAGCGCGTAAAGCAGGTCACACGGCGGTCAGGCCACAGTTTGGGCCACGCTCATAAATTGTGACCAAACGCGAGACCTGCTATACTGCTGTGGAAAAAGGAGATCAGCATATTTGCGGCGGAGCCGTGAAAAGGTGAATTTAAACCGAGTTAGGATCATGCTGCCGAGAGTAAAAATGAGGTAAAACCTCTTGGCAGCATGCATGTAAGAAAGATAGCTACAACTAAGTTACTGGGGCTACTCCTATACTGTAGTTTCGCGTTGGAGCCTCACCATCCAAGCAAGACCGGACTAGCACAGCGACACCGTGTTCTTACACAACGGCTTCGAACTCGACATCGGTAGAAGAATATTGACCAAGGTATTCAAATGTATTGTAGTCCTCGTCGCCTTCAGCATATTCGAGCAAATTGGAATAAGCTCTAGATGTTGCAGCTTGGGCGCGGGTAACAACATTTCTGTGCAAATTATTGGGGTTACCAGCACGTCCAGTACCATGGCGACTTCCATTTCCACGGCCACGACTAACTCCACCTCGACCACAACCAACTCGACCACGACCAACTCCACCTCGACCACGACCTGCTCCACCTCGACCACGACCAACTCCACCTCGACCACGACCTGCTCCACCTCTACCACGACCAGGTCCACTTCGATCATGACTAACGTCACCTCGAGCACGACCAAACCTTTGTCCACGCCTTCCCGTACTAGGATGTGTACATACACGAACCCTTTCGTTGTCTCTCGAATCTCTACTACTTTCATCGCAGAGATCGCTGTTCGGGAAAGGATGCCCATTCCCTTCCGACTCCGTCTCTGAGTCGTCAGAGTAATTGGCTTCTCCCAACATTGGCTCCAAGTCGTCTTCATGTTCGCCATGGTCAGATTCGTCGGATGACGACTCAAATTCAACTGCATGAGGGAGTTGGACATCTAGTCGACGCTGACGTTTAGCTCTAGTTGGCGTATCGGACACGCGTTGAACATACTCTCGTGAAATCTGCTCAATGGCATTAACGAACACAGGCATGGTCGGGTGAGGCACGGTGATTGCCTTGTTCAGCTCCCTATTAAATCGTTCCAAAGGATTATTGGTCCGGTTCACCAGGCCTTTGGCTCTACCATGTACATTCCAGACATCGGGGGTGTACTTGTCGATCCACGTCTTGTGAAAATAATTCCAGAATGACAGCCATTTTGACTCAGAATAGGAGATACCCCCCTCGGCACACTTTAACCTGATCATCTGCTGCACAAGTGCCACACCTTTCTTGGCAATGTGCTTCCGTTTGATCACAGTAAGCATATCCAGCATACCTTTCTCCATTGCGACATCAATCTCCAGCTTTGGGAGACGCAGCTTCTCCATCTTTCGGGACACAGCTTGTTTAAAGTGAAAGAAACACCCGATACGCCGAGACTCCGGAAACTGTGATGCCACTGCGTGAATCAGCGCGGCTTCGAAGTCACATACGACAGTCGCTGGGCGGAGCTTGCGGTTGGTATGGTTCACGACGAAAGTGAAAAGATTCGCATACGAAACGTACGATTTTGATGTTGAAAGCACGTATAAACAGGAACATGAATTCCGGTTGCCTGATCCAGTACCATGATCACAATGCACTGACGAAACTTGATCGGCACGCAGCGGAAAGTGCCGTCAACAAAGATGTTGGTCGCGTTATACATCAAAAGCTTCACCAACAAAGGATGCGCCCACCCGATAAGCCTCTGCGGCTGGTTGATATCCTTTTGACCTTCTTCGTAGTAAACAAAATGGAACTGAAAGAATCGAAGTGCACTCCCCATGACTAAAGACAGAGAAGGTCTTTCCACGATTCCATGAACGTTTCCACCCCAGTCCTGTCTTCTAGTGTTTGCCACCCGGTTCATCACTTGGGTTTCGTCCAGCCCCACTACCGCTTCGTCAACAGGTCTTTCGAGATAAAACTCGCTGTTTACAACTCTCCAAATTGCCCGGGCCGTCAACGTCATTTCTGCTAGCGATAGCTCGTCGATGCGGTCCTTCATCGCTTCCTCGATGTTCTTTACAGCATTTTTCTCTGCAATAAGAAGCCGACAAGAATGGGGCACGATTACGATATACAGTCCTTCGTCAGGACGATACTCAGCCTTCGCCTTGCATTCAGAGCTTCGATACTTGCTACATCGGTAGCTTGTTTTGACACCGGAGTTGTTGGCTCGTGTAAATTTGTATCCTCCGAGGAAGATGCACGTGAGCTGGTTCGCTGAACGTGTTATCGACGCGTCGGTGCAAGGAGGTGAACCGCTGCTTGCCACCGGCGAAACTTGCTGCTCCATCTGTTCGACCTCTGAAACGATGCAAGCGCAGATTCTAGTGTTTTGTGTTGCTAGTTTGAAAGTGGGCTACTAGTAGTTGCTCCAAGCGACTATGGTTATATATAGTGAGCGCGTTGCTCTGCAATCTTGCCTGACAAGAAGACGAAGTGGGTGTGGCCAAGCTTGTGACCTGACCTACACTCGACCGTTTTGTTGTGGTGACCATATACGTGGACTGACCCTTATTTGACCTGCAAAACATGTAACCGCCTAGACCACCGGACACTGCAAGCAAACGGAAAAGCAAAAGGACATCTATTTGTTGTGGTAAGCGGGGCACATCTACGGGCCGTGGCTTAGCCTCTTCTTTCCTCCGAGTAGGTTAGTTGCTGGTGTGCGGCGACTTGGCATTAGAATGCTTCGTAAGGTACGCGTCCGCGCTGTCAGCACCCGCAGACGACTGTTTGGCACTCTTGGTGCCGCTGTGGACGCCGTTCTTGTCAGGATGAGGCGCGTGGGCGGTATCACTCCCATGACTGTGCTTGTGAGCGGTATCCTTGCTGGGATCTACGTGAGGAGACTTGCCGTTGTTACCTACATCGCCCGCGTTGTGGTGCTGGTGATCAGGGCCGCACGGCCGGCTGTCCAATTCACCAGGGTGCTTTTCGCCCCCCTTTGCGTTGCCATGGTGCTTCGTCGGTGGGGGCGGCACAACCGCGTGGTCCCCAGCGTCGTGATGGCCTGCCTTCGAAAACGACGACGAGCGGAGGAACCATGGTGGCGGTGGTGGTCGTGGTCGTGGCCAGAGTCATGGCCCCCCTTGCCGGAAGGAGGGTGGTGAGGTCCGTCGGTCTTCATGTCGTTCTTGGGTGTACTACCGTTGCTCTTGGGCTTCTCATGACCGTGGTGCTGGGCGGGAGGCTTACCGTCGTGGCCTGCTTCGGCAGGATAAGGCGCATGGCCACTTAAACTGCCCTTGTTGATAGTAACAGCTTCTTCGTCGGCATACTCCAGGACATCGTCTTCAACCAGAAGATCAATGTCGTGACTTCCACTACTAGCCATTGACCCTCGCAAATAGCTTTTGTGTAGTGCGCCACCTTCTTGGTCGGCATTGCCTACCGGGTGAGCGTAGACTGCGTTGGAGAGGACGAGTATGGCGGCAGCAACAGCGGCAAAAATATTCACGGGCTTCATGTTGTAGTGGTGGTTGGTTGGCAGGTAGACTTGGTTTGGTTTGAGTCGGTTGGCGTTTTCGCAACTGAGTTACAGAAGGTCTCAATGTTGCTGAGCTAGGCGAAATGAAAAGTGGGCAAACAGCTAACGGTGTCTGCACCGAACAACACTATGGCTTCTAGTTCCCAAACACACTTTCATGCCGCGTTCTAGGTGCTACCTCGCATGGAATCTACTGCGCCAGCTAAGATCTAACGGGTGGCCTTAGTCGACCTAATCGGAGCTGAGCCCACGAGAAAGAGTGGGTGAGTCGTAACCCGAAGGGCGGCGCAGCGTGCACACTCGGAACGGTGGCGCGACATCCACTTTTGGTTGGTTCGATAGACTCAAGTGCAAGTAGATGGTACCAATTCTAGCCAGAGATCTGTCCATCCTCTGTCGGGACCGACGACCACAGCTCTCGAGCAACAACAATCTGTATTAAGTCCGCAGCTAATGAAGTGGCTAGGATAGTGAGCCACTGCCGACCTGTAACGGGCCCAAGCTGATTCTGAGAAGACGGCAGGTAGGTGAGAGCGGGCGAATGCCTGGGAGGAGAGAAGCAGAACGGAGTGAAGGCACTTGGTTTCCACTGAGAACGTTTGGGATTGAGGAGGAAACCTCGCAGGTGATAACCCCCTCTGGTTAAATACGCAGCATAAAAAACGTACTTTATACAACCTAACGTACTGCACGGTTGAACGGCAAAGACCGTATCGTTCAATAGTAACTGGGCAGGAGCGCGTTCAACGCTAACGCTGCTGGAATCTGGCGGAGCTCGACACGCCATCTCCACACTCCCACTTCGAGTCTGCCATGATTACTGGATTGTTGCGTGCTCAGAAGTACAGCCATCAACTCTGCCATCCGTAGCAGCTATAGGTAGTGGCAGCACATTGAGTCGCTGTCGAAACTTGTTGAACAGCGTAGGACCCAGAGGCTTTGTGAAGATATCAGCCAGCATGTCGGTCAAAGGACAGTAGCGCACCTCGAATTCACCACGCTCATGGTAGTCTCGAACCTTGTGGTATTTCAGGTCGACGCTCTTCGTCTTGTAGTTCCCCTTTTCTCAGTAATCACCGTGATCGCAGCCTGGTTGTCTTGATACAACACGGTTGGGCGGTGTCGCTTAAGACCCAGCTCCTTGCACAAGTTGTGTGTCCAAATTATCATCGTTGAGCACTCGCTCGCTGCAACGAACTCAGCACAGCACTTGTCGTCCGTAACAATGCGCTGCTTGCGGGACTTGTTCGCATACGTGCACCCGTTCACTTGTAGGACATAACCCGTGATTGATTTCCTATCATCCTTCTCATTGCCGAGGTCTGCATCTGCGTATGCTACGAAGTGCAGGTCGGGAGAATCCACCTTCTTCCACACAAGACCATAGTCAATGGTACCTCGTAAGTATCGCAGCACCCGCTTCGCCATAGTGTAGTTCTCGTTGGTGTATGCGTTCAGATACTTGCCCAACGTGCGAACGGCGTTTGCAATCTCAGGACGTGAGCATTGCACCAAGTACTGTAAGCATCCAACGATAGCTCGATACGGTATAGCAGGGTTGTTAACATTTTCATGATCCTGCGTAGCAGGCAGTGATAGGTCACCTAGTTTCTGTGGTGTGGGCACGGCACGGCATGTCTCCATTTGTAACAACTCAGCACCTTTTTGATGTGTCGTCGCTGTGCAATCCACATCGCCTGTCCTGGGATGTACGTGATCTCCATGCCGAGCAACAGGTTCACAGACCCCAAGTCCTTGATTTTGAACTTGAGTTCAAGCTCGCTTATCACGACCTTGACATTCTCAGCGGTGGCAGCAATGAGAACATCATCGACGTAGACAGTAAGAAAAACAGGACTGCCTTTATGGACACGCCAGTAGACACCATTGTCCATCTTGGAGCGCTTGAATCCACATGACCGTAGGTATTCGTCCAACATCCGGTACCAGATCAATGGCGCGTGTTTTAAGCCGTACAAGCTGTGCAGCAGTTTGCATACTCGACAACTGCCGTCATTGAAATACTCGGGCATCTCCATGAAGATCTCTACTCCGTCACCAATTGGACCGTTGAGAAACGCAGTGACAAAGTCAATCTGCTCACAGAGTAGGCCGAAATTCAGTGCTGGCAGCAACACTAGCTTCACAGCTTCGAACGAGACAACTGGTGCATATGGCTCCCAAAAGTTAACACCGAACTCTTGTTGACAACCCTTAATCGTAATTCGTGCTCGATGACGAATGACTTCGCCCTTCGGGTTGCGTTTACGAACGAACACCCATTTGCTCGTCAATATTTTCTTCCCCTTCGGCCGTTCAACGAGTTCCCACGTGTTGTTGCGCATTAGCTCTTCGAAATCTTTCTCCAGAGCTTCTCTCCACTTATCGGAGTCGGGAGCTTGTAGCGCTTCTCGCACACTCTGCGGTTCCATCAGTTCATGGACAGCTTGGATCACTAGACTGGCAGGGATCTCGACCTCATAGTCTTGCGGAGGCGAACATTTGGCCGACGAACTCGTGTCGAACGTCTAAAAGATGTTGATCGGAACGATGTTGCAGGACTTGCACCTCTCCACCCATCGTTTTCGTCGCCATCGTCTTGTTCGTTGTCGCTCCCACTGTCTTGTTGATCATCGTACACAGATATCTGCTCCACCAAATCAACTGGATCACCAAATGCTATGGTATCATCCAAATTCTCGTCTACCTCAGTGCGCGCAGCACCAGCAGCACCATTCGTAAATCCATCGCTAGTTTGATCTCCCACTGAAATTGAAACTTCACGGTTTGGCAGCTCCACTGCAGCACTTGCTTGACTGCTGTTAGACAAGTCAGCAACACTACTTTCGCCACCAGCTCGATCAAAGTTCTCAATCCAAGGAGCGTTACCTCCTGATTGTGGTGCACCCGCAGGTGTCGGTCGAGTCTGTACCTCAGCACTCCTCTCTGGAACCTCTTTACTACTGCACGCCCAACGCCCAGGCACATCTGTGCGTGTTGCAGCTCGTTCTCCACCCACTTCAATAGGAAAGTCAAAAACAGTGCGATCATCATTGCAGTGATGCTTTGGTAAACGATCATTTGAATCAACAGCGCTCCGTTTTCTTGCAAACGTCTCAGGATGCAGCACGGGCAATCGTACAAAAGGAATAGTCGCTTGTAGCAAATGCCGACCTGTTCCGTATCGATTCGATAGAAGCTTCTCCACGTAGCTACGTTCTACCGTCCAGTCCTCTTGAAACTCCACAGAGCGAACTTCATCGATGCTTCCTTTCGACAAATTCAAAACTCGGTAGCTTTCAGAATGCTTTGCGTATCCCATCAACAGACCGGGCTTACCAGGATTCTCCAACTTGGATTTCCGCAGCACCTTTGGAGTGAAAGTGAACACCACACAACCCCATGTGCGCAACGTAGATACGTCTGGTGGCGAGCCAAAGCGGCGACAGTAGGGAGTTTCCCCATCAAGCGCAACACTCGCACTGATGTTGATCACGTCTATCGCAAATTCAAATAAATGCCTCGCTCCATAGAGACCATGGCATATTTGCCGTAGACAGCAAGCACCGAACGCGAGTCATTATCACTCCATTCATTTTCTCCACCAGCCCGTTTTCTTCAGGACTGTACGCGTTGGTCCACGTAAACTCAATTCCTTCCGACTGGAGAAATGCTTTCATTTTAAAATTCAATAGCTCACGGCCTTGATCAGAACTAAGTAGTTCAATTCGGTGCCCTTGCGCAATCAACCACTTCAGGTGAGTCATGACGACCTCAGTTGCTTCCTCCTTTCGATGCAGCAGGAATCCCCACAAATATCTGCTTGCTTCATCTTGTACCAACTGAAAATGCTCATAGCGATTGTACGTTGTTTCCCCAACGCAGCACATATCACTCATCAGCTTTTGGTATGGCTGAGTGACACGCCGGGTTCCAGTCCGCTTGTAAGACATTCGAGTCATCTTTGATGTTTTACACGTCCAGCATGGCGAGTCCAGACCTTGACGTAGCTCACTACCCATACCAGAGGCCGTTCCACGTCTTGCCATTTGCTGTAGCGTCGCGAGGTTTAAGTGGGCGAAGCGTAGATGCCAACGTTCAAGCTTCGTTTTATCAGCTCTTTTGCGCTGTGCAGGGACAATTGAGTCACTCAACTGGCCTTGAACTTCGCTCTGCACTTTGTAAACTGCAACTGCAGTTGCCTTCAGGCGATACCGACGATTATATTTCAGGAGCAGTAGTTCAGTGTGGTCCTTGCGTAGCCAGCAAACACGCTGAGAATTGACAAAGCCAAACTTCACATTCCACCCATCAGTCTCCAACTTATCCATGCTCAGCAAATTGTCTGGAGCTGTTGGTGTGAACAACACATTGTTGAATGGCAACGTCACATCCGCATAAGGAGACTTGTTATTCCTTACTCGTAAAGTCATATCTCCAACGCGTTCATTTTCGCGTGCCATCCCGTCGAATCCTTGAAAGAAATGCACGTTATCCGTCCGCAAATTGTGCAGCACTGTGTCTTGGTTGACACATGAACATCACTAGCCGAGTCTAACACCCACTCCATATCAGTTCCCGCTGGAGTTGTTGTTGACCTCGTCTTGGTAATTGGTTCACCACTTACGTGACAGCATAGTGCGCTCACGCCCTTGCGGTTGTGCTTGTGATTGTCATTGTCACCTTTGTTGTGAGGCTGCCATCTCTTAAATTCCGAGATACTAGGCTTGGAGGAACTTTCATCTTTTCGGTTGGGGCAGTTAGCCTTCAAGTGACCAACTTCGCCACATGCATGGCAAGAACGTGTCTCCGCCTGCTTTCTCTGTTGTTGCCAGCCTTGCTTTGGTTTTGATTTGAACCGGCCCTTTCCTTTGAATCACTTACCCTTTCCTTGATGCTGCTTTGGCTTGAACTGATGCGAGTCGGTATGTACTTGCTTACCACACGAGCTTATTGATGTGGTTTTCACCTCTTCATTTGCGACTCGTTCATCGAGAACTGCTTCAGCCAATAGTGCGTTCACAACTTGCGCTGAAGTAGGTACAGGTCGCACGGCACCACCATCGCGAACAACATAGTGTTTCGAGAACTGACGCACCACTTCACGGTGTGTCCTCGACACATGACCAAGCAGGGTCTCCGCGTAGTCCTCGTCAGTCACTTGTCTACCAAAGTGGAAGAGTTGGCGGCGTAGGATTTCCATCTCCCTCAGCCATTGACCCATGTTCTTGTCTGCTGCGTACCGATTTGAGTAGAACTCGTCTCTTGTGACGATGTAGTTGGAGTATTCTCGTTTTGTCTGTCTGTCAACAAACCGCATCCACATTCCCTCAGTGGTTGCCTCCTGGCAAATCATCTCCGCGTCTGCACTAGGGACTCCAAGCAGGATCGCTTCCCGAGCTGCATTATCTCTCTGTGTAAAGTCAACCATTTGTCGAGAGTCATTTCGATACGATCCGTCCACTACACACCAACATCCTAGTCGAGTCAGAAATGCGCGGAGTTGGACTTCATACAAGTCGAAACTTCCTTTCATTATTGGAGGCTTAGATGAAATGTCCAGCTTCAACGGCGCCACACCAACACGAAGCGCACCTTGTATACCAGCTCCACTTGATGCAAATGCTCCACCAGTTGAGGCAACTATTCACAGAGTTCAGACCATAACCACCGTGATCACCAACTCCAAAATCATTCCATCCAGCCGCGTGAGTACCGAAACTTCCAGGAACACCACGTCCACAAGTACTTGCCGTAGTTCCACCGACTAAAATACCAGCACTGACTCCTCCACGAGATGTGGATACATCACCGGAGCTCACATTCAATCCAGCTCCATCAGCTCGGAAAGCTTGGGAGGTGACCGTAGTAGCAGGCGCGTGGTCTGTTGCGGCGGTTATTGGTACTCTCTGCGAGCTAGCAGCTCCAGCAGCAAGAGGCGTGGTCGGCGAAGCCGACGACGGGGCATCGTTCTTGTTCTCTTCGTCCTTGGCAGTCACGACAGGCTCCTAGCGTAGACTTGGGCTCATAACCTGAGAAGACGGCAGGTAGGTGAGAGCGGGCGAATACCTGGGAAGAGAGAAGCAGAACGGAGTGAAGGCACTTGGTTTCCACTGAGAACGTTTGGGATTGAGGAGGAAACCTCGCAGGTGATAACCCCCTCTGGTTAAATACGCAGCATAAAAAACGTACTTTATACAACCTAACGTACTGCACGGTTGAACGGCAAAGACCGTATCGTTCAATAGTAACTGGGCAGGAGCGCGTTCAACGCTAACGCTGCTGGAATCTGGCGGAGCTCGACACGCCATCTCCACAGATTCCATTCGTTTTGCCACGGTGCTGGGGTGCGTCGTCCTCCCCGCGTTCCTTATCACCGGTAGTGGTGTTGAAAACGGACCGGCCACGCTGCCGCTGCCAGGAGGGGTGATTGGTCTCCGTTGTTAATGTGTCCACCGAGCTCTGATGCTGAACCAACAAGGAGCTTACTTCTGCTTGTCGTTGTCCTCCTTGTCTGTAGTGAACCACTTGCGCTCTTCGGAGTCAAATGCAGAATGAGATTGATTTCAAGTTAGCTACTAGCAACGAGAACTGAGAACTGATAGCTAGCTCTGAGGACCTCAGTGAGGCGGCCTCCATGGAGCCATGGAGCCGCAGAAAATAGAAGCCAAGTTGAACTTGACTGTACACGTAGCAAGCTACGGTAGCTGGAAGTAGAGATGTTGGTGAGCTCGGACTGGTCCACGTCACGAAATGTTCTGACGGGTGCTGAAGTCGCTCTGGAGCTGGGACCACGTTGACGTGCAGCTCTGACGCTGGAGATACGAAACCATCAACTCGTCCACGTCGATGGTAGGCAATTACATTGTCATTCACGTTGTTGTCTCGACATCCCGGGTTGATACAAGTAGTGCCTGAGAGTCTATTATAGCGAAGGCGACAGCACGACAGATACCGCGGCGGTCTGGTTGCTGCTGTCAGTTTGGTGATGGATAGTGTAGTGCTTGAATCAAAAGTCAAAAGTTGAGTGCGGCGAGCACGTTGATGTTGAAGTGGTTCGGCCAATGGTATGGCGATAGGATAGTCGACGTCGTCCATGTGGTTGGGATAGAGGCTACATGGTGGCGGAAATGAGGACTGAAGCAAACCAAGACCGTACTTACACAGGATCATTTCTATAGTACCTTCTATTCTACTTTCTTTCCAAGTAGACTTTTTCAATAACTTTGATGATCGTATTCGACTTCATTCATTGACTCGGGATGTCGGTGGTTGCGGTGCTGGGTCCTCTTTTGGACTCGGCCTCCCCCGTTGATGAACGTCCGCTGTCACTATTCCAAGGCAGCGTGAGTGAGTGGAGTGATATGAGAAGTTATTGCTTTTTCACAAAATTTACGAATCAATCGGCCTACCAGTATGCGACTACCGACATTTACCTGTCATAAGGCTAACCAAAATGCTTATAGGGGTAGGCCTGGTAAATGGGGCTGCAACACTACAAATGCATCGTACCTAGTACAGCACCGTACTTAGTAGAGCCACATCTCGAAACATCACCAACTGGAGCGAAACGCGTGAGCCCGCGGCGGATGCCGTCTTTGCTGGTGCACCTCGTCGACGCCTCTACTGCGACTCAACGCGAGGTATGTGTCCAAGGTAGCGGCTCTTTCTGTTTTGCATTTGTTTAGCATCTAACAGTTGTGGGATAATGCCTTGCGGTCCTAATGTTGTTGCACGACTACAGATCCTGCGGATCCATGTTACCTGAACTGCGTACGCTTGCCGCCGCCAGGACAACTACACTTCGCTACACTATGCAAGACAGAACTGTTGGCGGAGAGGACAAGAAGGAGCACAGTGCACAAGCACTCAACAAGGACCAGTAGACTTAGGTTTAGTATAGTTTGATTTGTTCTATTAGGCCTGCGTGCTAATGAACTACTGCTGGTGCCTTGGTGCTCTGGTGCGAGGTCTGCACTCACTTGAGAACTTGCCTCCTGAGGAGCAAGTGCAGACCTCAAACCAAAGCATCATTGCTGCCTGTCGCTGGCTGAGCCTCGGCACTCAAGTGTCCTACGTTACATTCTACCTCTACACCACTTGGCTACCGTGAGCCGTCACTATGACGGTGACGCGAAGCCAGAGTGGTCAGGTGAGCATCCCGAGCTCATCTTAACAGTACTTTTTGGTGCCTAATTCTGATGTTAGGAAGCAAGCATACGGACTGACGCGTGCTTTGTCGGATCTTGCTCAGCTTTGGCGCCAGGCCTGCTGCTGCCTGCTTACGATAGCTTCGGTGCGTACTGTATGATGCGTGTCATGACGATATACTTATCAAATCTGATGCAATGACCTCCGTTATGACCCTGCAATGCATATCTGCAGACTGGAGTTGGCTACGCTGGTGCTCCCAGCGGCGCAGCGGCTCGGTGCAGCCCGTGTACATATACACTGAGCTTATGATATCGGGGTGAGGCGTTTTGTGTTCTATCTTGCAACGGCTAAAGGTGTTTCTTGTCTGTGTGGCTCATGTCAAGTTGCTATCGTAATGCTAGAAGTCCGTCGTGCTACATCTGCGCTTCTGAATGGAGCCGGAGCTCATGCTGGACGATGCAGTGGAGAGCAGCTACTAATTAAGCATGGGACGAGTGTGCGGTAAAATGTAATATTTGTTTACTCGTCGTTGTCTTCAGAGTTATCGCTTGATTCTTCAGCTGTTGCAATGTCATCCTCCGCGTGAACGTGAGCGCGGCGACTGCCGGTGTTTAGGATCGCCATCTGCGAGAGTGACGCGAGAAGCGACTCAATATCGTCCGCCAAGTCTTGTTGATGAACATGGCTTCTTGTGTCACCGTGGAGCAATCCAATGTGCTTGAAGCCGCAAGAAATGGTTTTCGCGACCTTCACCTTGCAATCGAGGTCGTCCTTTCCGCATACTGTAGGAGAATGACAAATGCACTGACGGCATTCGCCAAGTCGGCATCAGCACCAGTCGATAAATATCGTACTTAATATTTCGCTTACTGTAACGTGGCCTTAAGACACGAAATAGTTGCACTATCCACAACGTGCTAATATAATTGGCTAAATTGGCTTGGCCCTTATGACAGGAATAGCCCTTATGACAGGTAAATGTCGGTACATGCATCGCTCAACTAACTTGTAACGGGGTCCCACGAAGAGTGCCCTGTCACTAAGTGGAGGTCCTGTGGTGTGGACACACCACAGCCACGTCACTCACATGAACCACTTGGCGGTGACCCGGGTCGCACCAACAACCCGGGGCTCAACTATTCTGCTATATTGAATATGCATTATTAAAGGTTTACTGATCTATCGAGCTTTGCTTTGGACCGGGTTCGTGGGTAGCGCGAAGTCACCGCGCTGTCAGTCGCAGTGAACGCGATGTTGGCGTCGGTTGCGCTGGATGAATTCGTAGTGTTGGTGTTGGTAATGTTTGGTCATTACCATGGCGGGACACGAGAAAAATGCAAAATCCATGGTGGTGAGCGTATGAGCGTAGGGTGTTGACAAAGCAGCGTAAAAGAAGTATCCGGGCAGGCACACGAGCAAGCAAGTGAGTCAGCAAGCTATGGAGCACAGCAGCCAGGCAGCATGGCCGATAAGTAGCAGGGCGGCTAAGGAGCAGCAAAAAGAAGTCGATAAAGCGTGCTGTCCGAGAGAAGAGCAGGCGACAACAAGAAACTCCGCATCTGCTAACTCTCTCGCGCATCTGGCAGCTGTACGGTCGAGGCTGTCGTCTTCGTGCACTCGTGTCCGAACGAGACAGGAGCAAGCCGCGGCAGAGTTGTTCGTGTCAAGCGCGGGGCCGGTCGTGATGCGCAGGGTTAGGTTTGCACATGCAGGTGAGATCATGCGAGACTGTCTCGTTGCTCCGCGTTGGCCGCATTGATCGGACGTGGTCGGACATTATACGAGCCCAGCGAGGTGGGCTCGAACGACCCGGCAGGTGTCGTGCGAGTTGTGCGTTGCGTGTGAATGAGCGGAGTGGGTGTGACGGCGCGTAGGCGTGGTGTGCCCGCCAGAGTGGTGCGTGTGGTGCGTGGTGGCGTGTGTGCGGCGCAAGAAAGGCGTTTGTGAAATGGTGGAGGGTGTAGTTAGGGTTCGACGCGCGGGTAGCTCAGTGGTAGAGCGTTCGATTGCAGCTCGAAGGGTCACTGGTTCAATCCCGGTCCCGCGCTTCTTGTTGTTGTCGCCTGCTCTTCTCTCGGACAGCACGCTTTATCGACTTCTTTTTGCTGCTCCTTAGCCGCCCTGCTACTTATCGGCCATGCTGCCTGGCTGCTGTGCTCCATAGCTTGCTGACTCACTTGCTTGCTCGTGTGCCTGCCCGGATACTTCTTTTACGCTGCTTTGTCAACACCCTACGCTCATACGCTCACCACCATGGATTTTGCATTTTTCTCGTGTCCCGCCAGCCACTCCGCATCTGCTAACTCTCTCGCGCATCTGGCAGCTGTACGGTCGAGGACTGTCGTCTTCGTGCACTCGTGTCCGAACGAGACAGGAGCAAGCCGCGGCAGAGTTGTTCGTGTCAAGCGCGGGGCCGGTCGTGATGCGCAGGGTTAGGTTTGCACATGCAGGTGAGATCATGCGAGACTGTCTCGTTGCTCCGCGTTGGCCGCATTGATCGGACGTGGTCGGAAATTATACGAGCCCAGCGAGGTGGGCTCGAACGACCCGGCAGGTGTCGTGCGAGTTGTGCGTTGCGTGTGAATGAGCGGAGTGGGTGTGACGGCGCGTAGGCGTGGTGTGCCCGCCAGAGTGGTGCGTGTGGTGCGTGGTGGCGTGTGTGCGGCGCAAGAAAGGCGTTTGTGAAATGGTGGAGGGTGTAGTTAGGGTTCGACGCGCGGGTAGCTCAGTGGTAGAGCGTTCGATTGCAGCTCGAAGGGTCACTGGTTCAATCCCGGTCCCGCGCTTCTTGTTGTTGTCGCCTGCTCTTCTCTCGGACAGCACGCTTTATCGACTTCTTTTTGCTGCTCCTTAGCCGCCCTGCTACTTATCGGCCATGCTGCCTGGCTGCTGTGCTCCATAGCTTGATGACTCACTTGCTTGCTCGTGTGCCTGCCCGGATACTTCTTTTACGCTGCTTTGTCAACACCCTACGCTCATACGCTCACCACCATGGATTTTGCATTTTTCTCGTGTCCCGCCAGCCACTCCGCATCTGCTAACTCTCTCGCGCATCTGGCAGCTCTACGGTCGAGACTGTCGTCTTCGTGCACTCGTGTCCGAACGAGACAGGAGCAAGCCGCGGCAGAGTTGTTCGTGTCAAGCGCGGGGCCGGTCGTGATGCGCAGGGTTAGGTTTGCACATGCAGGTGAGATCATGCGAGACTGTCTCGTTGCTCCGCGTTGGCCGCATTGATCGGACGTGGTCGGAAATTATACGAGCCCAGCGAGGTGGGCTCGAACGACCCGGCAGGTGTCGTGCGAGTTGTGCGTTGCGTGTGAATGAGCGGAGTGGGTGTGACGGCGCGTAGGCGTGGTGTGCCCGCCAGAGTGGTGCGTGTGGTGCGTGGTGGCGTGTGTGCGGCGCAAGAAAGGCGTTTGTGAAATGGTGGAGGGTGTAGTTAGGGTTCGACGCGCGGGTAGCTCAGTGGTAGAGCGTTCGATTGCAGCTCGAAGGGTCACTGGTTCAATCCCGGTCCCGCGCTTCTTGTTGTTGTCGCCTGCTCTTCTCTCGGACAGCACGCTTTATCGACTTCTTTTTGCTGCTCCTTAGCCGCCCTGCTACTTATCGGCCATGCTGCCTGGCTGCTGTGCTCCATAGCTTGCTGACTCACTTGCTTGCTCGTGTGCCTGCCCGGATACTTCTTTTACGCTGCTTTGTCAACACCCTACGCTCATACGCTCACCACCATGGATTTTGCATTTTTCTCGTGTCCCGCCAGCCACTCCGCATCTGCTAACTCTCTCGCGCATCTGGCAGCTGTACGGTCGAGACTGTCGTCTTCGTGCACTCGTGTCCGAACGAGACAGGAGCAAGCCGCGGCAGAGTTGTTCGTGTCAAGCGCGGGGCCGGTCGTGATGCGCAGGGTTAGGTTTGCACATGCAGGTGAGATCATGCGAGACTGTCTCGTTGCTCCGCGTTGGCCGCATTGATCGGACGTGGTCGGAAATTATACGAGCCCAGCGAGGTGGGCTCGAACGACCCGGCAGGTGTCGTGCGAGTTGTGCGTTGCGTGTGAATGAGCGGAGTGGGTGTGACGGCGCGTAGGCGTGGTGTGCCCGCCAGAGTGGTGCGTGTGGTGCGTGGTGGCGTGTGTGCGGCGCAAGAAAGGCGTTTGTGAAATGGTGGAGGGTGTAGTTAGGGTTCGACGCGCGGGTAGCTCAGTGGTAGAGCGTTCGATTGCAGCTCGAAGGGTCACTGGTTCAATCCCGGTCCCGCGCTTCTTGTTGTTGTCGCCTGCTCTTCTCTCGGACAGCACGCTTTATCGACTTCTTTTTGCTGCTCCTTAGCCGCCCTGCTACTTATCGGCCATGCTGCCTGGCTGCTGTGCTCCATAGCTTGCTGACTCACTTGCTTGCTCGTGTGCCTGCCCGGATACTTCTTTTACGCTGCTTTGTCAA
Organism: Phytophthora sansomeana; assembly: GCA_032158285.1. Taxonomy (NCBI): domain Eukaryota; phylum Oomycota; class Peronosporomycetes; order Peronosporales; family Peronosporaceae; genus Phytophthora; species Phytophthora sansomeana. The sequence goes on along the minus strand of JAPDHH010000011.1, from coordinate 21,166 downwards.
CACCCTACGCTCATACGCTCACCACCATGGATTTTGCATTTTTCTCGTGTCCCGCCAGCCACTCCGCATCTGCTAACTCTCTCGCGCATCTGGCAGCTGTACGGTCGAGACTGTCGTCTTCGTGCACTCGTGTCCGAACGAGACAGGAGCAAGCCGCGGCAGAGTTGTTCGTGTCAAGCGCGGGGCCGGTCGTGATGCGCAGGGTTAGGTTTGCACATGCAGGTGAGATCATGCGAGACTGTCTCGTTGCTCCGCGTTGGCCGCATTGATCGGACGTGGTCGGAAATTATACGAGCCCAGCGAGGTGGGCTCGAACGACCCGGCAGGTGTCGTGCGAGTTGTGCGTTGCGTGTGAATGAGCGGAGTGGGTGTGACGGCGCGTAGGCGTGGTGTGCCCGCCAGAGTGGTGCGTGTGGTGCGTGGTGGCGTGTGTGCGGCGCAAGAAAGGCGTTTGTGAAATGGTGGAGGGTGTAGTTAGGGTTCGACGCGCGGGTAGCTCAGTGGTAGAGCGTTCGATTGCAGCTCGAAGGGTCACTGGTTCAATCCCGGTCCCGCGCTTCTTGTTGTTGTCGCCTGCTCTTCTCTCGGACAGCACGCTTTATCGACTTCTTTTTGCTGCTCCTTAGCCGCCCTGCTACTTATCGGCCATGCTGCCTGGCTGCTGTGCTCCATAGCTTGCTGACTCACTTGCTTGCTCGTGTGCCTGCCCGGATACTTCTTTTACGCTGCTTTGTCAACACCCTACGCTCATACGCTCACCACCATGGATTTTGCATTTTTCTCGTGTCCCGCCAGCCACTCCGCATCTGCTAACTCTCTCGCGCATCTGGCAGCTGTACGGTCGAGACTGTCGTCTTCGTGCACTCGTGTCCGAACGAGACAGGAGCAAGCCGCGGCAGAGTTGTTCGTGTCAAGCGCGGGGCCGGTCGTGATGCGCAGGGTTAGGTTTGCACATGCAGGTGAGATCATGCGAGACTGTCTCGTTGCTCCGCGTTGGCCGCATTGATCGGACGTGGTCGGAAATTATACGAGCCCAGCGAGGTGGGCTCGAACGACCCGGCAGGTGTCGTGCGAGTTGTGCGTTGCGTGTGAATGAGCGGAGTGGGTGTGACGGCGCGTAGGCGTGGTGTGCCCGCCAGAGTGGTGCGTGTGGTGCGTGGTGGCGTGTGTGCGGCGCAAGAAAGGCGTTTGTGAAATGGTGGAGGGTGTAGTTAGGGTTCGACGCGCGGGTAGCTCAGTGGTAGAGCGTTCGATTGCAGCTCGAAGGGTCACTGGTTCAATCCCGGTCCCGCGCTTCTTGTTGTTGTCGCCTGCTCTTCTCTCGGACAGCACGCTTTATCGACTTCTTTTTGCTGCTCCTTAGCCGCCCTGCTACTTATCGGCCATGCTGCCTGGCTGCTGTGCTCCATAGCTTGCTGACTCACTTGCTTGCTCGTGTGCCTGCCCGGATACTTCTTTTACGCTGCTTTGTCAACACCCTACGCTCATACGCTCACCACCATGGATTTTGCATTTTTCTCGTGTCCCGCCAGCCACTCCGCATCTGCTAACTCTCTCGCGCATCTGGCAGCTGTACGGTCGAGACTGTCGTCTTCGTGCACTCGTGTCCGAACGAGACAGGAGCAAGCCGCGGCAGAGTTGTTCGTGTCAAGCGCGGGGCCGGTCGTGATGCGCAGGGTTAGGTTTGCACATGCAGGTGAGATCATGCGAGACTGTCTCGTTGCTCCGCGTTGGCCGCATTGATCGGACGTGGTCGGAAATTATACGAGCCCAGCGAGGTGGGCTCGAACGACCCGGCAGGTGTCGTGCGAGTTGTGCGTTGCGTGTGAATGAGCGGAGTGGGTGTGACGGCGCGTAGGCGTGGTGTGCCCGCCAGAGTGGTGCGTGTGGTGCGTGGTGGCGTGTGTGCGGCGCAAGAAAGGCGTTTGTGAAATGGTGGAGGGTGTAGTTAGGGTTCGACGCGCGGGTAGCTCAGTGGTAGAGCGTTCGATTGCAGCTCGAAGGGTCACTGGTTCAATCCCGGTCCCGCGCTTCTTGTTGTTGTCGCCTGCTCTTCTCTCGGACAGCACGCTTTATCGACTTCTTTTTGCTGCTCCTTAGCCGCCCTGCTACTTATCGGCCATGCTGCCTGGCTGCTGTGCTCCATAGCTTGCTGACTCACTTGCTTGCTCGTGTGCCTGCCCGGATACTTCTTTTACGCTGCTTTGTCAACACCCTACGCTCATACGCTCACCACCATGGATTTTGCATTTTTCTCGTGTCCCGCCAGCCACTCCGCATCTGCTAACTCTCTCGCGCATCTGGCAGCTGTACGGTCGAGACTGTCGTCTTCGTGCACTCGTGTCCGAACGAGACAGGAGCAAGCCGCGGCAGAGTTGTTCGTGTCAAGCGCGGGGCCGGTCGTGATGCGCAGGGTTAGGTTTGCACATGCAGGTGAGATCATGCGAGACTGTCTCGTTGCTCCGCGTTGGCCGCATTGATCGGACGTGGTCGGAAATTATACGAGCCCAGCGAGGTGGGCTCGAACGACCCGGCAGGTGTCGTGCGAGTTGTGCGTTGCGTGTGAATGAGCGGAGTGGGTGTGACGGCGCGTAGGCGTGGTGTGCCCGCCAGAGTGGTGCGTGTGGTGCGTGGTGGCGTGTGTGCGGCGCAAGAAAGGCGTTTGTGAAATGGTGGAGGGTGTAGTTAGGGTTCGACGCGCGGGTAGCTCAGTGGTAGAGCGTTCGATTGCAGCTCGAAGGGTCACTGGTTCAATCCCGGTCCCGCGCTTCTTGTTGTTGTCGCCTGCTCTTCTCTCGGACAGCACGCTTTATCGACTTCTTTTTGCTGCTCCTTAGCCGCCCTGCTACTTATCGGCCATGCTGCCTGGCTGCTGTGCTCCATAGCTTGCTGACTCACTTGCTTGCTCGTGTGCCTGCCCGGATACTTCTTTTACGCTGCTTTGTCAACACCCTACGCTCATACGCTCACCACCATGGATTTTGCATTTTTCTCGTGTCCCGCCAGCCACTCCGCATCTGCTAACTCTCTCGCGCATCTGGCAGCTGTACGGTCGAGACTGTCGTCTTCGTGCACTCGTGTCCGAACGAGACAGGAGCAAGCCGCGGCAGAGTTGTTCGTGTCAAGCGCGGGGCCGGTCGTGATGCGCAGGGTTAGGTTTGCACATGCAGGTGAGATCATGCGAGACTGTCTCGTTGCTCCGCGTTGGCCGCATTGATCGGACGTGGTCGGAAATTATACGAGCCCAGCGAGGTGGGCTCGAACGACCCGGCAGGTGTCGTGCGAGTTGTGCGTTGCGTGTGAATGAGCGGAGTGGGTGTGACGGCGCGTAGGCGTGGTGTGCCCGCCAGAGTGGTGCGTGTGGTGCGTGGTGGCGTGTGTGCGGCGCAAGAAAGGCGTTTGTGAAATGGTGGAGGGTGTAGTTAGGGTTCGACGCGCGGGTAGCTCAGTGGTAGAGCGTTCGATTGCAGCTCGAAGGGTCACTGGTTCAATCCCGGTCCCGCGCTTCTTGTTGTTGTCGCCTGCTCTTCTCTCGGACAGCACGCTTTATCGACTTCTTTTTGCTGCTCCTTAGCCGCCCTGCTACTTATCGGCCATGCTGCCTGGCTGCTGTGCTCCATAGCTTGCTGACTCACTTGCTTGCTCGTGTGCCTGCCCGGATACTTCTTTTACGCTGCTTTGTCAACACCCTACGCTCATACGCTCACCACCATGGATTTTGCATTTTTCTCGTGTCCCGCCAGCCACTCCGCATCTGCTAACTCTCTCGCGCATCTGGCAGCTGTACGGTCGAGACTGTCGTCTTCGTGCACTCGTGTCCGAACGAGACAGGAGCAAGCCGCGGCAGAGTTGTTCGTGTCAAGCGCGGGGCCGGTCGTGATGCGCAGGGTTAGGTTTGCACATGCAGGTGAGATCATGCGAGACTGTCTCGTTGCTCCGCGTTGGCCGCATTGATCGGACGTGGTCGGAAATTATACGAGCCCAGCGAGGTGGGCTCGAACGACCCGGCAGGTGTCGTGCGAGTTGTGCGTTGCGTGTGAATGAGCGGAGTGGGTGTGACGGCGCGTAGGCGTGGTGTGCCCGCCAGAGTGGTGCGTGTGGTGCGTGGTGGCGTGTGTGCGGCGCAAGAAAGGCGTTTGTGAAATGGTGGAGGGTGTAGTTAGGGTTCGACGCGCGGGTAGCTCAGTGGTAGAGCGTTCGATTGCAGCTCGAAGGGTCACTGGTTCAATCCCGGTCCCGCGCTTCTTGTTGTTGTCGCCTGCTCTTCTCTCGGACAGCACGCTTTATCGACTTCTTTTTGCTGCTCCTTAGCCGCCCTGCTACTTATCGGCCATGCTGCCTGGCTGCTGTGCTCCATAGCTTGCTGACTCACTTGCTTGCTCGTGTGCCTGCCCGGATACTTCTTTTACGCTGCTTTGTCAACACCCTACGCTCATACGCTCACCACCATGGATTTTGCATTTTTCTCGTGTCCCGCCAGCCACTCCGCATCTGCTAACTCTCTCGCGCATCTGGCAGCTGTACGGTCGAGACTGTCGTCTTCGTGCACTCGTGTCCGAACGAGACAGGAGCAAGCCGCGGCAGAGTTGTTCGTGTCAAGCGCGGGGCCGGTCGTGATGCGCAGGGTTAGGTTTGCACATGCAGGTGAGATCATGCGAGACTGTCTCGTTGCTCCGCGTTGGCCGCATTGATCGGACGTGGTCGGAAATTATACGAGCCCAGCGAGGTGGGCTCGAACGACCCGGCAGGTGTCGTGCGAGTTGTGCGTTGCGTGTGAATGAGCGGAGTGGGTGTGACGGCGCGTAGGCGTGGTGTGCCCGCCAGAGTGGTGCGTGTGGTGCGTGGTGGCGTGTGTGCGGCGCAAGAAAGGCGTTTGTGAAATGGTGGAGGGTGTAGTTAGGGTTCGACGCGCGGGTAGCTCAGTGGTAGAGCGTTCGATTGCAGCTCGAAGGGTCACTGGTTCAATCCCGGTCCCGCGCTTCTTGTTGTTGTCGCCTGCTCTTCTCTCGGACAGCACGCTTTATCGACTTCTTTTTGCTGCTCCTTAGCCGCCCTGCTACTTATCGGCCATGCTGCCTGGCTGCTGTGCTCCATAGCTTGATGACTCACTTGCTTGCTCGTGTGCCTGCCCGGATACTTCTTTTACGCTGCTTTGTCAACACCCTACGCTCATACGCTCACCACCATGGATTTTGCATTTTTCTCGTGTCCCGCCAGCCACTCCGCATCTGCTAACTCTCTCGCGCATCTGGCAGCTGTACGGTCGAGACTGTCGTCTTCGTGCACTCGTGTCCGAACGAGACAGGAGCAAGCCGCGGCAGAGTTGTTCGTGTCAAGCGCGGGGCCGGTCGTGATGCGCAGGGTTAGGTTTGCACATGCAGGTGAGATCATGCGAGACTGTCTCGTTGCTCCGCGTTGGCCGCATTGATCGGACGTGGTCGGAAATTATACGAGCCCAGCGAGGTGGGCTCGAACGACCCGGCAGGTGTCGTGCGAGTTGTGCGTTGCGTGTGAATGAGCGGAGTGGGTGTGACGGCGCGTAGGCGTGGTGTGCCCGCCAGAGTGGTGCGTGTGGTGCGTGGTGGCGTGTGTGCGGCGCAAGAAAGGCGTTTGTGAAATGGTGGAGGGTGTAGTTAGGGTTCGACGCGCGGGTAGCTCAGTGGTAGAGCGTTCGATTGCAGCTCGAAGGGTCACTGGTTCAATCCCGGTCCCGCGCTTCTTGTTGTTGTCGCCTGCTCTTCTCTCGGACAGCACGCTTTATCGACTTCTTTTTGCTGCTCCTTAGCCGCCCTGCTACTTATCGGCCATGCTGCCTGGCTGCTGTGCTCCATAGCTTGCTGACTCACTTGCTTGCTCGTGTGCCTGCCCGGATACTTCTTTTACGCTGCTTTGTCAACACCCTACGCTCATACGCTCACCACCATGGATTTTGCATTTTTCTCGTGTCCCGCCAGCCACTCCGCATCTGCTAACTCTCTCGCGCATCTGGCAGCTCTACGGTCGAGACTGTCGTCTTCGTGCACTCGTGTCCGAACGAGACAGGAGCAAGCCGCGGCAGAGTTGTTCGTGTCAAGCGCGGGGCCGGTCGTGATGCGCAGGGTTAGGTTTGCACATGCAGGTGAGATCATGCGAGACTGTCTCGTTGCTCCGCGTTGGCCGCATTGATCGGACGTGGTCGGAAATTATACGAGCCCAGCGAGGTGGGCTCGAACGACCCGGCAGGTGTCGTGCGAGTTGTGCGTTGCGTGTGAATGAGCGGAGTGGGTGTGACGGCGCGTAGGCGTGGTGTGCCCGCCAGAGTGGTGCGTGTGGTGCGTGGTGGCGTGTGTGCGGCGCAAGAAAGGCGTTTGTGAAATGGTGGAGGGTGTAGTTAGGGTTCGACGCGCGGGTAGCTCAGTGGTAGAGCGTTCGATTGCAGCTCGAAGGGTCACTGGTTCAATCCCGGTCCCGCGCTTCTTGTTGTTGTCGCCTGCTCTTCTCTCGGACAGCACGCTTTATCGACTTCTTTTTGCTGCTCCTTAGCCGCCCTGCTACTTATCGGCCATGCTGCCTGGCTGCTGTGCTCCATAGCTTGCTGACTCACTTGCTTGCTCGTGTGCCTGCCCGGATACTTCTTTTACGCTGCTTTGTCAACACCCTACGCTCATACGCTCACCACCATGGATTTTGCATTTTTCTCGTGTCCCGCCAGCCACTCCGCATCTGCTAACTCTCTCGCGCATCTGGCAGCTCTACGGTCGAGACTGTCGTCTTCGTGCACTCGTGTCCGAACGAGACAGGAGCAAGCCGCGGCAGAGTTGTTCGTGTCAAGCGCGGGGCCGGTCGTGATGCGCAGGGTTAGGTTTGCACATGCAGGTGAGATCATGCGAGACTGTCTCGTTGCTCCGCGTTGGCCGCATTGATCGGACGTGGTCGGAAATTATACGAGCCCAGCGAGGTGGGCTCGAACGACCCGGCAGGTGTCGTGCGAGTTGTGCGTTGCGTGTGAATGAGCGGAGTGGGTGTGACGGCGCGTAGGCGTGGTGTGCCCGCCAGAGTGGTGCGTGTGGTGCGTGGTGGCGTGTGTGCGGCGCAAGAAAGGCGTTTGTGAAATGGTGGAGGGTGTAGTTAGGGTTCGACGCGCGGGTAGCTCAGTGGTAGAGCGTTCGATTGCAGCTCGAAGGGTCACTGGTTCAATCCCGGTCCCGCGCTTCTTGTTGTTGTCGCCTGCTCTTCTCTCGGACAGCACGCTTTATCGACTTCTTTTTGCTGCTCCTTAGCCGCCCTGCTACTTATCGGCCATGCTGCCTGGCTGCTGTGCTCCATAGCTTGCTGACTCACTTGCTTGCTCGTGTGCCTGCCCGGATACTTCTTTTACGCTGCTTTGTCAACACCCTACGCTCATACGCTCACCACCATGGATTTTGCATTTTTCTCGTGTCCCGCCAGCCACTCCGCATCTGCTAACTCTCTCGCGCATCTGGCAGCTGTACGGTCGAGACTGTCGTCTTCGTGCACTCGTGTCCGAACGAGACAGGAGCAAGCCGCGGCAGAGTTGTTCGTGTCAAGCGCGGGGCCGGTCGTGATGCGCAGGGTTAGGTTTGCACATGCAGGTGAGATCATGCGAGACTGTCTCGTTGCTCCGCGTTGGCCGCATTGATCGGACGTGGTCGGAAATTATACGAGCCCAGCGAGGTGGGCTCGAACGACCCGGCAGGTGTCGTGCGAGTTGTGCGTTGCGTGTGAATGAGCGGAGTGGGTGTGACGGCGCGTAGGCGTGGTGTGCCCGCCAGAGTGGTGCGTGTGGTGCGTGGTGGCGTGTGTGCGGCGCAAGAAAGGCGTTTGTGAAATGGTGGAGGGTGTAGTTAGGGTTCGACGCGCGGGTAGCTCAGTGGTAGAGCGTTCGATTGCAGCTCGAAGGGTCACTGGTTCAATCCCGGTCCCGCGCTTCTTGTTGTTGTCGCCTGCTCTTCTCTCGGACAGCACGCTTTATCGACTTCTTTTTGCTGCTCCTTAGCCGCCCTGCTACTTATCGGCCATGCTGCCTGGCTGCTGTGCTCCATAGCTTGCTGACTCACTTGCTTGCTCGTGTGCCTGCCCGGATACTTCTTTTACGCTGCTTTGTCAACACCCTACGCTCATACGCTCACCACCATGGATTTTGCATTTTTCTCGTGTCCCGCCAGCCACTCCGCATCTGCTAACTCTCTCGCGCATCTGGCAGCTCTACGGTCGAGACTGTCGTCTTCGTGCACTCGTGTCCGAACGAGACAGGAGCAAGCCGCGGCAGAGTTGTTCGTGTCAAGCGCGGGGCCGGTCGTGATGCGCAGGGTTAGGTTTGCACATGCAGGTGAGATCATGCGAGACTGTCTCGTTGCTCCGCGTTGGCCGCATTGATCGGACGTGGTCGGAAATTATACGAGCCCAGCGAGGTGGGCTCGAACGACCCGGCAGGTGTCGTGCGAGTTGTGCGTTGCGTGTGAATGAGCGGAGTGGGTGTGACGGCGCGTAGGCGTGGTGTGCCCGCCAGAGTGGTGCGTGTGGTGCGTGGTGGCGTGTGTGCGGCGCAAGAAAGGCGTTTGTGAAATGGTGGAGGGTGTAGTTAGGGTTCGACGCGCGGGTAGCTCAGTGGTAGAGCGTTCGATTGCAGCTCGAAGGGTCACTGGTTCAATCCCGGTCCCGCGCTTCTTGTTGTTGTCGCCTGCTCTTCTCTCGGACAGCACGCTTTATCGACTTCTTTTTGCTGCTCCTTAGCCGCCCTGCTACTTATCGGCCATGCTGCCTGGCTGCTGTGCTCCATAGCTTGATGACTCACTTGCTTGCTCGTGTGCCTGCCCGGATACTTCTTTTACGCTGCTTTGTCAACACCCTACGCTCATACGCTCACCACCATGGATTTTGCATTTTTCTCGTGTCCCGCCAGCCACTCCGCATCTGCTAACTCTCTCGCGCATCTGGCAGCTGTACGGTCGAGACTGTCGTCTTCGTGCACTCGTGTCCGAACGAGACAGGAGCAAGCCGCGGCAGAGTTGTTCGTGTCAAGCGCGGGGCCGGTCGTGATGCGCAGGGTTAGGTTTGCACATGCAGGTGAGATCATGCGAGACTGTCTCGTTGCTCCGCGTTGGCCGCATTGATCGGACGTGGTCGGAAATTATACGAGCCCAGCGAGGTGGGCTCGAACGACCCGGCAGGTGTCGTGCGAGTTGTGCGTTGCGTGTGAATGAGCGGAGTGGGTGTGACGGCGCGTAGGCGTGGTGTGCCCGCCAGAGTGGTGCGTGTGGTGCGTGGTGGCGTGTGTGCGGCGCAAGAAAGGCGTTTGTGAAATGGTGGAGGGTGTAGTTAGGGTTCGACGCGCGGGTAGCTCAGTGGTAGAGCGTTCGATTGCAGCTCGAAGGGTCACTGGTTCAATCCCGGTCCCGCGCTTCTTGTTGTTGTCGCCTGCTCTTCTCTCGGACAGCACGCTTTATCGACTTCTTTTTGCTGCTCCTTAGCCGCCCTGCTACTTATCGGCCATGCTGCCTGGCTGCTGTGCTCCATAGCTTGATGACTCACTTGCTTGCTCGTGTGCCTGCCCGGATACTTCTTTTACGCTGCTTTGTCAACACCCTACGCTCATACGCTCACCACCATGGATTTTGCATTTTTCTCGTGTCCCGCCAGCCACTCCGCATCTGCTAACTCTCTCGCGCATCTGGCAGCTCTACGGTCGAGACTGTCGTCTTCGTGCACTCGTGTCCGAACGAGACAGGAGCAAGCCGCGGCAGAGTTGTTCGTGTCAAGCGCGGGGCCGGTCGTGATGCGCAGGGTTAGGTTTGCACATGCAGGTGAGATCATGCGAGACTGTCTCGTTGCTCCGCGTTGGCCGCATTGATCGGACGTGGTCGGAAATTATACGAGCCCAGCGAGGTGGGCTCGAACGACCCGGCAGGTGTCGTGCGAGTTGTGCGTTGCGTGTGAATGAGCGGAGTGGGTGTGACGGCGCGTAGGCGTGGTGTGCCCGCCAGAGTGGTGCGTGTGGTGCGTGGTGGCGTGTGTGCGGCGCAAGAAAGGCGTTTGTGAAATGGTGGAGGGTGTAGTTAGGGTTCGACGCGCGGGTAGCTCAGTGGTAGAGCGTTCGATTGCAGCTCGAAGGGTCACTGGTTCAATCCCGGTCCCGCGCTTCTTGTTGTTGTCGCCTGCTCTTCTCTCGGACAGCACGCTTTATCGACTTCTTTTTGCTGCTCCTTAGCCGCCCTGCTACTTATCGGCCATGCTGCCTGGCTGCTGTGCTCCATAGCTTGCTGACTCACTTGCTTGCTCGTGTGCCTGCCCGGATACTTCTTTTACGCTGCTTTGTCAACACCCTACGCTCATACGCTCACCACCATGGATTTTGCATTTTTCTCGTGTCCCGCCAGCCACTCCGCATCTGCTAACTCTCTCGCGCATCTGGCAGCTGTACGGTCGAGACTGTCGTCTTCGTGCACTCGTGTCCGAACGAGACAGGAGCAAGCCGCGGCAGAGTTGTTCGTGTCAAGCGCGGGGCCGGTCGTGATGCGCAGGGTTAGGTTTGCACATGCAGGTGAGATCATGCGAGACTGTCTCGTTGCTCCGCGTTGGCCGCATTGATCGGACGTGGTCGGAAATTATACGAGCCCAGCGAGGTGGGCTCGAACGACCCGGCAGGTGTCGTGCGAGTTGTGCGTTGCGTGTGAATGAGCGGAGTGGGTGTGACGGCGCGTAGGCGTGGTGTGCCCGCCAGAGTGGTGCGTGTGGTGCGTGGTGGCGTGTGTGCGGCGCAAGAAAGGCGTTTGTGAAATGGTGGAGGGTGTAGTTAGGGTTCGACGCGCGGGTAGCTCAGTGGTAGAGCGTTCGATTGCAGCTCGAAGGGTCACTGGTTCAATCCCGGTCCCGCGCTTCTTGTTGTTGTCGCCTGCTCTTCTCTCGGACAGCACGCTTTATCGACTTCTTTTTGCTGCTCCTTAGCCGCCCTGCTACTTATCGGCCATGCTGCCTGGCTGCTGTGCTCCATAGCTTGCTGACTCACTTGCTTGCTCGTGTGCCTGCCCGGATACTTCTTTTACGCTGCTTTGTCAACACCCTACGCTCATACGCTCACCACCATGGATTTTGCATTTTTCTCGTGTCCCGCCAGCCACTCCGCATCTGCTAACTCTCTCGCGCATCTGGCAGCTCTACGGTCGAGACTGTCGTCTTCGTGCACTCGTGTCCGAACGAGACAGGAGCAAGCCGCGGCAGAGTTGTTCGTGTCAAGCGCGGGGCCGGTCGTGATGCGCAGGGTTAGGTTTGCACATGCAGGTGAGATCATGCGAGACTGTCTCGTTGCTCCGCGTTGGCCGCATTGATCGGACGTGGTCGGAAATTATACGAGCCCAGCGAGGTGGGCTCGAACGACCCGGCAGGTGTCGTGCGAGTTGTGCGTTGCGTGTGAATGAGCGGAGTGGGTGTGACGGCGCGTAGGCGTGGTGTGCCCGCCAGAGTGGTGCGTGTGGTGCGTGGTGGCGTGTGTGCGGCGCAAGAAAGGCGTTTGTGAAATGGTGGAGGGTGTAGTTAGGGTTCGACGCGCGGGTAGCTCAGTGGTAGAGCGTTCGATTGCAGCTCGAAGGGTCACTGGTTCAATCCCGGTCCCGCGCTTCTTGTTGTTGTCGCCTGCTCTTCTCTCGGACAGCACGCTTTATCGACTTCTTTTTGCTGCTCCTTAGCCGCCCTGCTACTTATCGGCCATGCTGCCTGGCTGCTGTGCTCCATAGCTTGCTGACTCACTTGCTTGCTCGTGTGCCTGCCCGGATACTTCTTTTACGCTGCTTTGTCAACACCCTACGCTCATACGCTCACCACCATGGATTTTGCATTTTTCTCGTGTCCCGCCAGCCACTCCGCATCTGCTAACTCTCTCGCGCATCTGGCAGCTGTACGGTCGAGACTGTCGTCTTCGTGCACTCGTGTCCGAACGAGACAGGAGCAAGCCGCGGCAGAGTTGTTCGTGTCAAGCGCGGGGCCGGTCGTGATGCGCAGGGTTAGGTTTGCACATGCAGGTGAGATCATGCGAGACTGTCTCGTTGCTCCGCGTTGGCCGCATTGATCGGACGTGGTCGGAAATTATACGAGCCCAGCGAGGTGGGCTCGAACGACCCGGCAGGTGTCGTGCGAGTTGTGCGTTGCGTGTGAATGAGCGGAGTGGGTGTGACGGCGCGTAGGCGTGGTGTGCCCGCCAGAGTGGTGCGTGTGGTGCGTGGTGGCGTGTGTGCGGCGCAAGAAAGGCGTTTGTGAAATGGTGGAGGGTGTAGTTAGGGTTCGACGCGCGGGTAGCTCAGTGGTAGAGCGTTCGATTGCAGCTCGAAGGGTCACTGGTTCAATCCCGGTCCCGCGCTTCTTGTTGTTGTCGCCTGCTCTTCTCTCGGACAGCACGCTTTATCGACTTCTTTTTGCTGCTCCTTAGCCGCCCTGCTACTTATCGGCCATGCTGCCTGGCTGCTGTGCTCCATAGCTTGATGACTCACTTGCTTGCTCGTGTGCCTGCCCGGATACTTCTTTTACGCTGCTTTGTCAACACCCTACGCTCATACGCTCACCACCATGGATTTTGCATTTTTCTCGTGTCCCGCCAGCCACTCCGCATCTGCTAACTCTCTCGCGCATCTGGCAGCTGTACGGTCGAGATTGCTGTCGTCTTCGTGCACTCGTGTCCGAACGAGACAGGAGCAAGCCGCGGCAGAGTTGTTCGTGTCAAGCGCGGGGCCGGTCGTGATGCGCAGGGTTAGGTTTGCACATGCAGGTGAGATCATGCGAGACTGTCTCGTTGCTCCGCGTTGGCCGCATTGATCGGACGTGGTCGGAAATTATACGAGCCCAGCGAGGTGGGCTCGAACGACCCGGCAGGTGTCGTGCGAGTTGTGCGTTGCGTGTGAATGAGCGTAAAAGAAGTATCCGGGCAGGCACACGAGCAAGCAAGTGAGTCAGCAAGCTATGGAGCACAGCAGCCAGGCAGCATGGCCGATAAGTAGCAGGGCGGCTAAGGAGCAGCAAAAAGAAGTCGATAAAGCGTGCTGTCCGAGAGAAGAGCAGGCGACAACAACAAGAAGCGCGGGACCGGGATTGAACCAGTGACCCTTCGAGCTGCAATCGAACGCTCTACCACTGAGCTACCCGCGCGTCGAACCCCTACACCCTCCACCATTTCACAAACGCCTTTCTTGCGCCGCACACACGCCACCACGCACCACACGCACCACTCTGGCGGGCACACCACGCCTACGCGCCGTCACACCCACTCCGCTCATTCACACGCAACGCACAACTCGCACGACACCTGCCGGGTCGTTCGAGCCCACCTCGCTGGGCTCGTATAATTTCCGACCACGTCCGATCAATGCGGCCAACGCGGAGCAACGAGACAGTCTCGCATGATCTCACCTGCATGTGCAAACCTAACCCTGCGCATCACGACCGGCCCCGCGCTTGACACGAACAACTCTGCCGCGGCTTGCTCCTGTCTCGTTCGGACACGAGTGCACGAAGACGACAGTCTCGACCGTAGAGCTGCCAGATGCGCGAGAGAGTTAGCAGATGCGGAGTGGCTGGCGGGACACGAGAAAAATGCAAAATCCATGGTGGTGAGCGTATGAGCGTAGGGTGTTGACAAAGCAGCGTAAAAGAAGTATCCGGGCAGGCACACGAGCAAGCAAGTGAGTCAGCAAGCTATGGAGCACAGCAGCCAGGCAGCATGGCCGATAAGTAGCAGGGCGGCTAAGGAGCAGCAAAAAGAAGTCGATAAAGCGTGCTGTCCGAGAGAAGAGCAGGCGACAACAACAAGAAGCGCGGGACCGGGATTGAACCAGTGACCCTTCGAGCTGCAATCGAACGCTCTACCACTGAGCTACCCGCGCGTCGAACCCTAACTACACCCTCCACCATTTCACAAACGCCTTTCTTGCGCCGCACACACGCCACCACGCACCACACGCACCACTCTGGCGGGCACACCACGCCTACGCGCCGTCACACCCACTCCGCTCATTCACACGCAACGCACAACTCGCACGACACCTGCCGGGTCGTTCGAGCCCACCTCGCTGGGCTCGTATAATTTCCGACCACGTCCGATCAATGCGGCCAACGCGGAGCAACGAGACAGTCTCGCATGATCTCACCTGCATGTGCAAACCTAACCCTGCGCATCACGACCGGCCCCGCGCTTGACACGAACAACTCTGCCGCGGCTTGCTCCTGTCTCGTTCGGACACGAGTGCACGAAGACGACAGTCTCGACCGTAGAGCTGCCAGATGCGCGAGAGAGTTAGCAGATGCGGAGTGGCTGGCGGGACACGAGAAAAATGCAAAATCCATGGTGGTGAGCGTATGAGCGTAGGGTGTTGACAAAGCAGCGTAAAAGAAGTATCCGGGCAGGCACACGAGCAAGCAAGTGAGTCAGCAAGCTATGGAGCACAGCAGCCAGGCAGCATGGCCGATAAGTAGCAGGGCGGCTAAGGAGCAGCAAAAAGAAGTCGATAAAGCGTGCTGTCCGAGAGAAGAGCAGGCGACAACAACAAGAAGCGCGGGACCGGGATTGAACCAGTGACCCTTCGAGCTGCAATCGAACGCTCTACCACTGAGCTACCCGCGCGTCGAACCCTAACTACACCCTCCACCATTTCACAAACGCCTTTCTTGCGCCGCACACACGCCACCACGCACCACACGCACCACTCTGGCGGGCACACCACGCCTACGCGCCGTCACACCCACTCCGCTCATTCACACGCAACGCACAACTCGCACGACACCTGCCGGGTCGTTCGAGCCCACCTCGCTGGGCTCGTATAATTTCCGACCACGTCCGATCAATGCGGCCAACGCGGAGCAACGAGACAGTCTCGCATGATCTCACCTGCATGTGCAAACCTAACCCTGCGCATCACGACCGGCCCCGCGCTTGACACGAACAACTCTGCCGCGGCTTGCTCCTGTCTCGTTCGGACACGAGTGCACGAAGACGACAGTCTCGACCGTACAGCTGCCAGATGCGCGAGAGAGTTAGCAGATGCGGAGTGGCTGGCGGGACACGAGAAAAATGCAAAATCCATGGTGGTGAGCGTATGAGCGTAGGGTGTTGACAAAGCAGCGTAAAAGAAGTATCCGGGCAGGCACACGAGCAAGCAAGTGAGTCAGCAAGCTATGGAGCACAGCAGCCAGGCAGCATGGCCGATAAGTAGCAGGGCGGCTAAGGAGCAGCAAAAAGAAGTCGATAAAGCGTGCTGTCCGAGAGAAGAGCAGGCGACAACAACAAGAAGCGCGGGACCGGGATTGAACCAGTGACCCTTCGAGCTGCAATCGAACGCTCTACCACTGAGCTACCCGCGCGTCGAACCCTAACTACACCCTCCACCATTTCACAAACGCCTTTCTTGCGCCGCACACACGCCACCACGCACCACACGCACCACTCTGGCGGGCACACCACGCCTACGCGCCGTCACACCCACTCCGCTCATTCACACGCAACGCACAACTCGCACGACACCTGCCGGGTCGTTCGAGCCCACCTCGCTGGGCTCGTATAATTTCCGACCACGTCCGATCAATGCGGCCAACGCGGAGCAACGAGACAGTCTCGCATGATCTCACCTGCATGTGCAAACCTAACCCTGCGCATCACGACCGGCCCCGCGCTTGACACGAACAACTCTGCCGCGGCTTGCTCCTGTCTCGTTCGGACACGAGTGCACGAAGACGACAGTCTCGACCGTAGAGCTGCCAGATGCGCGAGAGAGTTAGCAGATGCGGAGTGGCTGGCGGGACACGAGAAAAATGCAAAATCCATGGTGGTGAGCGTATGAGCGTAGGGTGTTGACAAAGCAGCGTAAAAGAAGTATCCGGGCAGGCACACGAGCAAGCAAGTGAGTCAGCAAGCTATGGAGCACAGCAGCCAGGCAGCATGGCCGATAAGTAGCAGGGCGGCTAAGGAGCAGCAAAAAGAAGTCGATAAAGCGTGCTGTCCGAGAGAAGAGCAGGCGACAACAACAAGAAGCGCGGGACCGGGATTGAACCAGTGACCCTTCGAGCTGCAATCGAACGCTCTACCACTGAGCTACCCGCGCGTCGAACCCTAACTACACCCTCCACCATTTCACAAACGCCTTTCTTGCGCCGCACACACGCCACCACGCACCACACGCACCACTCTGGCGGGCACACCACGCCTACGCGCCGTCACACCCACTCCGCTCATTCACACGCAACGCACAACTCGCACGACACCTGCCGGGTCGTTCGAGCCCACCTCGCTGGGCTCGTATAATTTCCGACCACGTCCGATCAATGCGGCCAACGCGGAGCAACGAGACAGTCTCGCATGATCTCACCTGCATGTGCAAACCTAACCCTGCGCATCACGACCGGCCCCGCGCTTGACACGAACAACTCTGCCGCGGCTTGCTCCTGTCTCGTTCGGACACGAGTGCACGAAGACGACAGTCTCGACCGTAGAGCTGCCAGATGCGCGAGAGAGTTAGCAGATGCGGAGTGGCTGGCGGGACACGAGAAAAATGCAAAATCCATGGTGGTGAGCGTATGAGCGTAGGGTGTTGACAAAGCAGCGTAAAAGAAGTATCCGGGCAGGCACACGAGCAAGCAAGTGAGTCAGCAAGCTATGGAGCACAGCAGCCAGGCAGCATGGCCGATAAGTAGCAGGGCGGCTAAGGAGCAGCAAAAAGAAGTCGATAAAGCGTGCTGTCCGAGAGAAGAGCAGGCGACAACAACAAGAAGCGCGGGACCGGGATTGAACCAGTGACCCTTCGAGCTGCAATCGAACGCTCTACCACTGAGCTACCCGCGCGTCGAACCCTAACTACACCCTCCACCATTTCACAAACGCCTTTCTTGCGCCGCACACACGCCACCACGCACCACACGCACCACTCTGGCGGGCACACCACGCCTACGCGCCGTCACACCCACTCCGCTCATTCACACGCAACGCACAACTCGCACGACACCTGCCGGGTCGTTCGAGCCCACCTCGCTGGGCTCGTATAATTTCCGACCACGTCCGATCAATGCGGCCAACGCGGAGCAACGAGACAGTCTCGCATGATCTCACCTGCATGTGCAAACCTAACCCTGCGCATCACGACCGGCCCCGCGCTTGACACGAACAACTCTGCCGCGGCTTGCTCCTGTCTCGTTCGGACACGAGTGCACGAAGACGACAGTCTCGACCGTAGAGCTGCCAGATGCGCGAGAGAGTTAGCAGATGCGGAGTGGCTGGCGGGACACGAGAAAAATGCAAAATCCATGGTGGTGAGCGTATGAGCGTAGGGTGTTGACAAAGCAGCGTAAAAGAAGTATCCGGGCAGGCACACGAGCAAGCAAGTGAGTCAGCAAGCTATGGAGCACAGCAGCCAGGCAGCATGGCCGATAAGTAGCAGGGCGGCTAAGGAGCAGCAAAAAGAAGTCGATAAAGCGTGCTGTCCGAGAGAAGAGCAGGCGACAACAACAAGAAGCGCGGGACCGGGATTGAACCAGTGACCCTTCGAGCTGCAATCGAACGCTCTACCACTGAGCTACCCGCGCGTCGAACCCTAACTACACCCTCCACCATTTCACAAACGCCTTTCTTGCGCCGCACACACGCCACCACGCACCACACGCACCACTCTGGCGGGCACACCACGCCTACGCGCCGTCACACCCACTCCGCTCATTCACACGCAACGCACAACTCGCACGACACCTGCCGGGTCGTTCGAGCCCACCTCGCTGGGCTCGTATAATTTCCGACCACGTCCGATCAATGCGGCCAACGCGGAGCAACGAGACAGTCTCGCATGATCTCACCTGCATGTGCAAACCTAACCCTGCGCATCACGACCGGCCCCGCGCTTGACACGAACAACTCTGCCGCGGCTTGCTCCTGTCTCGTTCGGACACGAGTGCACGAAGACGACAGTCTCGACCGTACAGCTGCCAGATGCGCGAGAGAGTTAGCAGATGCGGAGTGGCTGGCGGGACACGAGAAAAATGCAAAATCCATGGTGGTGAGCGTATGAGCGTAGGGTGTTGACAAAGCAGCGTAAAAGAAGTATCCGGGCAGGCACACGAGCAAGCAAGTGAGTCAGCAAGCTATGGAGCACAGCAGCCAGGCAGCATGGCCGATAAGTAGCAGGGCGGCTAAGGAGCAGCAAAAAGAAGTCGATAAAGCGTGCTGTCCGAGAGAAGAGCAGGCGACAACAACAAGAAGCGCGGGACCGGGATTGAACCAGTGACCCTTCGAGCTGCAATCGAACGCTCTACCACTGAGCTACCCGCGCGTCGAACCCTAACTACACCCTCCACCATTTCACAAACGCCTTTCTTGCGCCGCACACACGCCACCACGCACCACACGCACCACTCTGGCGGGCACACCACGCCTACGCGCCGTCACACCCACTCCGCTCATTCACACGCAACGCACAACTCGCACGACACCTGCCGGGTCGTTCGAGCCCACCTCGCTGGGCTCGTATAATTTCCGACCACGTCCGATCAATGCGGCCAACGCGGAGCAACGAGACAGTCTCGCATGATCTCACCTGCATGTGCAAACCTAACCCTGCGCATCACGACCGGCCCCGCGCTTGACACGAACAACTCTGCCGCGGCTTGCTCCTGTCTCGTTCGGACACGAGTGCACGAAGACGACAGCCTCGACCGTACAGCTGCCAGATGCGCGAGAGAGTTAGCAGATGCGGAGTGGCTGGCGGGACACGAGAAAAATGCAAAATCCATGGTGGTGAGCGTATGAGCGTAGGGTGTTGACAAAGCAGCGTAAAAGAAGTATCCGGGCAGGCACACGAGCAAGCAAGTGAGTCAGCAAGCTATGGAGCACAGCAGCCAGGCAGCATGGCCGATAAGTAGCAGGGCGGCTAAGGAGCAGCAAAAAGAAGTCGATAAAGCGTGCTGTCCGAGAGAAGAGCAGGCGACAACAACAAGAAGCGCGGGACCGGGATTGAACCAGTGACCCTTCGAGCTGCAATCGAACGCTCTACCACTGAGCTACCCGCGCGTCGAACCCTAACTACACCCTCCACCATTTCACAAACGCCTTTCTTGCGCCGCACACACGCCACCACGCACCACACGCACCACTCTGGCGGGCACACCACGCCTACGCGCCGTCACACCCACTCCGCTCATTCACACGCAACGCACAACTCGCACGACACCTGCCGGGTCGTTCGAGCCCACCTCGCTGGGCTCGTATAATTTCCGACCACGTCCGATCAATGCGGCCAACGCGGAGCAACGAGACAGTCTCGCATGATCTCACCTGCATGTGCAAACCTAACCCTGCGCATCACGACCGGCCCCGCGCTTGACACGAACAACTCTGCCGCGGCTTGCTCCTGTCTCGTTCGGACACGAGTGCACGAAGACGACAGTCTCGACCGTAGAGCTGCCAGATGCGCGAGAGAGTTAGCAGATGCGGAGTGGCTGGCGGGACACGAGAAAAATGCAAAATCCATGGTGGTGAGCGTATGAGCGTAGGGTGTTGACAAAGCAGCGTAAAAGAAGTATCCGGGCAGGCACACGAGCAAGCAAGTGAGTCAGCAAGCTATGGAGCACAGCAGCCAGGCAGCATGGCCGATAAGTAGCAGGGCGGCTAAGGAGCAGCAAAAAGAAGTCGATAAAGCGTGCTGTCCGAGAGAAGAGCAGGCGACAACAACAAGAAGCGCGGGACCGGGATTGAACCAGTGACCCTTCGAGCTGCAATCGAACGCTCTACCACTGAGCTACCCGCGCGTCGAACCCTAACTACACCCTCCACCATTTCACAAACGCCTTTCTTGCGCCGCACACACGCCACCACGCACCACACGCACCACTCTGGCGGGCACACCACGCCTACGCGCCGTCACACCCACTCCGCTCATTCACACGCAACGCACAACTCGCACGACACCTGCCGGGTCGTTCGAGCCCACCTCGCTGGGCTCGTATAATTTCCGACCACGTCCGATCAATGCGGCCAACGCGGAGCAACGAGACAGTCTCGCATGATCTCACCTGCATGTGCAAACCTAACCCTGCGCATCACGACCGGCCCCGCGCTTGACACGAACAACTCTGCCGCGGCTTGCTCCTGTCTCGTTCGGACACGAGTGCACGAAGACGACAGTCTCGACCGTACAGCTGCCAGATGCGCGAGAGAGTTAGCAGATGCGGAGTGGCTGGCGGGACACGAGAAAAATGCAAAATCCATGGTGGTGAGCGTATGAGCGTAGGGTGTTGACAAAGCAGCGTAAAAGAAGTATCCGGGCAGGCACACGAGCAAGCAAGTGAGTCAGCAAGCTATGGAGCACAGCAGCCAGGCAGCATGGCCGATAAGTAGCAGGGCGGCTAAGGAGCAGCAAAAAGAAGTCGATAAAGCGTGCTGTCCGAGAGAAGAGCAGGCGACAACAACAAGAAGCGCGGGACCGGGATTGAACCAGTGACCCTTCGAGCTGCAATCGAACGCTCTACCACTGAGCTACCCGCGCGTCGAACCCTAACTACACCCTCCACCATTTCACAAACGCCTTTCTTGCGCCGCACACACGCCACCACGCACCACACGCACCACTCTGGCGGGCACACCACGCCTACGCGCCGTCACACCCACTCCGCTCATTCACACGCAACGCACAACTCGCACGACACCTGCCGGGTCGTTCGAGCCCACCTCGCTGGGCTCGTATAATTTCCGACCACGTCCGATCAATGCGGCCAACGCGGAGCAACGAGACAGTCTCGCATGATCTCACCTGCATGTGCAAACCTAACCCTGCGCATCACGACCGGCCCCGCGCTTGACACGAACAACTCTGCCGCGGCTTGCTCCTGTCTCGTTCGGACACGAGTGCACGAAGACGACAGTCTCGACCGTAGAGCTGCCAGATGCGCGAGAGAGTTAGCAGATGCGGAGTGGCTGGCGGGACACGAGAAAAATGCAAAATCCATGGTGGTGAGCGTATGAGCGTAGGGTGTTGACAAAGCAGCGTAAAAGAAGTATCCGGGCAGGCACACGAGCAAGCAAGTGAGTCAGCAAGCTATGGAGCACAGCAGCCAGGCAGCATGGCCGATAAGTAGCAGGGCGGCTAAGGAGCAGCAAAAAGAAGTCGATAAAGCGTGCTGTCCGAGAGAAGAGCAGGCGACAACAACAAGAAGC
>JAPDHH010000010.1:0-139402 GCA_032158285.1 Phytophthora sansomeana | reverse complement strand
GTGTACTTCGTTCAGTTACGTATTGCTGCAGTGCTTTGTGTGGATTTTCTTTCGGTTTGGCTTTCAGCCGGCGAGCATCGATCAGTCCGACCGCTTTGCTTGCAGAGCATCCGCGACAAGCAGCGCACCACGTTGAGGTGTACCTACAACATAAACGGGAAGAGCGGCAGCCGGGTTGCTGTTCTTGAAAAGCTCAAATGTCTACATGTACAGTGGAGTACTAGCAAACTGCTGATACATTACATGCTCCATGCATCACTTCTGCTGTGAGTTATCGTCAATATTTTACTCATATACAGGATATTTTACTCATGGTATTGTCATGAAGCTTGGTTTAGAGAGTGTCGTCTTGCGTGGACTGCGATGGTCGATGGCAACCTCGCACTGTTCATGGCCAACACGATGCGGTGATGATTGGACGGCCAACGACGTGCTGGTAAACGC
This sequence comes from Phytophthora sansomeana, assembly GCA_032158285.1. Classification (NCBI taxonomy): domain Eukaryota; phylum Oomycota; class Peronosporomycetes; order Peronosporales; family Peronosporaceae; genus Phytophthora; species Phytophthora sansomeana. The sequence continues at coordinate 138,958 of JAPDHH010000010.1, read as the reverse complement.
TCCAGACGTCGCACAATCGCAGATCATGTGCTGTGCAAAGATGTCCGAGGCGGCACCGACAGAAAAATCAGATCAGAGGGCGTGTGTGCAGGTCCAATATGCAGGAGCTGCTCACTTGCTGAGCCAGTAGTACTTCGTTCCAGTTACGTGACGCTCTATGCTGCGTGCACATGTATCTGGTTGCTTTAAACTACGTACGTACGTATTAGTACTCTCCCAGACAAAATACTTTTGATCTGGGCAGGCAACTCCAATGTCTCCATCCATGAAACGAGTTGAGGTCAAGTCTTGACCAACATGACACGGAGAGTGTCTATAAAAATATTGTACAGATCAGTGTTCCTAGCCGTGGCGGATTTCTGCTGCCTCCATTGCAAACCGCCGTACATGCGTCTCCAGACCCGAAAAGCTCAACTCATCGAAACTTTGCATGTCAAAATATTTGCTTCAGGCGAAATCTTGCTCCCCGTAGCATCGCTGTTTCTCTGGAAAATCGGGTGCCGCCTTGTACGATTTCACCTTGTACTGGGCAAGTGGAGCGTCTTTGCGGAACGATAACATATGTGTCCAAATGGCTTGGTCAGCTATTCCGTCCGGCTCGGAGGTTCAAGCGGGGAGTGGCATTGTCTTTTTCAACATCTTCAGCTCTTTCACCACCTCCTCTTCAGTTGGAACCCTGTGAATACCTTGCTTGATCCATCTCGACCGGATTCGTTTCCGCGCTTGAATGTGGTAATTCACTGGCTTATACAAAACCTCGCCAGTTAGTTTCTTCGCGTTACAATGAAGGAACAGAACTTCACCCTGAGCGTCGTGCTGCACCATCGTCATTCCGCAAAATGAAGTACGTTCTTTTCCGGCGACTGCGGGCGGCGTCTGGATCATGAAAAATGGGACGTCCAGCTTAACCCAAGCGAAGCGAAAGAGATCATTGTCCCCCCACATAAGTTTCAGCTGCTCGATCAGGTTCGGCTTGTGAAAAGTGAAGAAACGTGCAAGCTCCAGCGGCGCGGCGTGTCGTCTTCGGTCAATGAGTAGTTGACCGCTCTCCTGGTCGAACATGTCGACGTATGGGATGCCGAAGCTGCCATAGTATCCCAGATCTTCGTGCAGGTAGAAAATCGTGTAGTGCGGATGCCAGTAGTCTGGCCAGAAGACCGCGCCCGTCGCGCAAACTCGGCGACTCGAACAGATAAGTTGGGTCTCTCACGGGGACATTATCAGCGTCTAGAAGAATTCGGTCGAAGCCGCTGTTTGTAGAGCGCAAACACCTTGGCACCGAAGCTCACAGCTTGTGAATCGTTGATTTCACGAAAGATGATGGCGCCAATTGTGTCGTTCTGCGCAAGTTGCTCAAGAGGAAGCAGCGACCGCGACACTCCGATCGATCGTCCTGCCGGAACCAATTTTCAATGGGCAAGCGGCAGCCCGGCACATCGCGCAGCGTGCGGATGGTCGCGTACGCGCTGGCAATCAAGCTTGGGGTACACCACCATGACAATGCCGTCTTGACCCTGCTCATTCGCCACTACGTTAGGGCGCGAACGCCGATTCCAGCGCAAGTCTTGACTGCATCAAGCGCTTCAATGTGGTAGTTGACGAACTGTTGGGCGCCGGAGCACCGGAAAAGTTGTGATTTCTTGTAGGCAGCGCACGTTCTTCTCATGACACGAAAGCGTTCGCCCGAGTCAGCATCTTGCACTTCGCAGTACCCAGAGCTACCGATCTCCACTTCTTGATCGCACGCGAGATCTTTCGCCACGTCCCGCGGCCCGTCAGGCTTGCAGTCACTCGTAGCACGCCAGCCGATGCACATGAGATTCCTCCGTTGCATTTCTCCACTCGGCAGGTCCGGGACGTTGCGAGCATGCTCCTCAGCCTCGAGTTGTTGCGGAGACGGTGTGCGTTGTATCTCCTCCATCGAATCCTTGACCCTTTGAAACGCGCTCGTCATGGGGCGACGCACGCTCTCTAAGACTGCAGTGAAGTCCATCGACGTCGAGTCCTCTTGACTGTCGGCCAGGTGGACGTTGTGAGCCGACCAGCACAGCACCAGAACGGCGTACAACATGCTACAGAGCAGCAACGTCCTTAGGAAGCGAGGCCCCCACCGTCTCGGACTTGACGCGACCTCCATAGACGACTGGTGAGCTTTCGCTGCCAAAGACTCCAGCATTCGAGCAAGACGCCACTGGACCGCCGCCCCGCAATGACAGACACGCACGACGAGACGTCCGGCCCTTGTGCCACCCTCGTGCGGTCTCTATACCTTGGTGGCCAGCTGGTCTCCGTTGTCGAGGTAAGGAATATGGGACGTCTTCGCCGATTCTGCTGATCATAATCATCCTCACGTTGTGCCTTGTTGTCGAAATGGCTTGGGCTGCAGTTGTTGGGCCTTGGCAATCGCGTCCACTTTGTGCTGATGCAGTTGACCTGCTTGCATTGCAAACCGACGGAGATGCGTCTCCAGTCCCGAGAACTTCAAATCTGCAAACTCCTGTGCGTAAAAGTTCTCGTTGGTGTCCAAGTGGCGCTGGCCGTAGCAGATTTGGTCCTTGGAGAACTCGGGCTCGGCGTGATACGTCTCAATGGTGTACTTTGAACGAGGTGACGAGCTGCGGAACGAGAGTAAGTGCGTCCAAATTGCAGCGTCAGGGTAGTCGTCCGAGGATCCATTGGCATCGTGGAAGACTTTGTCTGCATCGGTCTCCTCTGCACGTTCCTGGCGAAGCGTCTTGAGTTTTTCGTCGGCTGGACTGCGAGTTCGACCTCCTGTGAGCCTGTGCGAGTTTCGGTGGAGGAACAACACTTGACCTGCAGCATCATGCTGCACCATAGTCATCCCGCAAAACGACGTGCCGTTCACCTTGCCAGCCACGGCCGGAGGGCTCTGGATCATGTGGAACGGCGTCTCCAACTTCAGCCACGCCAAGCGGAACAAATCCTTGTCGCCCCACACAAGTTTGAGCTGCACAAATGGATCCGGTCGGTGGAATGAGAAGAAGCGCAGGAGCTCAAGAGGAGCAGCGTGTCGCCGCCGGTCGATAAGAAGCTGGCCGCTCTCCTGCTCGAACATATCCACGAACGGTATCTGCAGCAATTCCCACAAAAGTGAATCCTCTGCAAGGTAGAACAACGTGTGTTGCGGATGCCAAAAGTCCGGCCAGAAGACAGCTCCAGTGTCTACAAATTCGGGCGTCTGGAACAGGAAGCTCGGGTCTCGCACGGGCACGTTGTCGGAATCCAGAAACAGCACGCGATCGAACGCGCTGTTGTAGATGGCGAACACTTTGGTGGCGAACTCCACAGCCAGCGGATCATTGATTTCACGAAACGTTATGCCACCGAGAGTATCATTTGCTGCCAACTGCTGAAGAGGATCAATGGACGCTGTCACCTTGCGCATCTCGTCGGCGCGGAACCAAATCTCGATCGGAAGCGGACAAAGCAGCACTTCCCTCAACACGCGAATGGTAGCGAATGCACTCGGGACCATCTTGGGATACACCACCATCACGGTTCCATCCTTGGGCACGACGTCACCACTCTCCACATTCGGCAACGCGAACCCAGACTCGAGTGCTCGTTGCACTGCGTCACGTGCCAAGACGTGAAAATTGGCGAACCGTGGCGCCTCCAGACACCTGAAGAGTGCCACCTTGCCTACCACATCAGCACACGTTCGTCTGGCGACTCGAAACCTTTCTCCGCTGTCTTGATCCTGCAGTTCGCAGTAACCAGACTGTCCATGGGGGATAGTTTTCGTGCACGGTCGGTCGAGTTCGGGCAGTCGCGGACCATCCGGTCTGCAGTCTCCGGTGGCTCTCCAGCCAATGTACTTGAGACGCCGCTCCTTTGTCTCTCCAATAGGGAGAAGTCCTACTTGTAATGCATACTCGTCTGCTTGGTGCCGCTCTGGAGTGCGATGCAAGTGACCAAAAACAGTTTAAACCGAATGGAGGAGATGCACTTGTGGCAATAGAGAAATGGAGTGCATACTAAGCAGTGAATAACTCAGTACTGTAAATGCGTAGAGAAGACTCCCGAACAGCAGCCAGTGTAGGAGACCTCGTCTACGAGGAGAGACCGCCATGGCCAGGATGGCGCAGGAATGACCACGTTCGAGGAACTACCAAATAGAATAATTGGCTTAGAAACCCAATATTTAGGCTATAAGTGTCAATAATAGTTATACATGTTTAGGTTAGAATTACAAAAGCAAAAGTGGTTCATGTCATGTTGTGGACGGTTTCTACTCGTAGATGAAGCTGTGGACATGGCGTTTTTGGTGGGGTCTAAGCGGTCGGGGCATGTTTAGCAAGTCTTGCTGAAGTTGAGAGAAGGTCGATCAGAAGCTTGTAGGATATGGAAGAAGACGAAAAGCAAGTTGCACTTCGATTGCGAGGACAAAATAGGACAAACAAACATCAACATGCAGTGAGCACTCACATAAGAAGCTGGGGCTTGGGTCAGGCAGCTGCTGAAAATCGATCCAATCAGTATAGAATCGTATTAAATTTGAAGTAATGTATGCAACTGCCCTTGATCATGTCTTGTCAGTCTTCCTCTGATTCCGCTTCAATGTAGGCGCGTTCAACCTTACGTCTCTTACTTTGCCTGAACTTCTTAGCTCTCTGGGTGGGTTGTTCGATGAAGGCTCCTATGTAGGCTCCCACGAGGTTAGGAACAGCACCTTACCGTTGACTCGCTGGCCATCATTAATAGTGGCATTTGGTACGCAGGTTTGCCTTTTAGGTCGACTCCAACAAATAGGACCCACTTAGACTCTCCAATGTCATCGCTATACCGAGCTGCAATGAGGCAGGTCTTGGCGATGCGCTCTTAGGGGAAGTCGCTCGATTGAACCCGCAACGTCAGTCGTCTTCCCCTTTTGAATAAGACCCCAGGTTTTGTCGAAGGGCGGAGCCGGAGGCGAGTACAGGATAAAAAACTTGAGTAGAAGGGGTAAAAGAAGTTATTATTGATAGTTTACTGAGGCGCAGTGGCGCTGGTAGGCTGCCATGTAGAGATGGATACATATCTATGTATGAACACTAACAAACTAGAGTTGGTCATGCAGTCATTTAATTAATTTGTGTGGACCACTAGAGGAGGCCAAACCGCCACATTGACACCATCTCTCGGTTGGCTCCAAGATAGCACGAGCAGAACCAACTCCTTGTATTCTTGGCGTTACCTGACTTCCCAGGGTGGCGTCCCTGGCGGCAAGGCGGCTTGCACCTGCGCCGCGCCCTCGTTCCGTATGGGACGAGGTGTAGTTTCAATAAACGAGGCGACACGCTGCGCAAATAGTTTTGGTTTTCATTCATTTTGAAATGGGTACATATGTCCTAAACAATAAACATATTGCTGTATTGCGAATGTCCATGTCTTTTGAAACGGCGCTGTTGAAGATGTTCTTGTTTGCATTGCTCTTATATCGGCAGCTCTTAATGAGTCAGTTTGAGTTATTGTACCAATCTTATCAATACATTGCAGGTTAAGTTTCATTTCATACTGTCTATGAATAATGTTGTCAGTGTTGGCATTGGCATCGCATATTTGCGATGTAGCATGGCGGTTGCTAGTTTAGCGGTAGGCGTGTGGGGTTGGTGCGAAGCAGGCCTCATTCTTCAAACTACCAACTTCGCCCAGCTTCTTTATCGGATCAAGGTAAACTTCTTGCGTAGTAATTGAGCGATTACTTTTGCTGGTCGTAGATAAGTTAACCGCTAGTGCCACATACATTCGTTGAGGTCTCTGTACGGCCCTGTAGCCTAACTAGGGTGCAAAGCTTGCATCTGTATCCCAAAAGAGCCCTCAGTGTGTGTGGTTCAGTGTGTTGGTTTGGCTGCACCATACGGGACTGTATTGTTTTACGATATGTTCCGAACTTTTCGACACTTTGTGTGGCATATGCCTCGTGTGCTTTGCCAGTCTATTGTGTGCTAGAATCAAGAGGCCTTTTCGGATCGTGCTTCTTTCTGAAACATGTTTTCAGTGAACAATGCCCTGCACAGGTTCGCAAATTGGGAGAATGTTATTTTTGGGATTTGGGATTTACAAAATACCCGCCCACCCACAGATAAGAATTCGAAGGCAATTTGGGCTAAACATGAAAACGATATTTGATGTTATCTAGCGTACCTTCCTAGGCATTCATTTCGACAATGGACTTCACGTGCGAACGTTGTGCCCGCCAATTTCGCCACGCCGCCTCTGTTCGACGCCACAAGTCCAGGGCTATCTGCCTCGCAAGGAGTGACCCACTTCCTGTGCACCACCAGCGGCTTTCACAAAGGAAAATGCGGCGTCGTGAGAGTCGGCGCGAGTTGCAACAACTACGTGCGCAAGAACAAGTGGCAGCAGAGCAAGCAGCTGTACCTGCTGTTGAAGCGGTCAGCTGCCCCATTTGTTGGGGCGACGTCACGGACCCGCTTGCCTGTAGAGCCTGCCGGCATGCTTTTGCCGATGGTGCATCAGCGCGAGACCGGTAGAATCCCACAAACAAAATAGTAGAAGTGCACAGAAAAATCGATAAACGTACAGATAAAAAGGGAAAGTCACCGAGGGGCCTGTTTGTAGTGTGAATCCACATAAACGACCTTGAATAACACAGTTACTGAGAATAGCATAATGTGTTCCACCTCAAAGCCGGATTTCAGTCCCCAAGCAAGGATATCCAACGCTATCCTAGCTCTTGTGCCAAGTACCTGCGTCGCCTTCAAGGAACGAAGAACTCCGCTCACGCCGTTAAGCAACTGGTGCAACAGCATGCTTTCAACCCCACGAGCAACGTGAACGAAGCTTTTTCTTTGGGCACCGCGAAGATGAGAGCGGCCATGTCTAGGAACTGATGAGGACTCTTTCGCTATCGGAATTACGAGCAGAGCCCTGATCAACACTTGCATCGAGTTCGCTGCGCCAGGGCGATTTACCCTTTTTCATGCTGATGCGACTTTCAAGTTGAGCGACCTCGCCTATCCGGTTTTCGTATGTGGATTCACGGGTTCATCTCGCTCGTTCCAGCTTGCTGCAATATATTATTCGTGAGCCGGCGAACGGCTAAGGAGTACGCCATGTGTCTGAAGTCTTTCACACGCGTCGCCCGCCGCGTCCGACCAAGTGCGAATTTGCACATCGACGCAGTGATGGGAGATGCGGATGATGCGCAGCTGAATGGGATTCAGCAGGTGTCTGAGTTATCATCATCTACATATCTGATGTGCTTCTTCCACGTGCTCTACAATGTACGCAAGCGTACAAGACATTTGGACCCCGAGAACCGAAGAGTCGTGGTGGATGGGATTATTCAGATGCACTACACGGAGACTATGACAGCGTACTACACAACCAAGGAATGTGTACTCGCAGAGTGGAAAGAGATTCCGCAACTGGGTGCATTTGTCACCTACTTCACGGCACAGTGGCTTGACAGTAGATACTGGCGCTGGCAAATGTTCCACACACCGATTGGGTACGCGACTACGAACAACCCGTGCGAAACTTTCAATGCTATACTGAAAAAATACACAGGTCGGCGCCGGTATTACATGCAACGTTTGCTGACTGTCGCCCAAGTCGTGATTCAAGACGCAATTATACATCACCCGATCGCTGAGAACCAAGTTGTTCCTACGAACACAACCACATCAAGGGCAGCAAACGCAATGATTGCCAAGGGTCGGGTAGAGGCATTTGCAACAGATAACCCAACGCTTTGTCGCGTGAAGCAACTGGCTCGAGAAGATTGCCAACCGGCTCAAGATTTGGAGGAGCTTTGTTCCGCCATCGATAGTCCGTTTAACGTTGATGCGGAAAATTCGGACCAGGAAGGTGACGGCAATATGATTCTCGGCCCGGCACTATTAGTTCGCGACACACTGCGCATTGCTGCTGCTTGCCCAATGTGCAGGCACCCTGTCTTTCGAAGTGCCACAGAAAATGTAGCACCAGCACGTCGCAAGCCTGTAGACGAAAACTGGTGGTGGCTTCAAGACTCGGATGACGACGTCTCCGACGGCGACGACAGTGATTACGTTGGTGGCGAGCAGCTAGAATAATCATGTAGACATGTTAATAACCAATCAAATTTGCATTGACTATTGTACTGGCGAAATGAAATGCACCACCAGATTTTTCTTCTGGCCATAGAAAAAACTACTAACCACATGAGAAATCCGAGCGTAGCATTGAAATCACTGTCGCGTGTAGAAAAAATTCTCTGTGAGCAGTGTTTCACTTTCACTTTTGGCCTCAGCATGAGGAACCTAACGGCCTACGAGAAAATGCTCATCGTGCATTCACATGAGTATTTTTTGCACGAGCTCGAGAACGACGTGACCCCGAAAGGCGTGCCGTGCGTCGACGTGTTGCTGATTGTCTTGCGGTCACAGAGGATATTGTGAAGCGCACAGTGGCTCACTGGAACAAGCACCGCGACTCGACCTTCACGGCCAGTTCTGAGCCGCGTGGTCGTCCACCGAGGTCAAAGGCGGAACACCTGCACGGCATTTTATCGGACACCATTCGTGACCGTAATTTATCGACAAAGCCAACCACTTCAAACATTTTGGTGGCCGAGGTAAAAAATCTGACAGGTATAAGTATCCCTGCACGTACAATGAGATACGAGCTGCAACGAATGGACGTGTGTTTCCTTCGGGGTCGTTCTCGTGATCCACGTGCGGATTCTGAGGGAAATATTGCTTACATGAATACGTACTTGCAAAAAAGTGCCAAACTTAAATGCACGTAGATATCCTAAGCGTCCAGAAATTTATTTGGATGAGAGCTACTGTAACATTAACCACGTTGCGGGATTGACCTGGCTGCTCAATAATTTACCGCGCTACACTGCTAGCGGCAAGGGCTAGCGCTCCTGCATCGTCGGAGCGAACGCAGTTCTCGTGAAAAATGGGAAGCTGCACGCAGAATGGGCCCCCGACTCTATCGAATTCTGGCCGTCTCACTACAAGTCTAACAGCTATGATTCCCACGGGAACTTTAACGGAGACAACGTCAACAAATAGTTTGAGGGTCTTTGCGGCGTACTACAGTTAGTGTATAGGCCCTGCCGTATACACATGGACAGCGCCTTGTACCATAAGGTTCAGACCAACGCAGCTCCGTCTTGCAGTGCACTGAAGGCCGATCTGATTGATTGGTTCCGCTGCGAAGGGTACTCAGCTCCTGCCCACTATACTCGGAAGCAACTGCGAGCAGTTGTTGCTCAGGTAAGAAATCCTAGATATATTTGTTTAACTCTACTAATTTGTATTTTGATTTTAGGTGCGGCCAACACCAATATACGAAGCCGCCCTCACAGCACGTGAATACCATCATGAAGTTCTGTACACCCCTCCATACCACGCTGAGCTCCAGCCCATCGAGATGATACGGGGGGCGTTAAAGAATCCGATAGCGTAACCCTGCTGACTCGCTGGACGAACTCGGAGTGAAGATTGGACAAGTCCTAGCAGCAATCACGAAGAAAGAATGGATGTACAAGAAGGTCCAGCAACAAGAAAAACCATACATCGAAGGTGCACAGTCTGCAGTTCCGGCGATAGTCCCCGCGCCAACGAGAGAAGAGTTGAGTGCTCTCGCATTAATGGCGACTTGTGACGGTGATGCCCCCACCAACGTAGAATACGATGTTATGTTCTAAATATAGACCTTTGCAGGTAATACAATGTCAAGAGATATAAAATATAACAAATATCGAAATATTACCCCAAAGGTCCATCAAAGGCATCTGGTCGCCTATCCACACCATCAGGTGTGATATAGCCTCGATTTTTTTTACATTTTCACGGAGGTGCGGTTTTTAAAAGGCGATAACGTATGAACAATGCGGTTGTTGGGACGCACAACTTGATGTCATGAGAAAGAAAGCGCATAGATTACTAGCAAAAAAACTTGTTGAAATCGAATTATTTTTGACAGTGATCTGATGCGCCAAAGTTTGGTGGTGCATTTCATCTCGCCAGTACAATAGTAATTTTGTCGAATCAATGAGCCTTATACGAGTGCATATGGACCAATGACGCAGAGCCATTGTGTCATTTAGTTTAACAAGAAATGAGCATGTGTTATTTGAACAGTACATTGAGGTTGCGCTTCGCATAAGACTTACCAGATGAGGTGTCCGGTGAGTCTTATACGGCGTGCAACAACGTCTGTGGTGTAGACGTCGTCGCCAACTCCCCCTAAGGGCCAGGGTGGTCACCGTTTTGGCTGAGGGGCAGGGTGGTCACCATTTTGGCTATGTACTTCAACGTTAGAACTCATCGTATATTTCACATTAACGAGCGTTCGCTTTTTTAATACCTATCAGTAGTACTCGAAGTCGTTGTCCTAGTTACTGAGGATATCCGCGTCCGTATCTGAGGCCAACACGTCTTCAATTAGATTGACGATCTCCAAGTCTTCTCCGGAAGATTTTTCATATTGAAAAATACGTAGACCAGCTTTTCCACGTTCGTCTCCTTCAGGCGGTTTCGAAGCTGAGAATGGACGAACTTATGAACCGAGCAATTCTTCTCCGCTGCCGCACTTGAACAGGCTGATGCAAATACATTGACCGCAATCTTCTGTAGAAGAGGGAATCCATGAATGCCACACCAAAACTCTCTGACACCGATTCGTTGGTCTAGGACAAGCTTGATTTGACGTGTCGCTTGTTGTGCTGCTTCTTAAACCGCATCAGCTCAATCATAGTTGCGTCATCGTACTCAGGACCATTCCACTTCGCGATGAAGTTGACAACAGAATCTCGCGTATTCTGATCCATTCCTTTGCCAACATAGCGAGGGTCCAGTAGATATGATACCCCATGTTGTCACCATAAACAAAATCGAAGCGCTCCTGGACAACCGACGAGAATACCCCGAACTCCGAGATAGGAATATCCATTTCCTTGTACAGTTCCGGCAGCTGGAGAAACATGTCGTAAACATCCTAGATGGGTCGGGCGTTTCTTTCAAAAATCTTCTGGAACCGAGACAACACTTGCAAGATGTCAAATGCCTTTTCAGCTGAGGAACGAAATCCGTTGCGCGCACGATGTCGAAAGCCATCCGTCGCTTGGACTTCTGGTATTTTGTCTTCGCTTGGAGAAAGTCTCTTCTGCTCACGAATGTGTGCAGAATCGCCTCGGAGGCCAACGCCGATGCGAAACACTTCACGATCGTACCCCAACGCGTATCTGCCGGAAGTACCATCGCATTCTTGTCTACAAGTATCTGCAGGCGTCGTAACTCCGCCCACAACTGCTGGTGTATCTTGAAAAAAACGTACAAACTTTCGGCAGTTTTCCTCTAGCTTGCTAGGCCACGGTAACCTGGCGACAAGATCTTTCACTTACAGATGGCAGATACAACCGTGGGAAAGGACACGGGGATTGTCCACTTGCAGGTTGAGCCACACCAACTGGTTTGTTGATGTATTGTCGGTCACGACAGCAGCGATCGTCGTGAATTTGGTGGCTTCAATTCACGCTTGATGTCAGCCGAAAAAATCGCAGCTGTATGCGAGATGGATCCGGTGTATACCGTCTCCAGAGGATACGCTTCCTCCCCGCAGATCAATATGTAATTGACGACGCTCTTGCCATTAACATCTGTCCAGCCGTCGGTCGCGACGGTGCACATCTTACCCTCCGCTCTGTGTTCACGTGGTCCGAGGCTTGTACGACTCCGGCGCGGAACGGCCTCCGCGCCTACGACCTTGTCGTTGTCTCTTAGCTAGGCGCCGTGCACCGCACAAGTTTCGCAACTCCTCAAGCTTATTTCCTATAGTTTCGCTTTGCGTATGTAGTTTCTATCTTGAGTAGGGGATGGTGTGACGGGCTGTTTATATGTCCGTCCCACGTCACGGTTCCTATTGGCTGAACCGCGACCAATCAGATCTCAGTGTAGATAGTTGGCTGTGGGGACTCGGTGCTCCGACGCCACCACCTTCTTAACCAGAGAGAGTTAATTTGCCTACTTCCTCTACAAGCTAGTGTAAGCCGGTAACGGGCATTTAGCCCGTTACACGTTCCATACGGGGTCCTTGCGTCTTCCCTTCTTAGCAGGTCGCGTGGAGTCGTATAAGCCACGCTTTCGGCCAACCTCGTGCGCATGGTGCGGTGAGGCGGCAGCGTTCGTACTCAGGGCGATATCAGGATCTTGGAGTAGTTGGCCCGGCGCAGATTGCTTAGTCCTAATACAAGGGTCAGGAAGGGGTTGGAGACTTAGAGCATCTGTACTGGTAGTGCAATGGATTCGTAGTATAATGCGTAGTGGAAGACAAAGACATGAGAAATCACAGCTCCAAAACATGCACTATGTGTGCACGACCAACATCAACGCACTGGTGTAGTGATAGTGCGTGGTAGTGGTTCTAAAGAGGCCAGTTCGTACGTTTACAACTCCATCAATTGAGCATGCTCTCTCCAGCACCACTCGCAGCAGCAAGTCTCCTTGGCGCGCAACGGCTTCACAAGTGGCGCTCCCGAGATCGTGCGCGCAGACGCTGCCGGAAAGTCCGCCAGCCTAACATCAACAGAGACTTCAGTGGCGCGTACAAACGTTTCTACAAGGGTTACCTCGCTATCCAGCCTACATACACCAACGATCAATTTCGACGGCGATTTCGCATGAGCCGCACCCTCTTCCTTCAAATTGTTGAAGCCGTTAGCCAGTACGATGACTATTTTACATGGAGGCGGGACGCTGCCGGGAAGAGAGGCATCCATCCCACGATTAAAGTTGCTGCCGCTCTACGAATGTTGGCCTACGGATGTTCAGCAGACTCTTTGGACGAGAACCTCTCTATTGCTGAGCCAACGGTGAACAAAACTTTGAAACGATTTATGTCTGCCATTATAGCAGTTTACGGAAGTGAGCATTTGCGCCTTCCAACGCGAGATGATATCCGACACATTCTGGACGTGAACGCTTCACGTGGCTTCCCCGGTATGCTTGGGTCCATAGATTGTATGAAATGGCAGTGGAAGAACTGCCCTAGCGCATGGAGAGGCTCATTCCAAGGAGCTTCAAAAAAGGCGACAGTGGTGCTTGAGGCTGTAGCGACAGCAGATCTCCACATTTGGCATGCATTTGTGGGAATGCCGGGATCTCACAATGACATAAACGTTCTAGACGCGTCGCCTCTGATTGCTGAATACGTCGACCAGCAAAACCCCATTTTCGAATAAGAGGTCAACGGAACGACGTATAGCTCGCTGTACTGGCTGGCAGACGGTATCTACCCTGACTGGCAATGTTTTGTCAAGACGATTGCCTCACCTGTAGGACAGAAGCAGAAAGCTTTCGCAAAAACACAAGAAGCCGTCCGGAAGGACATTGAAAGAGCGTTTGGAGTATTGCAAGCTCGGTTCGCAATAGTGGCAAGGCCGTCGTTGCAATGGAATTAGCATACATCAACCAGTTCATGAAGGGCTGCGTAATACTTCACAATATGATCATCAACGACGACAGAAAGAATAACATTCGGCAGCCTCTTTCTTTTTACGCGTTCAAAGCTGGTCTCGGCGGGTACAAACGTCACACATTCAAGTGCAAGCGGATGGAAGCTTTTGAACAACCTCCTGAATCATTTATCCGGAGATACAGCAAAGTTATGAGCTCGGCACTCCATTATCAGCTAAAAAAAGATTTAGTTGAGCACTTGTCTGAACGAACTAATTAAACCTGTTTGCTCTCTTCTTCTTCATCTTCCCTAGCAATTTGCTGCCTGTAGTTCTCCAGCACACGACGTTGCTTGAGAAGTAGATACTCTTTACCCAATTCGGTTAGGTTTGACGCGGGTGTTGCCATAAAAACCATCTCGGCTTGCTCCTGTATCACACGCAACTTTCTCTCCGACACAGCTAGCTGTTGCTCCATGACTGCAACTTGGGCGATTACCGCCTTCGCCAAATCTTTTTGAGCTTGGATTACTGCTCTATCCATAGCTGCTTCTACGAGCTCCTGTTTCGTCCTCTTTTTCCCAGCCGCACGCGGTCTCTCAAAATTCTCGAAACTTGCAGAGGTCGCCTCTGCGGAGACAGACAGCCCGTCGCAATGCTCATCCACGCTCACGTCGACTAAAGACTCTTCATCACTAGCAGGACTATTATCACTCTCGCCATGAGATAGATGCCGCTTACGCGGCGGCGCAATACCACGCATGAAGCGCGAGCTGTCTTTCAGCACAGTAAAGCAATGGTCCAGCCGAAACTCCTCTCTCTTGAGTCTTGGCTTCCGCGACTTCTTGTCGCCTTCATTGTACTCCCGCAAACTGTTTTCGTTAGCCTGTTCTCGTCTCGCCGTGAAGCGAAGACAAGCTTCGTGGGCATAGTCAGCATCTGTCCAGCCACTATGTTGCTCCGCCAGGACCTGAATTTCATTGCAAAACGCACAACACACTAAGTCAGCTCTTACTTTCGCTATCTACTTTACGATGGTACGTACAGTCGCATGTAGAGATGCATACAAAGTGACGTCCGGGCGAATCAAGCTTGACCAATGCGTCTGAAGTGCGTTTGCGTTCCGCGAAGTGACACCTCCTTCCAGCTCCACGAACGCGCGGTGAACGCGGTCCCAAAAGGTAGCCATTGACTGGTCCGTCCCGACGGCGCGGTCCTCTGTGATGTTCACCTGAGCCTGGCACAGATGGATTTCTTCGTCTCTCTCCCATGCCTTCGCTTTCGGCATTGCTTGGTGGGGGGATTTTAGCAGTATGGACGTCGGGCTAGTGCAAACCGGGGCTTTTTTCACTACAAAGTAGTGATAGTGGAAACTGCCTACGCAATCACTTTACTTTAGCGCTACGTTTTAGCACTATCACTATGCCGGTGTGGGGGCCGAAGTGCAACTAGTGCAATGGATGTCCACTACAGCATCCATTGCACTACCGGTACAGATGCTCTTACAGAAGCTCATACGGGTTGATGTCACGATAGGGAGTGTGGGGGTGGGAGTGGTGCTTGAACCTCAGTGAATTTCAAAGTGAGGATCTAGTGGCCGCCTCAAAATCTACAAATTCTAGCTTCTAAGGACTGCCGTCTCGAGCTTTCACATAAGTACTGGCTGGCAGGATATGTAGGCTTGCGAACTACCGAACATTGGGCCCAAATGAACCGCAGCTTTGGGGTTTTCATCTCAATTTGGTATGCTAAGGGTGTTCAAAACAGTCTTATCTGGCTCCGTCCTTCCCATCTTATTGTATGACGTCAATACGGGTCAAATAACCTAAACCCTACGCCCACCCACCCATGCCATATGCCATATGCCAAACCCACCTGCTCAAATTCGAGATCATGGGTTTTGGCGAGCCCTGGCCCTGCAGAAGCGTAATTTCCTTACCAGGGTCGCGATGAAGCCGATCCTCAAGAAACGCAAGGCTAAGTGACCCAAGGAGGATCGTGGTAGTGAGCGTGGCGGTGCTATTACTACGCAAGCGATGCATCAAGCCATACAAAAGCGAGGGAAGCAGTTGGTATACATGAAAAAGATATTTAAGTGTAAAAAAATCCAAGCTTGTGGAGCGTATCTCAAGGTGCAAGCAGCCAGCCCTTATTATCTTCGGGTGTCGAACATAGCAACAAGATGGTACATGTCACTGTATTACCAGAGCCACTGTCTGTAAGAAGAATCACTTAATTAACCCCTCCAGATCGGGACCTGAAAGGAACATGTAAACTGCATATGCAGCGTTATTAGACTTGAAGTTTGTATATAAACATGGTTAGGGATGATAGGATTCACGATGCGTTGGAGCAGAGGTTTGCTAATACAGCATACAAGCTGCATATCGCGGCCAAACGAGGGATACGATGCTGTATAATGCTACGTAATTCAGATAGTGACAGGGCAACCTCGGAACAGAACCAGACCCCCAGACGTCTTCATTTTCAGATATTTAGGATTCAAAACTTCCCTTACAAAAGTGTATACACGAAGTAGGGGTGCCGTCCCTAGGCGTTTTGTATACACCTGATGCGTCCATTCACGTTCTCTGTGCCATACAACTCAAAGTGGACCAAGCAGTCAACTAATCCACCAGGCAGTGCAATCACTTGACACAACTAAAAGTGGTGTCAAAACAGGCCACTAGGATGCAGATCAGGATGTGTGCGCGAGTAAAGTTAGGGACGTCTTGGTCAGGATCAAGTCAGAGAACAAAGGAGCGATATGACACCTCCAGTTGCCAACAACCTTAGCGTATGTTAAACTGCATATACCAGCTCTAAGTGCAGCTTATCATGCAGCTTATACCAAACACGTTGTCTTGGTTGATGCTGAAGCAAGAGTGGTCTTTGCGAAGATTGTTTGACTTCGTTGCTGGAAGATAGAAGTTGCTTGACCAACTGTATTTGCACTATTTGAAATACCTCTTAATATGCGAGCCATGAAGTAAACCATCTCTCTGTCAAGTACACTCTCCCTTAGGTTCACATCGACGTATATTCATACTGTAGACAGTGTGCAAGTCATACCTCCCTTCACGTTTTCGCCGCGAGTCTTAGGGACTGAAGTCTATCAAACCAACTGCAGTACTTCTTGGTTTGACGACTGCATGCTTGTCATCATGTTGCCTAAAGTGTCTTGGTCGCAATGTTCGGGTGCCCGGCTAGCCTCGCAGAACGCTGAAATGCATTGGACAGACACACGCGGCTCATGTATGCGGCGGTTGTGAGGGCACTGAGCACAGTATTCTTGAGAAGGTGTCCAAGGGATCCATTTCATACTCTTTCCAACGATCAACGAGATCAAGTTCTTTTACAAAACCATCCTCACACAGAGGTTCTCTCGGATTTTAGGTACACTGGCAGTACCGTCGACCACGGCCACTACGACTTGACCAAAGTGCGCGGTATCTATAACCATGTGTGTGTTTTTTATGCTATCTCTCGATCGATGATATGGGCTACCCTCCATTTCTTCTTGGTGCTGTCTTACTCAGAACCAACTGCGTCGCGGCCAAGGCCGAACATTATATGGTATATACGAAAAATACAAATTGATTTGCTGATAGATATGGGCGCCGTTAAACAGCAGTATGGGAGGCTGAACCCTTTCTATCGGGCGATACCGGATTACTTTCATCCGTAATCTGGTTAGTATCATCAAGTATCCGGTTAAGCGATAACCTGGTTAACTGGTGCACTCTCCTCCCTCGATTAAGCAACAGCAGGTGCGGGCGCCACGAGCGCGCCTGATCAAGTGGCTTCGTCAACGTCTTTACCCGCCCATCCATCCACATGTCCCTCATCGGCCTCCTCTGAGTTACTAGTATCGTCTGGCTCGAACACGCTGAAATCACTAACCTCGAACTCACTGTAGTTTCTCTTGTCGAGCTCTTCGACAACGCCCCCGAGCACCCCGACTCCCGCAGTCTCAGCCCCCGCATACTCCTCATTCAGCGTCGCGTCCAGTGCATCCCCGTCCAGCGTGGCCTCGCTTGGCAGCTCTAGGCCAGCGCGCAACTCCGACGGGTCGGCTGTCTCAACGCTCGTAGCAATCTCAGTATCACCTGCAGCTCTTGCTTGGAACCAGGTGGGGTATCCTGTTATTGTGTGCGGCGTTTCGGACCGGTGCCGATTTTTCCGCCTGGACGCAAATGTTCATCGCCTTAGAGGTGGTGTCTGGATTCGGACTTGAAGTACCGGATGTGTTTCTACTATGTGATGGTGAAGGTTCATGGAAAGCTGAAGAGTGTGCTAGATTACTTGGGTGAATGAGTTGTTGTAGATGCTAATTCAACAGTGTACGGGTAGCGAGTTTTGGAGCTTTCGCGACGACGAACAACCCTGTAGAACAATTCAACCGCTTAATCAAGCGTGACTACACACTTCGGACGAAACACAAAATTGGAGCTTTCTACGGCTGTTGACGGACTGCCAGTCGGTAACCAGAAATACCCGAGGCAACCCAGCCTCTGAAGAGTCATGTCAAGGAGTTTTGCCTGCATGAACTTCTCATTGATATGACTCCCACCCAATCGAGTTTGTGTTGGTATCGCCCAATCCAAATTTGGTATGAAATCTGTCACGAAGTTGCGTTCGCGAGTATCTACCGAAGCTGGGATGCAGTAAACAAACAGCCCTTGTGTCGGATCAAATGGGAGTCAACTACGCACGAATGGAGATTGAGGGACAATTTTATGGCGTATTGAGAAGAAGCTAACTACGCTTACATGTTTTTCCTTCCAGCTACTCCAGCTACTCCAGCCATCCAACGCGCCTGCCATTCATCTCTTCCGTCATAGTGCACAATCCGGAGAGCGGACAGCCGGAATGGCACTATACCGTACCCGTGGTTACATCCGGTTGCCCACCGTATTCCAACACTCCCCCTCGGCCGTCGCTCTCCCAAGCCACCTCATCTATTCCAGCATCTCAGCCGCTGGAAGCGCCTTCGTTAGAAGATCGGTCTTCATCAGCCGTGCCTTGACGTGGTCGGGCTTGGCCACGCCGCGCCGGGCTAAATCGCAAATGAACTTATCCGTGAGCTTCGCATTGGACATGCTGTCTTCGGACTCCAGCTGTCTGATGGCAGCTGGTTGTCCATGTCCATGGTCATTGGCTCCATTACCGTGAATTCCAACTCGTGAACAAGCTCACGCAGCCCACGCAGCTCGCGCCCAACATTCGACGCAGACGTGAACTCTGCATCCATGGTTGACAGGGGCACTCCTGTCTGCTTCTTGCACACCCATTGCACGATGGCCCCATCAAGCATGATCACCCCCGCCGGTCGCCGACGTCCTGCCACCCTTATTCGCCGCGAAGTCCACGTCGCTCCAGCTTTCCAGACAGAGCCGTCCTCCACCAGTCGCAGCAACTTGCATCTTGAGCTTCAGTCTTCGTCTGCTTCAGGTACCTAGCGATCCACTTTGCGAGCTTCCAGTCGTTTACGGTCGGCTGATGCGTGCGCCTCGTGGCCTTGTGGACTGCGAAGCTGATGTCCGGCCTCGTGCAGCGAGCTATATACAGCAAGCTGCCAACAAGGGACTGGAAACTGCGGAGCGTTGGCTCCCCGCAGGCTCCTGGCTGCGTCAACACTGCGGTATTCTCTGTCTCAGCCTGGTTGCACTCTTCTCCGATAGGTGCGCGTACGCCGTTCGCGTCCGCGAGGCCGTACTGCTCAAGAAGCTCCTCGATTGAAGGCTGTCGGTCCCGTAAATAGCCGTCCTCATCATCATGCTCAACGCGCATGCCCAAGAACTTCCGGACCACACCTAGGCCCTTGATGGATAATACGCTCATCGCTTGGAAAAATTCCTCGACTAGCTCCGGCTTGGACGCAGTCACCAGGAGATTGTCCACGTACACCGCCACGAGCGTCCTCTCACTGCCGTGCCTCTTGTAATACAGGCACACGTCTGTGACGCACCTGGTGAACCCGATACGTTCCAAGTTGGCGTGGACCAACTTGCCCCACAGTCTTCCCGTGTGCTTCATGCCATAGAGCGACTTCTTGAGTCGCAGCACCAGCTTGCTGCTGGTGTCGACGCCGAGTGCACGCAGCACTGTATCTGGTAACCCTAGAAACAATAATAATAACGTAGCAATACAATGAGTATATTGCCACATGAGTCTCCATCTTCGCACCTACGCCCTCATCAACAACTCTCAGTGCTTGCAGTGATGCCAACGAGGGTGCTTACATTCCACATATCAAGGTTAGCGCGGAGAAATGTTAGCACCTCAAAATTGGCATCTGCCAACCGCCTCTCTGCGGTGCCAGAATAAGTTTCGTCTGCGAGAACAGACGCTCGAACGCGTTACTCGTCGGTGGGATCTTAGTTAGCAGTGCGTTGTAGACCACGGGCGAGCGGCCTGTCTTGCGCGCTGCCGAGCCTTCCAGCAGAACCGTCCTAGCGAAGTCTGGAGCGCGGTCTCTCTTGCGTTTATCGCCAACGACGGGCGGTCGGTCCGTTGTAGTGACGGTAGAGAACCGAGGTGGTTGAGAACGTTCTCAAATTTGCAAACGTTTTGAACCACTTCAAAGCAATAGGAACCGTTCTCAACTTCTTTTATCCTACCGCACCCAACCTCTATAGAAGACCTTCTTCAAATAGAAGTCCTATCCAGCGCTGCCCGCTTGTGATGCTCTAGATCTGGGGTATCTGGGGGCACCCTCGCATCTTCAGAGGGCCGACGATGACAGCATTCAAACTCCCAGTTGCAGCGCAGTCTGCTGCACAGTCTTTCAAGTGATGTCTACCCGCCAAGGCTCAGAGGGTCGAAGCCCACCTCCGAACCCCGAACAGGCAGGGTGGCCAGTATCGCATCAGTTGCCTGCAGGATAGAGATCGCCTCTGCCTCAACAAAATCCAGAAAGCGAGCAATTGCCCCGCTTTCCAACCGTATGGGGATCATCGGAGGCTCTTGTATGGCAGCACCGCAATTCAGAGTCGCCAACATCTGTACAAGAGTCAAAATCAGAGTCGCAGGGGTTGCCACAACCTGTTCCACCCGGGTTACAACTCACGTCACCTGCAACATCGTCGCAGCGATCTCCTTCTCGCAAACCAGGCCGCCCACCGCATGCTGTGTGGGAGCATTTTGTAAAGAAGTCAAAGGGCAACGGCAAGAAAGCTGCTGCCGAGTGCAGATACTGCCGTGGTCCGATTAACACCGCCCAACTGGGTCGGTTTATGATTCCACGTCTTGTTGGTTGTCAGGCTGCTCCAATGGCAATTCGAGGACAATGGCGCGAGTTCACGAATGCCGAGGCAGGACGAAAGCGCATAGTAAACACTGGCTCTCCTCCTCTAACAAGTGTTACGAGTGAAGTGCCGACTGGTGGTGGCAATACGCCTTCAATAACCCAAGAGCAATTCGACTTCGCGTTTGCGCAAATGATGTTTGGCTGCGCGCTATCATTTGTTTTGGTTGAGTCTCCATTTTTCGCCAATTTATTCAGTTGTTGGTGCCTGGTTTGGTGGTTCCATCTCGGCATAAGATAGCAGGAGCAATGCGGCAGCTGATGCGCGATGAATGCAGGCAGTATGTGATCAAACTGATCAAACAGAAGCGCGTGGTATCTATCGTAACTGATGCATGGAGTGATACAAACAATTCAAGCATCATCAACTTTATGGTCGTACCCCTGGTATGCAAGCGCTGTTTTGGTCGTCACTTCCAACTGGCCCAACATACGGGGGCACATATGGCCAACAAATTGGAACGAGTGATAAAAGAAGTTCAGGATCAAACTGGCGCCATTGTTGCTGGTGTAATGACGGACAATGCAAGCAACATGGTGAACGCATGGGCTCGCTTAAAGGCAAAACTATCCATTTTTGCTGGTGCCCACACGGTCAATCTCCTAATTCAGGATATGTTCAAGCTCGCATTTTCCAAGGAGGTTCAAGATGAAGCTGTGACGATTACTAAGCTCGCGAGGGATCATCATGCACTGCTGGATAAATTTCGCAAACTTCAAGCAGTAACTATTCAGACAAACGATGCATCCTCTGATCAATATTGCTCGATCCATTAAGCGACGACACTTCCAAGTACGGATCGGCGCCGCGCGCTTGTTGTCCCGATTCAAACGCGCTGGTACACGTTACACGCTTGACTTCGGAGTGTGTTGGGCAACAGGATCATAATTAAGAAGTTGTTCGATGCATCCAGCGGCGTTCAAAACCTTTTGGTTAAGAGAACCGTTCTTTTCCATCACTACGTTCTATCATGGGGCATGATTATTCATATGAAATTAAGTAGGTTACGCCAATGCGTTTTTCGTGTGCGAGGAACTTGACCAACATATCCGACTCGTTCTAGGCGTATGCCGTCTGAAGTTCACGAAGGCTAATTCCCATTTTAGTCCAGCGACTTGAAAGTCTCTTGTAGCTGTTGAACGACGTCGGCACCTAGCTTCCCTTCTGCGTTCGAGGGCGTTTCGACGTTGCTGTTCGGATGGGAGTCGCCTTGGTGTTGTCTGAGCTGATCCACCAGCACCCACAACGACGTCTAACACGTTCAGGGCGGGCTGTCATGGTGCTGCCAAGTGTTTGCGTCAGTTCCTGAAGGTAAATGTCAGTTGTCAGGCCACACAAAAATGATTATTTCGATTTTGGCTTTTGGTTGTATGCGGTGACCCGGGTCGTCGCCAATCATTTCAGTTGTTAATGGAGAACCTTTTGAGTGCACAATTTTTTAAGTCGGATTCAGGTGGGAACCCAAATTTGGGTACCGATCCAGGAGCGAGTTGAATAGCGGTCGGGTGTCGGTCATCGTCGACTCATCGTCCTGCAGCGTCTTGCAGACTGTGTCGAACCAGTACCACGATTTTTCGGCGGCCGGATGCAGAGGGAAGAAACTCCATAACCGCCTCAGCCTTCCGAATATCGCCACGAATTCTGATGTAGTCGGAGACCATCTCATAACTGGGCGAAGATCAGTACATTTCGCCAGCTCGGCGCTGTTCTTTGGTGCCGCAGTTGTACCACTGCGCGTTCACCTAATCCAGCTCCGCCTCGTACCGTTTCAAGAATACTTGGACAGCCAACTTGAGCCGGTGGCTGGCACACCTGACCAAGGACACCTCCAGTTTGGTCGCAATCGAACAATTCGTCGAATAGTGGTCACCAACAACCATGTCGAGTGTCCAATTGTAGAGGTTCAGAACCCTCTGAAGGTTATCAATACGTACGTCCGCTGTCTGCGACCCCTTAACGACTGGCGAAATCGACGACGGAATGCGCCACCGTGCATGTAGACGCAGCACAAAGCGACATAATGCGTAGAGCCGTGCGTCCATCCGTCCAAAATGACGCGAAATGCGTCACCCATATCCTCCTCGAGTATCACGCCAATTTTGGCGGCCGCAAGATGCATCTGTGCCTTCAGTGTCTTTAAGCTTGTAGATCGCAGGCACGACATTCGCACGCGTGAGCGGTTCATCCACATCGCAGAGAGATGGTTACGTACTACAACCCAGCGTAGCCAGCGGTGCAAATGGTCCACCGCCTCTTAGACGAAGCCTAAGGACTCCATCGTGCCGTTCTCCGCAAGGCGAGATGAAGCCATCTCAGTCAAGTAGACGGGGTGCTTGGTGCCCGAGTGAGAGAGCATGTTCGAGTAGCCGGTAGCGGGGGCCTGCTTGCGAGCTCCGTTGCAGATCTTGCAAGTATAGCAATACTCGGCTCCGTCTTCATAAAAGGAGGCACAGATTTCGGCGCTCGTGGGCATAGTGATGCAGGCGGGTTGCAGGAGGGAAAGCTGCTGGTCTTGAGTTGTTGAAATCCTAGCAAATAGCGAAGGGAGATTGAGGAGGGTTTGCAAGCAAAGTCGTACTCGAAAAGAGCGAGAATACACAATGGTGCGTCCTCGTAGACACCAGTCCTTTGACTTTGTTTCTCTATGCTCTTATTACTTAGCCTTTTAAGGTACTGTATTGGGTATTATTGCAATTTTTGTATTTACTTTTTGCAGTTTGCATTAATAATTAATATCGGCCCCACTATTGTACGTATTATTGCCCAAAAAGTTTTTTTCAATCCCTGATGTGTACGTAGACTCAAAGACAACGATGTCGCTAGGAACAGGGGTGCTCTTCGTGAGCATCTGCAGTGGCGACTTGGATCCCGGGTTTGCCTTGCTCGAGATCCTATTCAGGATGTAGGCCGCGTACTCTGCGGCGTTCCCCCAAAAGCTGAGTTGCAGCTCACAGGCGACCATCATGCTCCTCACCATATTCATAACAGTGCGGTGCATTCGCCCGGCCTTGCCATTGCTGGATTGGTTCCTGGGTATACTGACTTGCCGCGCAATGCCAGTATCTTTGCAGAAAAGATCTAGCGTCTGGTACTCGCGTCCGCCGTCCGTGCTGGCGCTCAATAAACGCCACGAAGTGCTTGAACTGCTGGGGTCTTTAGTCCTGGCCAGGAAGGTGCTGCAGTAGTTCGTCCAGTGATCGACGAAGTTCACCATGTACCTGTTGCCTCTAGGGTTTAGGGTTTACCTCTTGGCGTCATTGGCCCCTTGAGGTCCGAGCAGATGACACCACCGATGACGTCGATTGGGGAGTTCTTCTGACTGTTTGTTCTTCGTCTGTGTTCCCTGCGCACATGCCAAACAATTCTCTCGCTTCTCGTCCGTGAATGGGATTCCAGACGCAAGATCCTTGACCATCTTGATTATGGTGCCGTAGTTATGATGTCCCACTTCGTGTATGTTGTTCACAACGCCACGACTCAGGGGTTTGCCTTTTAGCTCAATCCCGTGGACTGTGCGAAGTGGGCCAACTCTCCGCCTGTCGAAGGCAGTCCGCGCGTCCAAGGTTCAGTCTTGATGGCATTGACACTCTCATTGGCGAGTCCGCGTAGTGGACTATGTTGTCCAGTACGAGGTTGTCGGCGCCTCCGCACGCCTCACTGACAACCACCTAGTAGAGGTAGTGTTGAGTCCAGCTGCGCTTGGAGCTGTGAGCATCTTCATGCTTTGGGTAAGTGTGATCTTGGTCGCAAACCTGTGCAGCAACCGCTGCATAGCGTGCTCCAACGTTGGTTCTTCCTCCCACCACCCCTCAACCTGCTGGTTGAAATACCTCTCGGCCACCCCGGTGAGGTGGTGGTCGAGGATGTCTACCTTAATTTCCACCGCCCACGCGAAGTCACTTGCGCGTTCTGCAAACTGGATCTGCCACACGAACCGCTTGCCCCACGAGCAAAATCCACTGCCGAGGGCCTGATACATCTCCTTGCAGTCGAAGTGACGGATGCCCAGCTTACGCTGACACGTATCCGGCACGCGAGGAAAGCTCTGGATTGGTATCTGCATGCCGTGCGGCATAGCGGGCGGGTGAACATGTGTCTGGTACATGGACGGGGGCATGTAGTGCTGTGGCATCGCTGACTGGAGAGCTTGGGCTTCCTCCGCGTTGGCTGCCGCGTTGTCGAACCTGTAGCCACGCTGCTTCACGCCAAAGTACGCGCATGAAGACATTCCAGGAGAATTCCGCGATGGCGGCGTTCGGTCTAATGCATTTCTGTCCATCGCCCTCTTAAGGCCTATAGCCGACTCGAACACACTTGACCGCGACCTGCTTGCGGAGACCATTCACATCACTCACATGTTTATCCATCAGTACCCGGATGTCTTCACGCGACTGCTCCGTGGTGTACTCCTTTTCGGCGAGAGCTTCGCAAACTTTGGAGTCCCAATAGTCCGTCTGGAACTTGTAGTCGCGCTTGAGCTGCGCAACCTCCTGCCGGAGGTCAACCGCATCTTGGACCGCTTGACTTGATTTTTCCACTTGGACGCGAACATCACGGTATAAGTGGAGCAATCTCCGAACGACAGACACGATTCCGAACGTTCGCTGTAAGCTCGAGCTCAGTTACGAGTGACGCCACTTCACGTTGAAGACCAGCAGACCGCAACTGAGACTCCAGGTCTTCTTCTGGAAGTGGGACGCGGCGAGGAGTCAGCACGTGGTTGAAGGGATCAAGTTGATCACTAAGAACGTCTGCCAGAACCGACAAGTCTCCAACTGTGAGGCCTTCCATATGGATAAGCGCTTCCAGACCGCATTCTGGGTATACGCACGACCCAGCGCGTGCTCTTCGGTTGCAGGAACCCCAACCAAACGGGTGATCCCGCCTGGAATGTGCGGCGGTGGGAAGTCATAGTGCGTTGGCGCAAGAATGCGGCCCTTTCAGGAATGTCACGTCCAGACGGAAGTGAGCCCTTGTCCTGAAGTTGTGAAGCACAATCCAACGAGAGAAGCCGACAGGCCGTCTTCTAGACGGACTCGTCCTGCGGGGGAGCGCCCTTTGTTTCTTGCGTCTCAACGGTGTTGCCACCGGAGCCGTCCATCGCGTCGTCGGCCAGACACACGGCCTCCTCCTCGACCCCCTCCTCGACCTCCTCTTCAGCCTCTTCCACGCTCTCATCGCTAGAGCTCGGCAGGTGTGAGGGAGAAGCGTCGGGACGTTGTTCGCCGTCACCATCAGCAGTACCGCTCCCCAGTGAGACGCCCGTTGCTGGCGGCGAGGCAGGAGGCTGCGTGGCGCGCGGCGTGATCTTCGGGTTGCCGTTTGGAGACATCGGCTTGTTCAGCAGACGGGGATTGAGATTTGATCGTGTTTCGACATCGCGGGTTTCCGGTTGGCGAAAGATCGGAGCGAGGGCAGAGAGACGGGGCGGAGAGAAACAGCCACGTCCGCCAGTTGGCTAACGGTGCCTCCGTTTGGATACAACTTCCGTTTGGATGCGTGGGTGACGCGTCGTCTCAGCACAACCTGTCAGCTCGGAAGTGAATTCCTCTATGAAAGGTTATGACGAGAGGGACGGTTGACGCGAGGTGACTGTACAGAAATTGCACAGCACCTGTCCCAGCCATCCACCCGGGAAATACAATACCAACGGACCCCAAAAGAGACCGTACTGCACCCGAGCCAAGGCCGACGTGAACTGACCCGTGTGCACTTCGAGTGACTCTGGAGCCCAAGCGACTGTCCAAGAAGAAGACTCCCCAGATGAAGATCCGCCAAGGACATACTGACGTCAAGTAAAGCGCTGAGCGCGACCGATGATCGTTTCTCCAAACGACGTTTTCGTTTTCCAGACGAGGATTTGCAGATCCAGATGAAGGTCCAGGATACTGGGTACACGGTCCGTACCCAGTATGAAGCTTCCAAATTTCACCATACTCCGACCAAGATATTTCCGACCGACCAAGACAACCGACCACGATGTGCAATGCACAAAGGGTCGCCCGGGTACCACTTATGTGATACGGACCGCCAGGCTGCCTGACCAAGATTACGCCACCTAAGTCTATACTGAAACCAAGACAAATGCGCTTCCTTCCAGAGGGAGCCCATGTGGAAGCCCTTTCAGAGGGAATCGTAGCAGAGAATAACTAACAGAGAGTTCGTTTTGCCAGCAAGTGCACAAGTGCCTCCCGGAATCCCGTTCAGTTGGCCCGGGGGTGCTTATTTGTCGAACTGGGGCCAAGTCTGTTCCGGAAGCTACGTCTGTCCGGTGAACCCTCAGCAGCGACACCTGCGTTTGGACACAGCGCGACCGCGATTACCGCCGTGGAGTTCTCACAAAGGTCAAGGCCAAGTTAGTCGGTATTCGGGTGGCGCGCACCTGGAAGTGACCCGTACCATTTCATATTCCAGTTAGAGGTAACCGTTTGGGGACTCCCATTTCATATTCTACTGCGATTCGAGGAGATTGTTAGTGGTCACCCCTAGGGTTTTGATTGATAGACTACTGTGTGATAGGACTGTGCATTGTCTGACAGAATCTAGTATTCTCGTTTGGATATTGATATTCTTCCAGTTGGAACTAGTTCTCCTTTTGGAAGTGGTGCGCGAATAGGGTGCGTTTGGAACTGACCAGTGTTCCAAGCGAAACACAAGTAGACTGGTGTACGGACCCACCACTCAAGGGTCCTAAAGAATAAGTAGTGGCTGTATATCGCGTATAACTCTCTGTATTTGTTAGGTTAATCTCTGGGAAGGCTTTTACTCGTGGTCTAACCCCATCTCTAATACGCTGCGTTTTGGAAGTAAACGTACTCGCTCTGTGTTCTACTGTTTGATCGACAGTCTAGACAACAACTCATCCGGTGAAGTCACCCACTTCCGAAGACAAACGACACCGAAAGGGATTACACAGGGTCACACGCCAACTTCGTTTGGAAGTTCACTTCCGGACCGAGTCTGACCTCAGGTGGAACTTTCCGAAAGAAGTACTTGTGCTTCCAGAAGGATTTTGTATCTGGTGTGCCACTGTTCTGGGTCATAGCCCCATCCACCCGGCACGCAATTATACACCCTGGACGATAAAGGCGTTCACCCGCCTCGCCTCAGCTGGTGCGCGAGCCCGGATTCGGACCTGCGGTGTTTTCACCGAGTTGTTTATAGCTTTATTGATTGAATTTTAGGGGACTGAGCACTAACCAATCTTCTAACCGTGGTTCTCTAACTGGAATATGAAATGGTACGGGTCACTTCCAGGTGCGCGCCACCCGAATACCGACTAACTTGGCCTTGACCTTTGTGAGAGCTCCACGGCGGTAATCGCGGTCGCGCTGTGTCCAAACGCAGGTGTCGCTGCTGAGGGTTCACCGGACAGACGTAGCTACCGGAACAGACTTGGCCCCAGTTCGACAAATAAGCACCCCCGGGCCAACTGAACGGGATTCCGGGAGGCACTTGTGCACTTGCTGGCAAAACGAACTCTCTGTTAGTTATTCTCTGCTACGATTCCCTCTGAAAGGGCTTCCACATGGGCTCCCTCTGGAAGGAAGCGCATTTGTCTTGGTTTCAGTATAGACTTAGGTGGCGTAATCTTGGTCAGGCAGCCTGGCGGTCCGTATCACATAAGTGGTACCCGGGCGACCCTTTGTGCATTGCACATCGTGGTCGGTTGTCTTGGTCGGTCGGAAATATCTTGGTCGGAGTATGGTGAAATTTGGAAGCTTCATACTGGGTACGGACCGTGTACCCAGTATCCTGGACCTTCATCTGGATCTGCAAATCCTCGTCTGGAAAACGAAAACGTCGTTTGGAGAAACGATCATCGGTCGCGCTCAGCGCTTTACTTGACGTCAGTATGTCCTTGGCGGATCTTCATCTGGGGAGTCTTCTTCTTGGACAGTCGCTTGGGCTCCAGAGTCACTCGAAGTGCACACGGGTCAGTTCACGTCGGCCTTGGCTCGGGTGCAGTACGGTCTCTTTTGGGGTCCGTTGGTATTGTATTTCCCGGGTGGATGGCTGGGACAGGTGCTGTGCAATTTCTGTACAGTCACCTCGCGTCAACCGTCCCTCTCGTCATAACCTTTCATAGAGGAATTCACTTCCGAGCTGACAGGTTGTGCTGAGACGACGCGTCACCCACGCATCCAAACGGAAGTTGTATCCAAACGGAGGCACCGTTAGCCAACTGGCGGACGTGGCTGTTTCTCTCCGCCCCGTCTCTCTGCCCTCGCTCCGATCTTTCGCCAACCGGAAACCCGCGATGTCGAAACACGATCAAATCTCAATCCCCGTCTGCTGAACAAGCCGATGTCTCCAAACGGCAACCCGAAGATCACGCCGCGCGCCACGCAGCCTCCTGCCTCGCCGCCAGCAACGGGCGTCTCACTGGGGAGCGGTACTGCTGATGGTGACGGCGAACAACGTCCCGACGCTTCTCCCTCACACCTGCCGAGCTCTAGCGATGAGAGCGTGGAAGAGGCTGAAGAGGAGGTCGAGGAGGGGGTCGAGGAGGAGGCCGTGTGTCTGGCCGACGACGCGATGGACGGCTCCGGTGGCAACACCGTTGAGACGCAAGAAACAAAGGGCGCTCCCCGCAGGACGAGTCCGTCTAGAAGACGGCCTGTCGGCTTCTCTCGTTGGATTGTGCTTCACAACTTCAGGACAAGGGCTCACTTCCGTCTGGACGTGACATTCCTGAAAGGGCCGCATTCTTGCGCCAACGCACTATGACTTCCCACCGCCGCACATTCCAGGCGGGATCACCCGTTTGGTTGGGGTTCCTGCAACCGAAGAGCACGCGCTGGGTCGTGCGTATACCCAGAATGCGGTCTGGAAGCGCTTATCCATATGGAAGGCCTCACAGTTGGAGACTTGTCGGTTCTGGCAGACGTTCTTAGTGATCAACTTGATCCCTTCAACCACGTGCTGACTCCTCGCCGCGTCCCACTTCCAGAAGAAGACCTGGAGTCTCAGTTGCGGTCTGCTGGTCTTCAACGTGAAGTGGCGTCACTCGTAACTGAGCTCGAGCTTACAGCGAACGTTCGGAATCGTGTCTGTCGTTCGGAGATTGCTCCACTTATACCGTGATGTTCGCGTCCAAGTGGAAAAATCAAGTCAAGCGGTCCAAGATGCGGTTGACCTCCGGCAGGAGGTTGCGCAGCTCAAGCGCGACTACAAGTTCCAGACGGACTATTGGGACTCCAAAGTTTGCGAAGCTCTCGCCGAAAAGGAGTACACCACGGAGCAGTCGCGTGAAGACATCCGGGTACTGATGGATAAACATGTGAGTGACGTGAATGGTCTTCGCAAGCAGGTCGCGGACCTCACATGTGCTCTTGAAGATGCAACTTCACACCGTCGAATTTTGGAAGACCGTCTGAAGATGTCTCGTTTCGAAGTGGCGGACGTGATGAATTTCTTGAACGACAATTCGCAGCTGTGTTTCAACTGGGATCGGCTTCGTGATTTGTTGGTCCACTTTCGAGATGGCACTTCAGTCCCTGCCAATTGACAAACTGTAATTTCGGTCACCGCGAATGATGACCCGCGGGCTCAAGTGGAGCCATACGCGCGGTTGACTCGTTCGGATGATGATGAATCTAAGGATGGTGGTCCCGACTCTCGCGGTCCAGATGTGGATCTCACACAAGACTCTTCGGCGCCTGCAACTCCGCGTGCAAGTTCGTCCAAGCGCAAGCGCACCTTCAACCGGAAACGGGTTCCAGGTCGGACCAACAAGTCGCGTCACAAGGTTCCAGACAGCATCCAAGATACTCCTCCTGGCTGGGTGTCGGACTCCGACGACAATTGCTTGTCTGAACGAGAACCACTGATGTGGACTGAGGAGCAAGCTCGTCTCCGCTTGAAGGACTATCCTGTCGTTTGGAAAAAGCTTCGTCTCGATCTCCAGATGCTGTTACGTACTGGGATTGTGTACACTGGTGCTGTGGAGTGGCTCGGACAAGACCGTTGCGTTCCAACCCGTTTCCACTTGGAGCCTCTGCTGGAGATGTTATTGCCCATGTTTTGGAATCGTTTTGATGACACTCCGTGGACGAAGTACGTCCCGCGACGTTATCTCGCTTTGGCTCGAGTGGAGTTGGATCGTCGTTTGGAAAGTGGTGACCGTCCGGCGTATTGGGGTCCTCTCGTCCCAGCTGTGATTAATCAAGACTTTCTGGAAGACTCGGCTTCGGAAGAAGTGGAGGAGGTCGATGACACTCGCAAGGATGCGGACTGGATTCAGGGTGAGGACGGCGACGATGGTCAAGACAACCAGCTGGTTCCACTGGGCGATGATGATTCTCCGTCCAAGAACACTCGTCGTTCTCCCAAACGTCCGCGCCAAGACTCGGAAGACCCTCTTCCAGACGTGGTTGTGCCATCTCCCGTCAAGGTCAAGACTCCCAAACGGACAGTCACTACCGCTCTCGCCCGGAAGCCGTTCAAGGACCTCACTGTCGAGGACAAGATGGTGGTCGAGATTCCGGGTCCCAGAGTCCGATCGTGGATGCACAACGGTGTCCGGGTGAAGTGGGCGTCTCCAACTGCAAAGGTTTCGTTCCAGACGTTGGGCCATCCGGACTACGTCCCGAATCGCCACGACATGGAGATCGTCAAGCACCGTTTCGACCCAGAGGAAGTTCGAGACCTCTTTCGGAAGAAGCCTTGGGAAGAACTCTACAAGCACCGGGTCAAGGAGTTGATGTTTCACCGTCGTTCGGAGTTGAACCAAGCTTCAATTGACGGTCTGGATTTGTGGAATTCTTTCATGTACTCGAATTTGCGTGCTGTCTGGATGGCGTTGCACTGGTTGATTTTTCACCTTCGGCGTGACGGTCCGCCTTATCGGGATGGCTACAATTACAAGCTCGCGGACGAGATGTACGAGCATCGTGCAGCTCAACACGAGTCCATCCGGAAGAGGGCCGTCACCAAACAGAAACAGTTGATCAAGAGTGGATTGACATAGTCACTTTTCTACGAGCCTGGTGTTTGGAAGTATCCAAGCCGCGTTTGCTACTGGATCCTTTTGGATAAAGAGCACTTCAAACCGGGGACTTCGGAACGGTACTCGCTGATGAAGCAGCTCAAGATGGTGGACGAAGCAGAGCCTGGACGCGCGCAGTGGTCTTACTGCAAGAACGACGAAGAACGGATCCCGCACCTTCCAGCCAGCATTCGCGCCAAGGTTATTCCGTCTGGAGAGCGCGATCCCATCATTGAGTACCTGTGATGAAGTGGCTTCTAGCTGAGTGTGTTTTCCTTCCAGACGAAGTTTAGCCGTTTTCATTTGCATGCATACTACATGCTAACGTCTGAAATACACACAGCCATTTTCGATTCAACACATTTGCTGCTCGCTTCGAACTTCGTCCCAATGTCTGTCCCGTATCGTCTGGACAAATGCCTGACACTTCTCAAGCTCTTCATCAACTTGCAGTCATGATCTCAGTCTTCACACTTTGTTCACTCACACCTTCATCTCTACTGACGTGGTCCCCATCTCCAGAACTCCAAAAAATCACCAAGTCACAAGTCGAGACCTCCATAGTATATAATCAAGTCGAAAAATTCCGTCGGTTCACATACAAAGTCAGTCGGGTTGGGGTCGAATCAAAACAATCTTAGGCTTCCAGCTGGAAGCGATTAGGCTTGGGGATGATCGTCTCCAGCCTGCATCGATTGGAGCCTTGCTCTTGCGCGTGCTCCTTGATCAAATTCATAGAGCAATGCACCACAACTAAGTTGAGCCCGCGGTAGCCATTCAGGTTCGTCATAGCCCTTCCACTTAATCATGTATTCTTTCCTCCGTTTGGAAGTACGAGTGCGCTTATACCAGCCCGTATCCAGAATCTCTTCCACCTCGTACTCGTCTCTTTCGGAATCAGGTCTCCAACTGTCTTCTGGAAGCAACTCTGCATCGAAATCATCGTCTTCATCAACTTGGATCTCTACAGTCGGTCGTCTCGGAAAGAGCGCTCGCGGCTTCAAACGGCTAATGTGCACCCAAGGGTTAACACGGTACCCGGTGTCCTTACTTGCAATTTCACTCGGAAGCCATCGTGTACCTCCTCAATTCGGAACGGTCCGTGCCACATGTGAGCCAACTTCTTACTCAACCCCGTCTGGACTTTTGGAATATATAGCCATACAGCATCACCTTCTTTGAATTCAGACTTCAGTCTTTCCGAAAGCTGTTTCCACTTCTCCGTTTGGACTTCCGAACGATGACGTTTTGCTTTCTTATGCAAGTCCTCAGCACATGCTTTCGCATAACTGTATTCTCGCTGTAGCTTCCGTCTCCATTCGTAAGCGGTCTTCTCCTGGACACTGGAGGGCTTCGGGCCGAGCATAGCTGATATGGTCCCTTGAGCGTCCCAGCCGTGTACCAAGTAAAACGGCGTTTCAAGACGAGTTGCGTCAAACGATGTGTTCAGTGCGAACATGAGCCTTTCTGCATGGTCGTCCCAGTCGCTTTGGTCTGCTTCAGCAATGTACGCTCGGATACTGCGGACCACCGTTTGGACGGATATTTCCTGCTGACCATTGGCTTGAGGTCGGTAAGCGAGGGTAGCTCGTTGATGACTACCCAAAAGTTGGCGGAATCTTGTGAACACCTCACTCATAAACCTGGGGTCCTGATCATGTCTAAGGAGGGAGATAGCTCCAAACCTCCGAAAGACACACTCTTCATAAGACTCCGCAACGTCTTGAGCTGTAGTTGAACTCATCGGCGTGCACATGACGAATCCAGAGAAAGCATCTTGGAAAAGAAGAAGGAAAGTATTTCCTCGTTCGGACTTCGGCATGTGAGTCACGAAATCCATGGACACCACTTCGAATGGACGTCTCGGCTCGATGTTTCCAGGTGACGGGCCCTCGTTTGGAGGTCGTCCCTTTCCATTGGCACAGTCGACACACTCTTTGACGTATCGCTGAACATCCACATACATACCAGGCCAATAGAACTCTGAACGTAATCGCTCGTGAGTCCGAGTGACACCTTGATGTCCACCTTGGTAATCCTTGTGTGCATAGTGAAGCACGCCCAATCGATATCCTCTTGGAACTACCAGCCTCGGTTCATCTGAGGCATCTCTGGGCCGATCTTTGGTGGATCGAGCCAATCGATACAGAATGTCCCGAGTGTCTAGCGCAAACAGGTCTGCTGCCTTGGCGATCTTCCTCAGACGTCTACGAGAGAACCGATCGAAATCTCCTTTCAGAAAAGACTTGATCTCCGAAAGATATTCATCTTCATCCTGATGAACTCTGATGCGACGCCATCTTTCCGCCTGGAACTCGAGTGGTCCCAACGGAGTATCATCTGGAGAGTTTGTCGGCGTTTCGGGTGGATCGACCTCTTGGGAGCTGATCGTGTTAGCACAGCCATCACTCGGGCGTTATGCGGCAAGGGTGCCGACTCAGGACCTGGCAGTGCTTCTTCCGTCCGGATGTTTTCCGGATGATCACTTCCGACTGGAGAATCTTCGGACTTCATCATCTTCTCAGCCAGTCTGGAGACACGTTCCATATGTGTAATGTCACCCTCGTCTTCGACGTCCCAGGATTACCCGAGAAGTAGAGTCTTGGAGGTCAGATAATCCGCAGCTTGGTTGTAATCACGCTTGAGATGTACGAACATTACCGACTGGAACCTGGTCTTCAGAACATCAGCCTCCTCAAGATGCCGTTGAAGATGTGGTGTATTGCAGTTGATCGTCCCTTGCACCTGTTGAATGATGATACGGGAATCTCCAATTACCACCAGCTTCTCGATCTTCCGG
Source organism: Phytophthora sansomeana (assembly GCA_032158285.1). NCBI lineage: Eukaryota > Oomycota > Peronosporomycetes > Peronosporales > Peronosporaceae > Phytophthora > Phytophthora sansomeana. The sequence goes on along the minus strand of JAPDHH010000010.1, from coordinate 104,441 downwards.
TTGGAAGCCATAGTCATTCCTTTCAGAAGGCCGTAGTATTCGGCGTCGTTTACAGTGACGTCTTTCAGAATGAAACCCTTGGCTTCAATGATCTTCCAACCAGGAAGCTTCCACAAGATGCATCCGCAACTTCCTTCTCGAGTCTTACTCTTGACACCTCCATCGAAACTCAGGACCACACCCTCGTAATCCGATTGCAACATCTCAATGCTTATGACCGGAGGTGTCTTGACCTGTCCCTTCGCCGATTCCGGCGAAGGGACAACGAGTGCCGGAATCGGCACTCGGCAATCTCGTCCAAATGCTCTCTCGGTGTGACACCATCACCCATGATCACAGCTAGCCCATCTTCGTCCTTTTGGATCTTCCGAATGTCCATCTTCCAGTGGGAGAGCGTGAGTCCCCACGGGACACATCTTCCGTCTGCAGACTTCGAGTTGATGGTCCACTTCAGAACGGAGTATCGGGTATAGATGATCAGCGGTGCATTTCCGATGAGCGGCTGGAACACTTGGAGTACCCTTAGGATCGCAATGACTTCCTTTTCCGCAACGTGATAGCGTATTTCGGAATCATTCAGAACGCGACCTGTATACCTTACCGGTTGGATGACTCCGTCGTATACCTGGCCCAACACTGCACACACAGCCCATTGATTGGCATGCGGGATGAAGATGAACGGTTTGGTTCGGTCCGGATGACGAAGTAAGGGAGTCGAAACGATCTTCCGCTTCAGGATCTCAAACGCTCCCTTCGCTCTGGATAAATCTCGTCCGGAGCGAACTTGTTCGTCCGAAAGCTCATATAGCACAGCGGCCACCACGGGCAAAATCCTCGATGAACTTATGGTAGTAGTTCAGGCTTCCAAGAAATGACTGCACTCCTTTCAGAGTCTTCGGGAAGGGCAAGTCTGCAACTCCTTTTCGCAATCTTGGGAGTCGCCCGAATCCCTGCAGCACTTATCTCATGTGAAAGGTACGGGATGGACCGCTTTCCAAACTCATTTTTCGGAAGACTCACAGAAATGTTCCAGTACCACAGTCTGAAAAGGAGAGCGTTCGAATCATCACACAGTTGGTCCCAAGTCGGCGCTCCATGAGCGATATCATCGATGTAAGAACTCCGTCCCAGGACAGGTATCATCTGTGACGGCGCAGGAATGTTCCTTTGAAATACTGTCATCGTCTCAGCCAGGGAAGCTACTTCCGGATCCGATTCTTTCCAACTGGAGACATTCAAGTGGAGAAAATCCAGGACATCTTGGTCCACTTCGGCTTCTTCCTCAGGCGGCAATCGCACGAATCCCCACAGACAGTTGTTGATGACTGACTGGTATACGAGTGGAGAATTCTTGAGTCCAAAAGGCATTCGAACCCACTGCAAGTGTCCAAACGGACAGACAAAAGCTGAGATCAACCTTGCTCGTTCAGACATCCGGATAGCCCATAATCCACTGGCCATGTCCAGGCTCATAAACCACATCGCACTCTCGAAACCAATTAGCAGATCATCAATCAACGTCAACGGGTAGTTCGAAAGAGTATTGAAGCCATTTACAACCCGATAATCGATACACATCCGGATGTCGACTTTATTCTTCTTCAGGACGATGACGATTGGAGAGGCCCATGGAGATTCAGAGTGTTCAATCAGAACATTCACTGCCAAGTGAGAGGCAATGGACCTCGCACGTTGAGCCACCGGTTTGGCGTCTCCAACATCCAAGTCTCAAATCACACCTCTAGCTGGAGCCGGAGCTGCGTTTCCGTCTCCCAGAAAGATAGTCCGATGATACTTGAGTATGTCTCGAAGCTTCATTTCTCCGGTTGGAGAGCTCTCTCCAGACTCACCAACATTCGCCGTTTCGATGTCACATGTTGGACTTAGCTCCTGAATTTCTGGAAGCACAGCCAACTGATCTCTCAACTGCGAAAGTAGATCACTGCCTTCATGCATATACACAGGCGGTTCCAGATCGAGTTCTTCCGCATTCACCCGCATGCACCTTTCATACTCAGCTTCCAACTTCTGGAGAGGAGTACCAGGCATAGCACACATGGGGAGATCCCAGAACTCACTGTCATCGAAATCGTCACTCACACTGATCGAGTCGAAGAATTCATCTCCATCTGAATCGACTTCTCCATCCGGATCGACATCGACATTCCGACATTCGGTGTCTTCCGAGTCGGGTTCGCTTTCCGAGACTGACATCTTCTCTTCAGAGACACCATCGACAACCTCATCCCGACGCTCCTCATCATTCGGTTGTTCATCGTTCACCACTTGCTCCGACTCTGGAGGGAGGTCATATTCAGGTGGATCTTCGACCGAAGTCTCTTCTGGAACCGCAACTGTCTGGACTTCAACACCTCGACTCGGTCTTGCCTTAGCTTCACTCTTACGTTTCATCCGCAATTGCGAAGGTGGCTTCTGGAGTCGAGCCATCCGTAACCGTTTGGGGACTCCCATTTCATATTCTACTGCGATTCGAGGAGATTGTTAGTGGTCACCCCTAGGGTTTTGATTGATAGACTACTGTGTGATAGGACTGTGCATTGTCTGACAGAATCTAGTATTCTCGTTTGGATATTGATATTCTTCCAGTTGGAACTAGTTCTCCTTTTGGAAGTGGTGCGCGAATAGGGTGCGTTTGGAACTGACCAGTGTTCCAAGCGAAACACAAGTAGACTGGTGTACGGACCCACCACTCAAGGGTCCTAAAGAATAAGTAGTGGCTGTATATCGCGTATAACTCTCTGTATTTGTTAGGTTAATCTCTGGGAAGGCTTTTACTCGTGGTCTAACCCCAGCTCTAATACGCTGCGGTTTGGAAGTAAACGTACTCGCTCTGTGTTCTACTGTTTGATCGACAGTCTAGACAACAACTCATCCGGTGAAGTCACCCACTTCCGAAGACAAACGACACCGAAAGGGATTACACAGGGTCACACGCCAACTTCGTTTGGAAGTTCACTTCCGGACCGAGTCTGACCTCAGGTGGAACTTTCCGAAAGAAGTACTTGTGCTTCCAGAAGGAGTTTGTATCTGGTGTGCCACTGTTCTGGGTCATAGCCCCATCCACCCGGCACGCAATTATACACCCTGGACGATAAAGGCGTTCACCCGCCTCGCCTCAGCTGGTGCGCGAGCCCGGATTCGGACCTGCGGTGTTTTCACCGAGTTGTTTATAGCTTTATTGATTGAATTTTAGGGGACTGAGGACTAACCAATCTTCTAACCGTGGTTATCCGGCTCGAAGTGAACGCGCAAGTCAAGGTGGACGCGAAGGTTCGGGATTGCGAACGTCGCGTCGGTTGCAGGGGCTGCCGCCTGAACAGCAGACGAATCTGGACGAAGTTCTCCGTTCCAAACGGAAGACTGGTGTTCAAAAGCGTCAGGCAGCCCTGGAAGAGAAGGAGTCGTCGGACCAGCTGGAAGCGACGTCTGGACTCGCCGTGGAGGAAGCGCACCAAGCGTCTCCAAGTGGAAGTTCGGACGCGAGTTCGGATGGAGAAGGTGACTCGTCGTCGTCGGGATCGGAAGATGGTCCTGACGGAGAGGATGCGTCCGGCTCGGGCGTGTCCGAAGCGGCGTCTGTGGGAGGCGCCGTACTCCAACATGATCGCCTAGACGAGGCGGCTGCCCGGTATCTTAAGACCTGTCCATGTGACGGTTTGGTCTCTTCCAAATAATTGTAGTGTACCAATAACTGGATACAATCATAGTTGTTAATATCCTCGATGACCTACACGCTATTAACATGCTCGAAATACGAGTACAACTTCTCCTCAAAATTAGGAAGATACAAGTAGTTGTCGGACTTAACCCCCCAGACCGGATGCTGCATAATGCAGCTTAGATTTGAAGGCTTAAGCTGAATATATGCAGATTTATCGATTTTTGACTTGATTTTTGTATTGATGTCCTTTCCCCCGTTCTCGCCAAAACAGGGGGTATACAATCTGTACGATAAAATATCGCTTCGTTTCTGTACCCGCCTTTTTATTTTTCTGGCAGACGAGGATCCACATTTATCAAAATTCGTAAAATTGTTTTTGAGAGGATCTATGGAAACTGCAACTGATTTGTATTACGTGGGAGAGGTACCAGGTGAATGGTTCACAACGCTCTAGCCTTGCCCACCATTTCAAAACCTCCTTCATTTGAGAATTTGCGCGGTCGAAGCTCAGTTCGACGAAGAAGATGGCTACGAGGCTGCTGTGGATTTCTACGCATACGGTGAGTTCTCTGTTACAACGTTGCTTGTGTCTGCGTTACTCATGCGGTGTCCATGTGACTTTATGCAGCTCTGAAGCGTGACGCAGGTGCAGCACCGCATATTCTTGATGCGGCCACCGGCCCAGATAGAAGCATCAGGAAGACCCAGTAACGATGAATTGCTTCGGACGTTCCAGCCTTTCGTGGAACCAACGCGCAGGACGTATTGACTGCTAAAGGTCGCCGCAACAATGCAAACGTGTAACGCCTTCTTGGATCGCAAATGGTAAGCTGCATATTGCGCTACATTATATCCTGAATCTAACGTTGTATGTTATGTTGAATGGGCGCATAACCATCAAGTGGAAACGTCAAGTTAGAAGTGCTTTTAAGAGCGCGGATCATTCGCACACGGTACTCGCTGTGCCCATGCAGCTTGATTTGTGCAATGCAGCCCGTTGTGCTCCCCTACCCATACACTTGCTGCGCTCTGACGTTTTTTGCGCTTTATTTTGTAGTTTACGAAGTGTGTATTCGTATAAAAAATCAATAAATTTGTTGCTTCACTTTCAATTGATATTCCACTCCACATCAGTATCGACGAGAATACTTACACATTCGTTGAGGAAGAGCTACGAATGGCGCCGACCTCATTCAGGGAACGTCGTATAAAGTTTTTTTATTAATTCTTGAGAAAAACGAGATGCTCGCCGAGACTACTTCGACAGTGCCATCGCCAAGGATAATTTTGCCATTGCTGGTCGTCGCGGAGCACGAGTGTTAAAGGAAGTGCAGCTGCACTTGATGGCAGCGTCCAACTACCAGTTTTTTTGCCATGCTTTTGTTTTGTAGGTAGCAGGTAGCAAGCGCATCGTGTACGATGGAGTCAAGGGTATGCCAGCAGCTTCAGCAAACTGGATTAACTTTATCGCGTTTATTCGTCCTTTCGTTATCTTCTACAGGAAGTAGGTGCTCGGTGCGCCAGGTTCAGTGGTTTGCGAGTACTTTCACGAAAAAGAATCTACACCGAAATGACGACTACTATGAGATCCTGGCTTAGGTCGACCAGTTGGCGTTTGGCCGAACGGTATCCGGCAACCAGTCGTTTTCGTTCGCCTGGCAGCGCGACGCGCGCGGCAAGCAGGATGTCGGAAATTGTTCTGATAAACATCCTTTCCTGGTTGATCTAACCACCAAGCGACTACGCAAAAAGTTATTTAATCGTATGCATAACCTGGTGTTCATGTTCTCACCATTACACGCAGCACCTTCCCACAGCACCCTGGTCTGTCTGAGATACCCATCTCGAACCAACCCTCCGGTTGGTCTGGGTCACCGACATCATATGTTTTATTTGTAGTATGTTTTACATATAGTTCGCCTTCAATTCGAGTGCCGCGCATCGCACTGTGCTAATTTCTGGGTATTGCTACCCTTGCGCACGATCTACTGCAGTGTGACCATTGGTGGCCGAGAGATCGACATTGCCACACTTGCTAAAGTCGATAACCGTGTCCTTGCCATAGCCGATATGTTGCACCTAACCATTGTTCAACTGAAAATCTTACCCGTCGGTACTCCACACTCCAAGACTGCTAACGGGACCACACAGTAGCCACCATCGTCTCGTCACTTAATATCGTTTGCATAGCACCTACCTTGACTTCGTCCTGGGCTTCCGAGATGATTGTCTATCTAACGGATTTCGGTTTGCTAATGCTCAGAGGTCCCTAATTATTGTTCAAATTTGATGAGGGTAGGTGAGGACTTCTATTTCAAGAAAGTTGACATCAAAACTTGTTTCAACTTTTTCGCACCCGTTGGCATACGATTTGAGCGCTGGGAGGCCTCGGATTTCCAGCACGGGTACACTGCACCCTGTCAGAGGTTTTCGACTCGTTGATTTGGCCGTACAGTAGGCCTTCGAAATGTTTGTAGCTGCCAATATCGCCGGCTTGAAGGTATGTTGTCAGTCCACCGGGAAAAACGCACATAGCAATACGGCGATCCTTACCCTTGATCATCTCAGCTCGCAAAATATGCGCGCGCATTGAGTCCCAAACCCGCGCTTTTCCGTCTGCCTGAAGCACCGTAATGAACACAGTATCGAGCCAACTGTACAAGAGCTCTGAGTCTAACAAAGCTTTTGCTTATAGACTACGTAAACCCCGCCAATCTTCTGGATCACCCGAGATCCTTTTTGTGCTGTCGAATCACAAGAGGCGGTAGCCTCACTCCTGTAGCCGTGATGGTTAGCATCAACGAGAACCCAGTTAATTTAACGATCACATGCCTTGAACCACGAAACTCCACTGCTTGTTCACGTGCATCCTCGAAATACACGGTCGATTCATCCATCAGTACCGTGTGTTGGAAGTTGAAGTTGATTTTGTTCTCGCCGAGATATCTCATGTAAGATACAGCACACCCCGATAAGTTGCACGTCAGGGAGTGTCGCCAGGTTTGTACGACGGCGAAGTGACAAATCATTGCGTTTCATAACTCCGCTGGCCCAGTGTGGTAATCCCTCAAACTAACGGACTTCGTCCTCCGAAATCTCGATACAAAGCTGCAAAGCTTGAGCCGCTATCAACTCTCAAGTGAATGCCTCCTTCTTCAGCCGACGCAGCACTATCGATTCCAGGAGGAGGTCTTCGAGATGACCCAGAGCTGGCTTTCGGTGGTCATCAGCAACACGAATTTGTGCTCGCTGGACTACCCAAATCTCCTCCTGCTGGTGCAACCAGCTGCGAGTTGTCGCCGTCTCGAAGTTCCACCCTAGAGAACGAAAGTATGCTGCTGTTCGGGACGGCACACCTTCACCCTTTGTGCTGCTCAAACCGGTTACTTCTGTTACTTCTTGCTTCTTCCAAATGCATATAGTTGCACTTTATCGTCATCTGTAAGGTTTAATAATGCGCTTTACTAAAAATAATCATCTCGCGGTAGGAAGAAGATAAGTTATGAGTTCGAGGACGAGTGAGCAGCGGAAATTAACATATTTAAAAATTATGCTCTCGTAACCCGAGATTCGTTTTGCTACAGGACTTCTATTAGTAAGCGGCCAGACAAATTTTACCGGACTTATATTTCCTACAGGACATGTATTCGGGAAAATCCGTTACTTGGTTCAGTGTTCTGGCTGGCGAAGAAACACTATTTGCCTCAGATTCATTATTCAAAATTGAACCGAAGGCCAAACCAATTTGCCATCGGGGTCGAAGGGTTGGCATTTTGGCTATTTGGCTGTGTTGACGCTGAACGCGATTAATATCTGGCTATGATTGCCATGGACACAATATGTTGATGTGGCGAGGCGGCTCAGAATTCGCGGATGAACCTTGAACTCCGATCGCACAGCTCAGACTTGGAATTCAGAGTCTCAGCTAATTCAAGCTGAGACCTTCTTGTTCAGATCTTGGGCTGAGCGAGGCGTGTGCAACCTCACTTGCAATCCCTTGAAGGCTCTTCCTAGGGCTCCGCTTTGGGCCCGGGCGTGTGTCGATCTTTATAACTTCACTCCACTTCAGTTGTCTCCAAATGTCTTCAGACGAAACTTGTTCCCGAAACTTGTTCCCCGCTTGACAGGTCCCGCCTCGCACGTGCCCTCAGAACCCGAATGCGCCGGGTTTTCTTGAATATAGACACGTCACCACACACACTTGTCCTCTTCCTCTTCGACGACATTGGACTAAGGCCGTACAGCTTCCATGTTACTTCTTCCAACTCCAGCTGAGAGTCGGCTTGCGGTCTTATTATCTGAGCCTAGTCCAGGCTCGTACCAGCTTCTCGTTTCTTCTCTCGGGTCAAGCAACGACTCGGCTGAAGTTATTCGGCTTGGGATAAACCTGTCCTGAATCCAAATTACTTCAAAACCTTTGGGACTTCCGCGCACCACGCCTCAAATGTCAGGCGAACTGTACTTGTAGTCAATACACACACTAAGGCTACCAAATGTCCTCAGAATACACACAGACCACCCTAACTTCCTCAGAAAAAATGGAACGTACGTCCAGGTCAGCTAGCGTACGGGTATATGAAATAGCCAAGACAACCCCGCCACCCGGGTTAAGTTGCTTGGACTAAATGAGGGCTGAATTTATTCGGATATCCTCCTCGACACCTTTTGACACAAGTAAAACACAACCGCTTGCGTCCTTCGGGGCAAATTGAACTCTGTTTGATAAAACAAACACATACAAGGAAAAGACCTACCAAGTGGAGGCACAACCTCCTTCTGGCTACACCTACAAGAGCTGAAACAACCTATCCTGTGGGTTGTGGCTACACTGCTTCAATGATAAAAGCTGAGAACCTGATTGGCTGAAAGTCCGGGACACATTCTCCGCTCGCCAAGTTTTAACAAGCTCAGCCGCTGATTGGTCAGGTCTTGGGTTCACTTGTTTACTCCACCCGTGATTACTCTGAAGATATCATTCTTGAAACCACCGCGACTGTTCACCATCCAAAAATATCTCAGCTGAAACTCAGACTCTGAGACTCCGAACTTCAGAGGCCCCAGCCAAACAATCTCAAAGCTCAGGATGAGCTCAGATCCACGATCACATTCCAATGCTGAAATCCGTACGGCCTCCGCTGAGATTGGTGAGACTTCAGACCAGCTTAGTTCGGCTTAGTAAGTTTCCACTGAGACTGGTAGTCTCAGCGTTTTCGCTCAGCACTCTCAGCTGAGACTCCACTGAGACCCCCCTTCTCAGTTTTCTACACAGCTGTCTCCATCCAGAAACTGGCCCGCACCTGAAGTTCAGCTGAAGTCCATTAATTTCAACCAATCATCTGGGACGAGAGTCAATCTCAGTCAGCCATATTACGGGTTCGCCAGAAAATCTGAGCCGACATTGTCACACTGAGACGCTCAGCACGGGTTTGAAGAAACCAGCTCCCCATGCTTGATCAACGGGCAGACTTGGTTATCCCCCACGCCCGTGCTACGTCTGATGCCAAACTGAGCCCTCAGTCGTTGCAACGAGCTGACATGGCCTGCGTAGTATAAATATGCGTACAGTCGAATGGCACATAAGAACGAAACACATCAGATAGTCCGCTTGCGGATCAGAACAGCCTCAATATGTTGAGAAACTTTTAAAAATGTTGTCTAGACACTCGTAGGGTCTTGGACAACTCTTCGTCGTCGCTGTTATTGCTGAAAATAAAATTGCTCATCAGAGGAAGACACAGACTCAGTGAATTTCTTATAAAAGGTTAGCGACCTTCGGTCTACCCTGAGAACCAGCACGAATCCGAAGGATAACTATCTACGTGCTTCAAGAATAACAACAACTTTAAATAATATTTTGAACTCTTTCCTTTGAGACAAGTTGCTGTGGTGGATATGACTTTTGATTAGCTTAGAAGTGGGGTTTGATTGAGTTGGTTCGGTAAATTTTAACTGGTTCTTACCTAAATGCATTCGAAGAAGTTTCCTGCTTCCCATTCTCCGCGTACTGGTGCTAAAAGCAAACGTTCTCTGTCTTTTGCTGCTATGTCGCGTATATTGTCAACTAAATTGCCCATTATAGTTTGCATAGCTCCAGCCAGATCGCCCGCCTTGTTTTGTTTTGTTTTGCGCTGATCCACTTTCACAGCTCGTTTCATCACGTGATCGTTTTCTAGACCCAAAGGAAACACTGCCAGCAACAGCATAAATCGATGGGTCGTTGTCAAATACGTCCAATGTGCGGTGCCTTTCTGGTGTATGGTATCTTTGTTTGGCCCACGTGTGGGGGGCGAGTGGTGTGGTGATAAATATCAGTGCCCCCAATCCCGGAGTGAAGGCTCCATCACGACGTTACGCGTCTCATTGCGCTAAAGCTTCAAATAAGATATTATTGTAATAGACAAAATGAGTAGCTTCTTCTTATGTAACATCGTATTGCATACGATTTATAGGAAACTCCGCCGCCTACTGATTTCTGGCTTATTATTTAAACCCTGTATTCGGAGATAATTGTCGGGGTGTCCACTTCTCCTGGGAAAATGTGATTTCGCTGCAGACGTCTTTGAAGAAACTTAAGAGGGCAACTACCCACAATGTATATACCGTGTTGCGCGTTGGTATCAGCGTTTCCGCTGGATTTGTTTGGGCACTTTCTCGCAGTATGACGCTGAGCTTTTCCACAATATACCCGCACGTGTACTTCTTACGCTTTTCCTCTCTTCAGCTCCGATTTCAGCGCTGAAATGTGTGATTATGATTGCGGCGGTGGCGGCTCTGTAGCTTTGCGTGAACTTTTATTTATCTTCCATTCGCACTGCCGTGAATCTTTTTGGTTTTTCTCGGGGGTATTCTTTTTTTCTCGTGAGACGACATCTCGCAGTGTGCTGCGTGCCGACCTGCCTATGGTTATACATATGAGGTGGTAGAATGAAGTGGTCATGTAGGAGAGCTGGAATGAACGGCATGCTTATCTATACGTCTTGATACGTTTGGGTACGGTGTACGTACGGTGATAAAACGTGAACGATGCTGCAGTGGAGGTGTGACAACCACTCTGGTCGTAATCAGGCGCAACGGTCTGTCCGCATGGAAGTTGCAAGAGCCGTCTAGCTTCGCAACGCGTCCAAGTCGTTCCGCCCAAGTAAACTGCTATGGTGCGTTAATAAGGATTTGTCAGTTCACCGAATACAGCTGCCTTGCTCCGTGTCTGACCGTTCCAAACCGTTATTTGATCGTCGGCGAAGGAGACGGAGCTTGAACTTCTACGTACTGTACACACCGTCGCGCCCTAGACTTGCGCCTTAAACATGGCCTTCACTCGAGGTGTTACGGTATTTATCTTATTGTTTTTTTCTTGTTGCTCACAGTTTTGGTTGCCATCTTGCAGAACTTAATAAAGCCCCCCAGTATTTGGCAGTCTCGAACGCCTCCCCACAGTAGTTCATTGTTCCGCCCTTCATCAGCGCTGGCGACTCTGTCGAAGTACAGCGCACAAGAATGACAGTACGCATCGACGTTTGTCCACTCCGCATTGATCACAGTTAGATCTTCAGGAGTAAGAGTGCAATTGCCAAGCTTGACTCAGCTTGTGTGGTGCATAGTGCGTAACTTTTTCATTACGGATATGGATATCTGGAGTTCATTGGGTGTACACCTACGCATTGCATGAAATCGTTTTTGAATGACTTCAAGTGTAGTCTCATACTCAACTAAGGCTGTTGTAAGTTTGTAAGCGAAACTACAGCCCTTTGATGTTGTCGATTGTGGAACAAACAGCTCGGAAATATCCACAGACATTGGAAACAATGCGCATAGCACAAAACTTCAGACTGAGCGGTATGTCGCTTTTTAGGAGACGGGCTTGAACATCGCGCTAATATCCACGATCGGAGAATACATTTCGGTCATGTAGTCTATTTCCTGCTGGGACGCAATTAACAAAGAACCTTTCAAAGTTCTCTGCTGTTTCTTTGTGGATGAAGGAAATCGCTGCGGGTATGTTCGCCCAATTTTAGTCCTTACCCGCAATCAATAAGCAGACTCTATTGTAGACCCGATTCTTGATATGTTCCATCGCATTCATGGAGAGGGATCCAGTTGAATCGAGCTGACACAAGCGAGCCAATATACAAAAACGATCTAAAAAATCGTTTAACCCCTCCAGACCGGGAGCTGAAAGGAACATGTAAACTGCATATGCAGCGTTATTAGACTTGAAGTTTGTATATAAACATGGTTAGGGATGATAGGATTCACGATGCGTTGGAGTAGAGGTTTGCTAATACAGCATACAAACTGCATATCGCGGCCAAACGAGGGATACGATGCTGTATAATGCTACGTGCTTTTGAAAGTGACAGGGCAATCTCGGAACAGAACCAGACCCTCATACGTCTTCATTTTCAGATATTTAGGATTCAAAACTTCCCATACAAAAGTGCATACCCAAAGTAGGGGTGCCGTCCCAAGGCATTTTGTATACACCTGATGCCTCCATTCACGTTCTATGTGCCATACAACTCAAAGTGGACCAAACAGTCAACTAATCCACCAGGCAGTGCAATCACTTGACACAACTAAAAGTGGTGTCAAAACAGGCCACTAGGATGCAGATCAGGATGTGTGCGCGTGTAAAGCCAGGGACATCTTGGTCAGGATCAAGTCAGAGCGCAGAGAAGCGGTATGACATCTCCAGTTGTCAACAACCATAGCGTATCGTAACCTGTATATAGTAGCTCTAATGCAGCTTATCATGCAGCTTATATCATACACGTTCTCAAGAATGGTCTTTGTCAATATTGTTTGATTTCGTTGCTGGTAGAGAGGAGTTGATTGATCAACCTTATTTGAGCAATGAGAAATACCCTGTGATATGCGGGCCACGAAGTAAACCATCTCTCTACCAAGTACACCCTCGCTTAGGTTTACATCTACGAATATTCATACTGTAGACAGTGTACAAGTCATAATGCCCTTACGTTTTAGCCACGAGTCTTAGGGACTGAAGTCTATCAAACAAAGTCTAGTACTTGTTGGTTTGATGGATGTGTGCTTGCCATCTTTTTGCCTAAGGTGTCTTGTGATTCTGGTGTGGAATATCAATTGAAAGCGATGCAATAACTTAGAACGGGGAAAGGACACCAATACAAAAATCAAATCAAAAATCGCTAAATCTGCATATATTCAGCTTAAGCCTTCAAATCTAAGCTGCATTATGCAGCATCCGGTCTGGAGGGGTTAAAAAAATGTCCTTCCGAACGTTGCAGCTAAATCAACCTTGCTAGTCCCCATAATTTAAGGAATGGGTGAGAGGAGTGAAAGGAGATGACCTCTAAGTCATTCATAGAGTACACCTTTTTCAGCCCTACTTCATAAAGAACAAACTCAAATTCACAAGGAACCCAATCCCAAATCAAAAGCACAACCTCAAATACACAATCCTAACATATAGAATGAATCAAATGATATTCGTTTAGCTAAGGAAATGCACACGCAGGATTCCCGCCACTACACACTCAGGCAACTCTCCGCTCGCGGAGACCACATCCATTCCGCCAATGAGATTGCAGCTATTGGGGTTCCACCAGTAGCGAGGGCTTCCATTTTTCCTTTGGGTTCGCTTCTTAGCGCTGCTGCAATCGCCCTGCAAGCCCTGATCTTGCTCACTTCACAAGTTTCTTCCAACCATCACGCCAATTCAATACAAGTGCTACACTCTCCCAATCAAGCTGCAGGCCCTCGAAGCTGCTTGCGCCGGAGGAGACTATGAAACTGTTCCGAAATAAACAACGTCAACATGAACACCGCTCGTGCCTGGTTACGTGGCTACCCTACGCGCTCCGAGGCTATGCAAGCTTCCCCACGAGGTGGTAAAGGGCCAAGAAGATGACCGATGATGGCCTCGCATTTCTGCTATCCCTGCTGGCTATCAACCCTGTTCTCACGCTTCGCCAGCTCGCTGACGAACTCGAGGAAGCTTGCTCGATCGCTGTGTGCACACAAACCGTGAACACCCACCTGTATGCGAGCCTGATTACGATGAAGCAGTTCCATAAGGAGCCGTAGTACATGAACACCAAGCAGAACAAGATAAAGCACCGGGTGTTTCTCGTTCGATTACAACAACTGCAGGCTGCTGAAAAGACCATTATTTACATGGAAGAGACAAAAAAATTTTTTTGGTCATCTCGCACACGTGGGATTAGGTGCATTTGATTTTGTTCCTTGTAAATTTGAGTTTGTTCTTCGCGAAGTAGGGCTGGAAAAGGTGTACATTGCTTCAAGGTGGATGTCCAATCAAAGTCGACGTCGGGCTTATGTGGTTACAAGTGGGCCAGTCGGAAAACTAGTGATGTATTTGAGATAATTAGCCTTTTTCGGAGGACAGTGACTAAACTTACAAATGAGAGAGCCGGACCGTCCGTGATTTGTCCATGTTTGTAGGCTTCATCTACAAGCCAGTACAAAAAGTGTGTATCGCTTGTACAAACCATTACAAACCAACACAAATAAAAGGTGACTATGTGTCTGCCGCCCATATGGCAAAGCATGGGTAAAGTTGAAAAAAACACCACCCGTTTTTTAAGCGTTATTTTGTGTACAGTACGTACAGTCAGGGTATTGCAAACAATATCTACCTACAGCGTACACGCTACTTCAGAAGCAGCTTCAGCATGTATCGGTACCTCAGATAATCCACATCACTCGGAGCCTCGTAACGCTGGTACAGATAGCTTTCTATGAAAACTAGAGCAAGGACGCCACAGCTCGTACCGTCCATCTGCTGGAAATCTCGGTTAACGTCCCGCCTCCATCTTCTATCATGGCTGAACAGTGGACAAAAGACGGTTTTGAACAGACTGTCGACACGGGCAATAGTATCCCCGCCATTTCTGAGGTCCATGACTGTGTACGTCCAGTTTGCAATCGATATACACTACGCGCACCAATGGTTTCTATCCATCCACACAACACCAACAATTTTACCTTTCGCAGACGACACTGTTTCGTGTTCCGTGAGCCAAGCCATTCTTTGCCGGCCGTCGTCCCAGGCCATCAATTGAGTCGTGAATATAGCTGTAGACACGCCACTTAGCTCACAATTGACTTCTTCACAAATGCAACCAAGGGCCGCATCGATGCACACATCCTCCAGTTCGGTTTTCACCGCGAAATTGAGCAAGATCATCTTCTCGTCGTCTTTGATATTTACATACTGGACACCCGTGTGACGCGAGGTGACTGTACAGAAATTGCACAGCACCTGTCCCAGCCATCCACCCGGGAAATACAATACCAACGGACCCCAAAAGAGACCGTACTGCACCCGAGCCAAGGCCGACGTGAACTGACCCGTGTGCACTTCGAGTGACTCTGGAGCCCAAGCGACTGTCCAAGAAGAAGACTCCCCAGATGAAGATCCGCCAAGGACATACTGACGTCAAGTAAAGCGCTGAGCGCGACCGATGATCGTTTCTCCAAACGACGTTTTCGTTTTCCAGACGAGGATTTGCAGATCCAGATGAAGGTCCAGGATACTGGGTACACGGTCCGTACCCAGTATGAAGCTTCCAAATTTCACCATACTCCGACCAAGATATTTCCGACCGACCAAGACAACCGACCACGATGTGCAATGCACAAAGGGTCGCCCGGGTACCACTTATGTGATACGGACCGCCAGGCTGCCTGACCAAGATTACGCCACCTAAGTCTATACTGAAACCAAGACAAATGCGCTTCCTTCCAGAGGGAGCCCATGTGGAAGCCCTTTCAGAGGGAATCGTAGCAGAGAATAACTAACAGAGAGTTCGTTTTGCCAGCAAGTGCACAAGTGCCTCCCGGAATCCCGTTCAGTTGGCCCGGGGGTGCTTATTTGTCGAACTGGGGCCAAGTCTGTTCCGGTAGCTACGTCTGTCCGGTGAACCCTCAGCAGCGACACCTGCGTTTGGACACAGCGCGACCGCGATTACCGCCGTGGAGCTCTCACAAAGGTCAAGGCCAAGTTAGTCGGTATTCGGGTGGCGCGCACCTGGAAGTGACCCGTACCATTTCATATTCCAGTTAGAGGTAACCGTTTGGGGACTCCCATTTCATATTCTACTGCGATTCGAGGAGATTGTTAGTGGTCACCCCTAGGGTTTTGATTGATAGACTACTGTGTGATAGGACTGTGCATTGTCTGACAGAATCTAGTATTCTCGTTTGGATATTGATATTCTTCCAGTTGGAACTAGTTCTCCTTTTGGAAGTGGTGCGCGAATAGGGTGCGTTTGGAACTGACCAGTGTTCCAAGCGAAACACAAGTAGACTGGTGTACGGACCCACCACTCAAGGGTCCTAAAGAATAAGTAGTGGCTGTATATCGCGTATAACTCTCTGTATTTGTTAGGTTAATCTCTGGGAAGGCTTTTACTCGTGGTCTAACCCCAGCTCTAATACGCTGCGGTTTGGAAGTAAACGTACTCGCTCTGTGTTCTACTGTTTGATCGACAGTCTAGACAACAACTCATCCGGTGAAGTCACCCACTTCCGAGGACAAACGACACCGAAAGGGATTACACAAGGTCACACGCCAACTTCGTTTGGAAGTTCACTTCCGGACCGAGTCTGACCTCAGGTGGAACCTTCCGAAAGAAGTACTTGTGCTTCCAGAAGGAGTTTGTATCTGGTGTGCCACTGTTCTGGGTCATAGCCCCATCCACCCGGCACACAATTATACACCCTGGACGATAAAGGCGTTCACCCACCTCGCCTCACGTGCTCACATCAGCAGTACTGAACTCTCTGATATCGCCAAATATTTCACTGGAGCCGACGGCATTTAAGTTGATTGACTGAATCCACTGTACAATTATCTCCACACCTGTGAAAACTTTCTTGTAAGTGTACCACCACTGCATCGTTCTGATGTAATTGCCTGTTAATTTTGGAAATAATGTTGCTTGCCCGAGTTTAAACTTGAGCATCACTGATTTTTCGTCCACGTCTTCACTTTTGAGTTCTCGATACGCTTGGTGACAACTGTCCATGAGGTGGATACTCTTGCCAACCCATTCCTTAGGCAATATAACACGGCATATACGAGCATTGCGTTCAGCAATAGACTGGTTTGCAGCGGGGACTGCCACACAAAGATGAGACTCGTCCTCAACTCGAGGAAAATCCTTAAGAACAGTAAATTTCGAAGCGCATGACGCCCATTGATGATATGACAGAAGGTCTGCATCCAGTACGTCTTTCAAGCGAGCCAAATTCATTTCAGAGGGAGGTTCACTCATGTGACGCTCTTCAATCACAACTTTAACGCTCTCGATTTTCTTATTCCGCCGAAATTTGCGTTGCTTAACACTGAATGGTTGACGACCAACCCTTTTCAACTCGAGGCAGAATTTGTATCATCATCGTCATCAACACAGATAACTTCAGCGCCAGACGAAGGGACATCTTGTACCGGGACTTCGACAGCTTCGTCCTGTTTTCTGGTCTCGGCACAAGGCGACCGAATTCTGCTTGAGGCCACTTCATCTTCTTCTGATTACTCCTCGCCGCCACAAAAATTGTTATCGTGGTCCCTTAATTCCAGTACTGCCTAGCGATCCATGACTTCATCCCTACTGCAACATGCTCTCTCCGGATGCGGCGCGGTTTCAATCTCCATGCTTTCCACGTCAGTCAGATTTAAAACCGCTTCTTTCAGGCTGTCTAAACGACCAACTGAAAGCAAGTTCGTAAAACGTTCGAGAACCGCGTAAGCTCTCTTAAACTGCGGGCTATTGTAACCACTGACAATCTCAACAATACGCTTATCCCCATTTAAAGCTTCGCGGTATTTTTCATTTTCGGTCTTTGCTTGTGCACGCACCCGCTTCTCGAACATGCCTTCAGAGTACCCACTAACCTCGAAATCTCGATGAACAAACTGCTCGACCATTGCAGCCGAATTATACTGCCACTGCCCGTCTAAATATCCAAAAGGGATCAACGTGGCAAGCTTCAGCTGCTTTCTCACTTCGCAATTCGCGCCGTTTGGCATAAGTGGTTCAAGGGACACCTCCAGCGCCTCTTCGGAGGATCTCTCTTCTCAGACGCGAAGTCCCCCCAGAGAGGGGCCGAGAATGAGAGTTGGGGTGTTTCCTATGCGCCAAGCACGGAAGCGGCGACGTGCTTGGCGATTGCCACTAAGATTTTTACAACGCTGTAGTATGGGGGGCGCGGTGATCCCCTCATGCAACCAAGATCGACACCAAGGCGCGATGGAGATGGCGACCACTCGCGTTCAAGATATGCCTGTCAAGACACGGAGGACCTGGTACCCCCCTCATGTGTTCGAGTATCCTGTACCAAGGCGCGAGGACAAGGTGAACCCTCGCGTTTCAGCTCAAGCACCAAGCCACGGAGGACCTGGCGGCCCCCTCGTGGATAAGATCTTTTGCCAAGGCGCTTCGGGTTCGGTCAACCCGCTGCGTTCCAGTGAAGTACCAAGGGACAGAGGATTTGGTGACCCTCTCGTGTTCAGTTTTCACCAAGGCGCGATGGATAAAAGGTGGCACCTTCGCGTTTCAAGTTCCCGAGCCACCAAGGTGAGTGGACTTGGTGACCCTCTCGCTTCCATATGCAGTTCCGACCACCACGGATTCGATATATCAAGGGATATTGGGCTTCGACGCCCCCAGCGACTTCAGGAGTCTATAGTTAGCAAGTTACTAACACAAATAGATGACCTCTCCCCCTTCAGCTGCTTTCTCAAATACATCAGATGGTGACACGGAAGTTTTTGAGTCACACCAATCATGCAATACGAACGCCAAAGCGACACATCCACTCTGCAAGTAGTCGTGGGGCTAGCAACCGTGTACACATTCCCATCTTCTGATCGCACATCATAGTATACTTCAGAGCCAGCAGCAACATCGTACTGACTTTCACGATATCAAATGCGTACTTACTAAACATCTGAGCGATGCGTCGCAGTTCAGCTGAGGTGTGGTGAATCGGATCGAACACTTGCCCAACCCTTGTCATTGCTGTCGTAAATGACTTCTGCTTCACCTTAGCCCACCAAATAAGGGTCGTCACCGTTTCATCAAGGGGTACATTTCTGTCTACTAGAGTTTTGATCTTTTGCCATGACGACTCCAAGCGATTGTTCGTGCTGTTTCCCAAATGCACGGCGTTGTCGCGGAGGTACGAGCACCACATCTCGCGTCATTTATGCCAGTTCTCCAAGAAATACGCTTAGAAAGGAGGGCGTTCTTCGTCTTCACCGTTTTCTTTCACACGCAACTCATTTTTCATAAACATGAAGCAGTCTTCGTACTCTTCTTGCGATTTTGCCTTCACCATCAGGCTAACCATCGGTTTCAAGCGCGCTCGCTGAACCACGTCCAACCCGTACTCTGTTCTGCTAATACGTTCTTGGATGTACTTCACTGCGTGAAATTGGCATAGAAATATACGGGCATCAAGCATCTCCGCCTTCAAAACACCGATTTCGGTAAAGTCTTTGTCGGCAACAATGCATCGAATTTTGGCCAGGCAGGGTTGCATGACTTGAACTGTTTAATGGTGTGTCGAAGAGTGTTCGCGCGCTCGTCCGTGATCAAGACGTGCTGCATATTGACAACAGCCACGAATACATAGTGTTAAAGATACAAACGGGTACGAAACTTGTACAAACCAAAAAAAACAACTACAAACAAGGAACGAACTGATACAAATATGGTACAAACGATTCAAACTACATCTAGTTTGCCGACTTTGCGTACCTGAATATGTTGTGCAGCGGGGCTGCCGTAGCTCTTTGCTTAGAGGAAGCGTTAAAGTCCACGACCTTCGTTCTTATACCAAGAACCGGTGCGAGCCAAGGGTAATCCGCACCCTGCTCCTAGACTCTTATAGGAACCTTAAACAAGGTATATAAACTCTACTGTGTGTTTTCCACACTGAATGTATTAGTCTTAAGGGCGGCAGGGCCGCCCTGGTGCGAATGTCCTACCCTAACTATCGACCATACTAATACCTAATCAAATGCATACTCGTGGCTCTGAAGCCACGTACTGACTCTTGTTATCTATCGAGTACTGAGAACTCCTTTCTGTTATCATGTGGTCACACCACTTAGTGTGACACACACCAATGTAGCCAGGTTACCTGTAACCCCCGTGTAACCCCGTTACACTCTCCCCCACCAATATTCCGGATACGACTCGCCGTATCCGGACAATGTGTTTTCTTTCAAACACAAACGGCCCGAGGCCATGGTGGAGGCGCTTACGCGCAGGGAGCTTCGCCTCACGCGTGCTACACGCATCGGCAAATGTTGCCACTTCGCACCGACATGGTGCACATGCTTACCATGACGCCGCTCATGTTGCGCCAGGGGCGCGATTCGAGCTTGTGGAGGGGCTCCAGACAGATCCATGATCTAAGAGCCGCACTTCCAGCATCAATGACGGTCGGAATCGAAGCGCATAACCCCAATGGGGAGGCGCACAAGCTACTGGAGCTGGCGCGTACCGCGCATGCACTGACAGTGCGATCTAGGGGTATTGTGAGTCTTAGACTCGTCATGGCGAACGCCACACGTGGTGTGACCATGGAGACGGTCTCCAATGCAGCGGGGCTGTCAGACGCCGCGCGTCAGCTTCAGGAGCCGCTGACACAGCACGTGACTCAGCGGAACAGCATTCCATTCCGCCCTTGGCGTCGATGCTTCATCGTGTCGGCGACAAGTCACACACAGGTGTGGGATACAGTGCTCTAAGAGCGCAATGGCTAACGCCGCATTAGTCCCCACAACAAAGGGGCGGACGAAGTCCAACAACAGTTGTTGTTCTTGCTGCATGGTGTGAGACTCGAACCCACAGCCATCAGCGCGTGCTCCACGAGTACTTACCACTCGGCCAAGCCGTGATATAAAGAGCACCAAGGACCAGGTCCTAGTGCCGCACATCCGCCTGCGGCTGTGGGGCTTGAACCCTCAATAACTAGCGTGGGCTCGTCGAGCACTAACCACCCGGCTAATAAACCGGTGGTATCGATGATACTCATCATCATCATCACCTTTGTGATCAAGTTGCCTCCAGGCAACCGCCCAAGACGGGCGTCTTGTTTCCTTTGCTTCATTGAAGCCACAGCGAAACGCTTTAGCATAAGCTTGAGCATCTCGCTCGCTCTAACTGCATGAACAGCAGTAGCACTCCGTGCTTGCTGTCACAGCAGTCTAAGGCCAGAGCCTGAGCTCGGTCACTGACCCTTGAGCTCCCCCACTCAGTGGGAAGCACGGTTCAGCCGCGAACGCGGCCGGAGGCGTTGCAGACGCTGCTGATCTAGTTGATCAAATGCGTCTACGACGTCGGGGCAATCTTGCCGAAGAGGTACCTCAAACTCCCACGAGTTCTGCGAGTGAGGATATCCTCGCCACTGCACCAGATACTGGTACTGGCCCTTACGGCGGCGTCGTGCCAGTAGCCGTTCCACATGGTAGTGGAGTTCACCTTGCTCATCGAGCAGCGCTGGAGGCGGGCGAGCCGTGGCTGGGCTCTTAGCGGACGCCGAAGGGCTGTCGTCGCGACGACTCTGAGTTCCGCTCGAACTGCCAATGCCTTGGCGTTGTTGCACCCTTGGTGCCAGCTCGTCAGAGCCCACCATACTCGGGTCGTGGTAACGCTTGAGCAAGCCCACGTAGAACACGGGATGTGTTCGCATCTTCTTTGGAAGGTTGAGCGTGTACGCTAGGCCCTTCTTGGCCACGACCTTGAACGGTCCGATGAAGCGAGGACGCAGCTTCGTCTTGAAGACAGCAGATACTGCATGTGTTGGCAAGTTCTTTGCGTTTAATAAAACCAGGTCCCCGACCTCAAAGCTTTCAACATTGCCTCTGCCTCGTGCATCAGCTTGTTCGTTTGCTTATCCTGGCTTTCAGCCATTGCGTCACGCACATGCCGAAGGACACTAAGACGCGTTGACAGAAACTCGTTAAGCTATTTGCGAATAGCAGTAGGGCTGACATCAGCAAGCCGCTCGGCTAATCCTTCCCCACTAAGCCCTGAACCACGGAGTGGTGGCGTCAACGGGACGAGTGGGTGTGCCAACCCGTTCACGTAGAACGGAGTGTAGCCTGTGGAGGCATGCACAGCATTATTCAATGCAAACTCAACGAGTGGAAGCATGGCGCTCCAACGCTTTGGCGTTTCAGCACAGATGCTACGGAGGATGTCCTCCACAACGCGATTCGCGCGTTCGGTTTGACCATCGGTCTGCGGATGACCCGCTGTGGACATGTCCAGCTTGGTACCAAGCAGTTTAAAGACAGTTGCCCAAAACTTCCCTGTGAAGCGTGGGTCTCGATCCGAGACGATCGACACTGGGAGTCCGTGTTGGCGGAACACACGATCCACAAACAGCGTAGCTGTACCGACACCGTCGATAGTATCCGGCACTGCCGCAAGATGTACCATATTACTGAGACGGTCAACAAAGACCACGACGCCCGTGTTGCCTGCCGAGTCCTTCGGCAGGCCAAACACAAAGTTCAAACTCATGGACTGTCAACATCCCGTGGGGACTGGCAAGCTCGCCAAAGGCGCAGCCGCATGCGGCGAGGGTTTCACCCGTTGACACGTCTCGCACGTACGCACATAAGTGCTTGCCCACTTATACAGCTTGGGCCACCAGTAGTGGTTGCTGACAGAGCCGTAGGTCTTCTCACGACCGAGATGACCGCCCAGCGGTGTATCATGTGCCTCGTAGAGGATGCGATACTTCAGGTCCTCGTCGTGAGGGACGACCACCCGTGGGGTGTCCGACGAGTCGGTGCTGTAGTACAGCAAGCCATCATCGATGGAGTACTGGTGTATTCTCGCGCGCAATCGCGCCGACAATTTCTTGTCCGAGTCTTTAAACTCCTCGCTCCCTAGAGCCCGTAGCAGCGCTACGCACATGTCATCCTGCGCATACGCAGCGCGGATCATGTCCGTCACAGACGAAGTCACCATCGTGACATGAGCAAGCTCATAGTCCGGTCTGCGCGATAGCGCATCAGCCAAAGCGTTTTGCTTCCCTGGCTTATACTTCACCTCGAAGTTATATTCTGCAAAGAATGAGAGCCACCGGGCCATCCTCTGCGAGATGTGAGGCGACTGAGTCGCAGTGCGTAGAGACGCATGATCCGTATAGATCACAAATGGCTTGGAGCCGAGCAGGTGAACCCTGAATTTGACGAGAGCATACTTCATTACAAGTAGCTCTTTGTCATGAACTGGGTAGTTCTTCTCTGCAGCTTTCAGCTGGCGAGACTCAAAAGCGATCACCCGATCTCGCCCCTCGGCGTCTGCTTGTAGCAGTGCACTGCCGATGGCAAAGTCCGAGGCGTCACAGACGACGCTGAATGGACGCTCCGGGTCTGGCAACGCCAGTATGGGGGCATGTAGGAGGCTCTCCTTGACTTCGTCAAATGCCTCCTGATGCTCGGTGTTCCAACACCAGTCCGCATCCTTCTTAAGGAGATTGGGCAATGGCCGTGCCATCTCCGCGTAGTTCGCGCTATACTTGTGCAAGTAATTGGCGAGGCCAAGCCACTTGCGTAAGTCCTTTTCGTTCTTTGGAACCGGCCAGTCAACAATGGCCTTGACCTTAGCGGGATCCGCACGAAGGCCACGCTTCCCAATGAAGCACCCTAGGAAGGGGATCTCTTCGGCTCCGAAGATGCACTTGTCCGCATTGGCGTACAACTTGTTAGTGCGCATGCACTCGAGCACCGCTCGCAAATGGACAATGTGGTTCTCCACGTCCGTCTTACCGTGCTCCGCACGACTGTGGATGAAGCTATCATCAAAGTATGTCTGTGCATACGCCCGATGGGGCCTGAACAACTGCGTCACCAGACGATTGAACGTTGCAGGCGCGTTCGAGAGCCCTTGGGGCATCACCAGCTACTCCCAGAGCATGCCGCTCGGAGTGCTGACCGCTGTCAGCGGAATATCGCTTGCTTGCATGAGCAACTGGTAGTAACCATCGACTAAGTCGAGCGCACACACATCAGCACACACGCTCGTCAGCACAAATATATGTATAAAGTTGTGGTGGTGAGCCTTGCCTGGAAAGTCCGTTTCAAATAGGCTTTAAGAAAGTCCTCAAACTGCTCCCACGTGTCAAACGTTTTGCCTTCTAGGCTCGATGCTGAGTATAAGGTTGCCTCGGAGCGTTGTTCGTCTGTGTCAGGTTCGTGTCGTCGAAGCTGCGTCTGTTCAGGCTCGTCAGAATCATTATCGCCTTGATCTTCGTCCTCATCAGGCGAATACGCAGACTCTTCAGACATGTCATATGAAGGGCGCTTCCGGTTTTGCATCCTGGTTGGTCGATGCGGCGTGTACTGCTCGGGAGAGCTGGCTGGACGGGTCGGGTCGGGGGCTAGACGGGAGGGGGAGGATTTGGTATGAATGGTAGCCACAGGTCGACTGGCTTCAAAATAACGTTTATTGGCGTTTTATTAGCTCAATGAAACGCCGGCGTAATTTCCGAGAGATATTCGCGTTTAGAAATGGTCCGGTATGCTGGCTCTCTAATTTATAAGTTTAGTCAATCTCTTTTTCCGAGGATTGGTTGGGTCGACGGAGCACAAATTGTCGGCAAATCCCCATATATAAAATTCTGTCGATCTCACTTTTTGGGGTATTTTAAGTGCGATTACAGACATTATTCGGTCAGTTCGATTGCCAAATGACTTCAAAATTGTATTGGAAGACTGACCAGAAAAGCCAAATTTGGACAGAATCGGTAAATTTAACCCCAACAATTTTTTTCCTTATAAACTAGGACCAAATGAGTTAGCAGAGGCTAAAATCAGTTTTTTTGTCCTTACACCCGATAGTAAGGACAAAAATCACTTAAAATTTCTGTTGAGCACAGAGCATCGCCTTAATTACGATGTGTCTGTTATATCATATCGTCTACTGTGGCTTTTGTGAATAGATAGATATCGTACTTTTTGTCCTAATCTTTAGGACAAACGCGAAAATCGATATTGTATTAATGACACATTTCTTCTTGTTGCGCTGCAGCAACAACGCATCTTCACAACCTCGTCGAGGTATCATTGCAAAGATCTAATGCGTGCACTTCTATTGATGACAATATACAGTTAACCCCTCTGTTACCAACGTCGTAAGTTACGACGAATCGATTTTCTACGTCGTAACTTACGACGTAGTTTGTTGCTTCAAGCAGGGAATGGCTCGGAAAAAACGTTCCAATAAGCTTATTTCTGGCCGAAAAAAGTATAAGCTCGAGAGGTTAAATCAGAACATGCACAAAGAATGCTATGAACATACACAAAACGGACCTCAACTGGCACAAAAAGGTCTTTACGCCAATTAGGAGTAGTGATTGGCTGGAATGTTTGCGTTTTTGCTGATTTCACAGTGATGTGCTGAACAAAACCACGACTTTACCTGATTCTTGTTCTTTTTGTGTGATTTCCCAATCTTCGTGATCCGACATCTGCCGATTGGTCCTGATGTCTCCTCAACCAAAGTCGTAAGTTTGGTGATAGCTCTCAATCGACTGCGCACGAACGTCGTAAGTGACGGCAAAAGACCCTCAGACTTTATACGTGACACCGCTTGTGTCCACGTGTATCTAGTCATGGAAAGGACCTAGCAATACAAATTCCTAGTGATATTCTTCGTCGTAACTTACGACGTTCGTTAGCGCGTTCAGCGGCCCAATTTCCGGTAACAGAGGGGTTAATTTATTCAAAACTGATAGCAAACGACTGGCTTCAAATTTGGACCTAATTTTTGTCCTTATTTTTTCTTGTTGGGGTTAGGCCCTGTTTCATTTGGGAATAACTAGAATAAGAATAGCGGGAAGATTTTCTACCCTGCACCTAGCTAGCAATGCGTGAATTCTATTGGCTCAGAAGTTATTCCCAGAATAAGTCATTCTGACTTCAAAACTCAGAATAAAGTTAAACCTGGAGAATACCTGCATAATGTAATATTAGAGGTTGGCCACACCAGTTTTCGTTTGGCGTGAAGCGTGGGCGTTCGTGTCCTGCTGGTAGCGCGTTCGTGCTCCTGGTCGATGTAGACGACAGAGGTATCTGTGCTGCCAGCTAGGAAATTCACAGGGCTACTTGGGTTGACACCACGCCCAGAGATAGCGGGGTAATTGTCGCTCGGATGGCAGGCCGGGTGTTCATGAGGGGATGGCTGCCACTGATTTGGTTGACTCTAGAAACTGATACCATTTACATGCATTTCCACTTAATCCTGATCTAATCAACGTAATCCAAATCTGTTTCGTTTCGGCGTAGATTTTTGGCTTAGGCTAATCCGAAGTTGATCCTAAATGAAACAGGGCCTTAAGCAAACTTGCAATAGTACATGTAGTTGACAGCAGTGTGGCTGCACGTCGATGGGATCGACATCTCAACAAAGCTATGTTTAGACGTACATGACGCTGATGAGCAGCGAGCAAAGTGCATGTACCCACAAGCATCTACAGCGAGTGTAACCATTTCTGGTGACGCTCTGTGCGGTTCTTACGAAGATCTTGGACAAGATGCATGTGGGCGCGTCCTTATTCGAGCATCTGGCGGCGCGTTGCGGCAAGACAACGTTTCCAGTCTAAAAATTCGAGGCGGTCGTCGCTGCATTCGCTCGAAGGTTAGACTTGACGTGCTCGTCAACGGGACCCACAATACACGGGTGATATCCGGCAAGAACTTTTTGCCAAGAAGTCCTGGGCTCGTTACCCGCTCGCTGAAACCAAACTGTGCGCTCCTCATGGTAGATATTAGGCGCTGCATCTCGGCACATGAGAGGATCGATTCGGAAGCAGGAGGCGCGTCGCGACGGCAGGTAGGTCTTCGGTAACAAGGTCCGGAGCTGAGTTGTTGAGGCTCAGGAAAACATATAACAGACAGTGCCCCGATTTGTGACCCTTATTTACACTTCCTCATCTTGACAACTGTATGAACGCTTTCCAAACCCACTCAATTGACTGCCAGACCATGCAGCGGGATAGTAACTCCACAACGCAACAGCAGTGTATTTTCTATTTTCTGTTCGACGAGAGCAACTGTCGGGAGGTAAAACACTGTGCAAGTTGCCGCAGCGTCCGAACCGACCGGGGCCGCCCATGCGCATTCTCCGGGGGTTGCTGCTCTCGCTGGGGCTGGCGCATCGCTGCTGCTGCGCCTTCGGGCTTCAGGACGCGCAGGGACTCGAATTCGCAGACGCCGCCGCCTTCTGCGCCTTCCATTGCTCGCCCACATCTCTTTCGCAGTCTTCGCAGTGCTCTCCGTCGCTCTGTGGCCGAAGACGCACTTTGGAGGCCATCGACCAGCAAATTGACGTGTTGTCATGCAACAAAGTGGAGCAGAACGCGTCCACGCTCGCGTTTTCGCTGACGCTATCGACGGAGAACAGCTCGCAGGTGTTCCGGGGCTTCCACGACGCCTTCTTCCAGGCGCACGACGCTATGCTGGGAGGCGACAGCGTGACGGCTGACGCCTGCCAACTGGCGTTTTTACAGGATAAACTGCTGCCCAGTGTGAAGGACGACGACTCTGAACAGGAAGAGAAGACTGAGCGAAAACCCAGGTTAGTGAAACTGGCGACGGAGGAGAAGGAAGACCACGACAGAACGTGCATCGTGGCTATTCAGAAACTTTGGGAGCAAAATGAACAGAATGATATGCCGCTGCTGACGCGGAGAGGAGACAGTCTCGGAGAGAATACGGTGCTACTCGTGCACGCCGATGCAGCCGTCACGGCACAGATTCGAAACCTGGAGTGCGTGGACATTGTACTGGACCTACCGGAGATTTTGAAGTTGATGCCTTTCGCACGAAGCGCGGCGCAGTTAAGTGATAGCATGGAGCAGAGTGGGAAGCAGAATACGTCCGTTACAGCAGCGCCTGCTATGGAGATACGATTGGTTCAGGGGGCTGACTTCAATTCTACGATGACTTCATTAGAGCAACGTGCGAGCGAGCTCTTTGGGCTTATGAATGTGTTTGAAACATCCGTAAACCAGCCGAGGTCCATATTTACGAAACCATTGCAGGACTTGAGGACGTGGGCTAATATTTTGGCGCTGGCTGTGGTGGAAAGCTCAGTCGAGTGGCTGGATGAACGCCATGAGCTTACACAGAACGTACTACATGGTGAGGCTCAGGTGCGATGGACACAAATGCAGAGTTATCGACGACTTGATGCTTATGCTCCGAGCCTCGTCGGTGTCGACTCAGCTAGAGAGGCAGGCATTCGAGGCAATGAAGTTGTTGTTGGGATTACGGACACCGGGCTTTATCTGTACCACGACCAGTTTGATCAAGCGGATCGCGATATTTTCTCTGGCATGGTACTTTCGGCCCGCAAGGTGGTAATGTACAATGGCTGGGCAAATAAGGAAGACGAAGCCGAGACCATCACATGTGGCCACGGTACCCATGTTGCGGGTCTTCTAGCAGGCAGCTCATTCAGCGGAAAGCAAGCAAACCTGGGAATTGCCGACAGATCAAGGATAGCATTTATGGATATTGGAACGCAAGATAAAAGTTGTGCAGGCAAACTGAACTGCGCGGTATCACTTTCTACGCCAGCAGATGCCAGTGATCTATTGGAGAGCCAAATTGATGCGGGCGCCAAAATTTTCTCGTTTTCGTGGGGAACGCCTGGATCAGACTATAGCTCACAAGCAAGAGATTTGGACGCCTTTATTTATGAAAACCCGGATATATTGGTGGTTGTGGCGGCTGGCAACAGTGGTGAGTTCTCAAACACTGGTCAGCGTACCATTTCCTCACCTTCCGGTGCCAAAAACGTTATTTCAGTTGGCGCGTCACTTAACGCAGCAGCATCATTTACGGATTTTGGATGCCCCAATATTTTTAATGAGCACACTGTGGCGTCATTTTCATCTGCAGGGCCCACGACGGATGGCAGACTCAAGCCTGACGTTGTAGCACCCGGTATGAGCCTTACCTCTAGTCAGTCGGAGGCCCCCGGGTCCACGCAGCAGAGTTCAGCTACATGTTCTCTGCAGGGTACATCACAGGCCACACCGGTGGTGACAGGAGTGGCGGTGCTTCTATACGAGTGGCTTCGCGACGGATGGTGGAAAGACGGTGTCAAGAATGCGTCGTATGGAATGAGTTCCGTCCCTGCTTCATTGCTCAAGGCGCTCATCATTCATAGTGGGGATACTCTAGACCAACGAATGGCGACCTTGCCGGCGAGTGGTGTTGTATCCTGTGCAAGTTTGGCTTCCGATGCTACCGATGTGACGTATCCTGATGTTTATCAGGGCTATGGTAAACCGAACCTGACCAACATAGTTGATTTCACCGGAAGTGGAAACAGCAGTGTTAATGGAACCAGCGACAGCTTACCGACGCTGTATTTCCTACCAAATTCGACTGAAAACAGTGAACCCTCTGTCCAGCATGAAGGCGAAGTGGTGATTTTGTTTACAGTGGCGCGTGACGTAGATTTGCGAGCTACGCTTGTATGGACGGACCCACCAGGATCGACGCAGGCGTCGTCGCAGTTGCAGCACGATCTAGACCTTGTTGTGCGCGTTCGCGATAGCACGAAGACGTTTGGTCCCTTGACTGCAGACAAAGACACCGGAAGAGATTCCAAGAACAACGTCGAGATGGTGCATGTCTCCTACGCAGACCTTCTTGCTGCTGCTGGTGGTAGTAACTCTAGCAGCAGTGGGAGTAACAACGGGTCCGAAAGTCCTGCTCTTGGAGACAACGGGGAGATTGTGGTAGAGGCTGTGATCTACGGTCGCAGTGTATTGCTAGCGGATCGTCAGGCATTTGCATTTGTCGCGTCATCCAGCGCCATCGGCTCTACTTCCGGTACGGCGGCAACTACAAACGGCGGCGACTCGTTCTGGTCTGCTTGGGCAGTGGCTATCATTGTGGGGTGTGTGATTATCCTGCTGATATTGATCGCTGTGTGCACGCGCTGGTTTCACCGTCGAAGCAAGCAAGCGCTACAACGAAGACGTGGACGGGAGCAGTACCCCGCGCATGCTGCACTCGCTGATACTTCGTGCCATCCAACTTACGCTGCAGCGACTACCACAACGCATGCGGATCGGTGTCCCTATTGCCCCTTTGCGACTCCAGATGCGGTGGTGATGGTCGCCCACGTTGAGTCCACCCACGCGAATGCGAACAACGAGGCCAACGAAGACATGGTGATCGCTGTGCTGGGAGGCAGTCGCATATTCGGCTTGGAGCCAGCGGTTCCAGTAGTCACAGCTACAACTAGCCCCGTACCGGAGGTGCAGGCCCCACCAGAAGACGAGAAGCAGCGATGTCCCCACTGCCGCTTCGTCGCACCCGACGCCGTCATCCTAGTGAACCACGTCCAGCATATTCACGGACAGTAGTTGAAGTTGTTGTGAGGTGCACCACATAATTTATGTTTGACACACAGCTGACTCCATCCCCCTCTCTTGTCTCGTCAATCATTTCAACTTACGCCTTTGTTGACGCACGATGGTCGCCGAATTGCGGCCGCGCGTTGCGAGCCACCAGCGAGACGCTCAGGCGCCAGAGGCTCCGTTGCTGCATCGATACAGAGGCAGATTGCCGTCGCAGTCGCCGTCCAAGCCGCCGATGCGTCGCTGGAAGCGTCTGTTGCTGCTGAGCTGCGTTTTGTACACATCAGTTTTGCTCGTTTGGGTTGTTTTCGTTGGCAGAAGGAGGGGCAATGAAGACGCTGAAGAGGCAATTGGTACATTCATTTCTACTGCAACTTTGGATGAAGCCACATTGGAATATTTGCACAAACACGAGGACCGCGAGCTGCGCACGGAGTTCCCATTCGCAGAGCTGGAAATGGAGTTCCTGCATCAGAAGAACGCATCGGTGGAGAGAGACGAACAGGAGATTGCAGAGGCGGAAGCGCATGCCAAGACACTGAAGCCGTTCCCAGTGGCAGAGACCAAGATCAGGAGGTTGCGGTGTATAGGCTGGAGGGCGACGGATGACTGCAGTCCTTTCGGACCGAGAGTGCCGAGTCTCGACGAACATTGCAACAAGGTGATCCCTTTTGGTGCTTCTGGCTATTGTGAAGTGCAGGATAAAGAAACTGGAGAGAGCTTCCGCGTCATGAACCGATATTGCTCTAGTATGCGAGACACGGCGAGATTTCGATGCTCCGAGTCGTGGGACTTTGCCGTGTTTCCTCAGAAAGCTCGCGAGGCAGCCAGGAAAGCGCAAAATCGCAATTTCATGTTGCCGAACATTGCTCGAAAACCCACTAGTCAAGTGGAGCCGCGCGATGGTATTGTTATGGTGGTGTATCCGAAACTACTGGCTAGTGCCTATGCTACAATTCGAGCGTTACGTGAAATCCTTGATTGCCATTTGCCTATTGAGCTTTGGTTTCGGCCACAAGAGATGAAATTCTTCCCGGAGGCGTTTGCGCAGTTGCAGCAGTGGTCAAGTGAAGGCAGTGGTAACATTACGTTCCGAGAGATCGATGCGCCAGCAGTAACGGGTTTCGCCACCAAGGTTTTTGCCCTGTACCACAGCCATTTTGAGCGCGTGTTGTTCCTGGACGCTGACAACGTACCTGTGCGTAATCCAACGTTCCTGTTTGAGTCACCTGAATTTGAGGAGACTGGCGCGGTGTTTTGGCCGGACTTCTGGCATCCAAGCAGAACTATCTTCAACATCCAGCCCCATTCGCTTGTGTGGGAGCTGCTGGATTTGCCATTCATTAGCATGTTCGAGCAGGAGAGTGGTCAGCTGCTCGTTGATCGACGGCGGCACGCTGCGCCATTGGAACTAGTCAAATTTTACACCTTTCACCGACCGAATCATTTCGACAAGATGAAGCTGGCGCATGGCGACAAAGACCTCTTTCGGTTTGCTTGGCTGAAGCTTGGTGCGAGTTTCTATATGATCCCGTCGTCTCCTGCCGTTGCCGGTAAGGTCGTTAACGAAAGCTTCTGCGGTATGACGATGGTGCAATTCGACTCGCAAGGTGAAGTGCTGTTCCTGCACCGCAACTCGCACAAACTCATGGGTGTGCCTCGTCGGAAGGCAATTAACATGAAGGCAGCAGCTATTCGACGTGCACGCAACAAGCGGTTGCGTATGCAAATGGCCGAGGCAGATCGTGTAACCACAGACACCAACGAAGCTGAAAGAGCTGCGTTGGAATTTACCCCGTCACCGACACTAGAGGCGCCCGAGGACGATGGGTACCCCGACATGTCAATCTGGACGCACTTGGTTTTGTTCCGTAACACATCACGCCGATCAAATTACCGCATCGGGACGTACACCGCAGATCCGGACTTCGAGAAGGGTCAAAACTGCTACGGGCAGCGCTATTTAAACGAAAGCCAGCACTTCACCAGACAAGAGTTTGCCAACCTCAGCTATGCTGGACTCGAGACAGAGCTTCGCCGATTCGCCATGGAAGGAGCGCAGTTCTACGAGCAAGCGGGGATTACGGGGCGCTAATGGCAGTGTCCATGGTTGTCAAAGCGTCCTGAAAAATGGCCTGTCTGCACCGCTGAATCGATAGCCTCCTCAAAGCACTAAAATCACGGTATCGCAGACTCCGCTGTGCTTCAGCTTTCCTGCCCGGCTCAAGACAACTTCAAGCTTGGGCTGTGCTGGCGTCGCGTGATCCCAGCTGGAAGATGACAGCATGCCGCGAAGTCGTGGGCGTGTGCCAACTTTCAAAAGATGTGGTTACACGCATCGACCTTCTTCACACACAATGAAGACCGCTGCAGTCTGGGCCGAGTCGCAGCCGCACATTTTGAGAAAGTGTCAAACGCTGTGCACCTCGAGACGCTGTGCACCTCGAGAAGATCTGCTACGAGTCGTAGCCTACGATCCTCGTACTTTTTGTTGGGGAAACAAGGGTGATTCGCCATGTTTAATGCTGGGGAAGGCCACATTCACGCGAGGAACGCCTCCTCTCGCTCCAATACCTAGACTTTGCTGTAATAAACTGCCAAGTGTCGGCAGCTTGTGCCAAGCGTGTCGAATTGTGCCCAACAGATCCCTTGTAAAAATCCCTTCTGTTCACGCGTGCGTCACAGCGCTCGCCCATGCCGCTGCCACACCAGAACACAATCTGCGGCAGAAGCTCATCGTCCCCGTCGACAAAGATGGAGCAGGATCGGTTGCGTCCGCGCGCCAATACGGCGAGCGCTCCACAAGACTCGGATGGACCCGACGCCGTGCTGCTGCCTCGTCGCGGAGGCGCGTCGCCTTCTGCCCACACGCTGCCGTCCAGCGGTCGATCATGGCTGCCGCGCTTGCTGCTACTAGGCGGCGCAGTGTACGCTGTGCTAATGCTCACTTGGACGTCGCAGAACCTGCGAACGGGCTCTTCATCAGCCGCGTCCGATTCGTTCGTATTGACAGAGTCAGCGTCCCAGAGCAGCGAAGACGGGAATGAGCCCATGGACTTGGCATCGATTCTGAAAGCGGCCAACCATCCGGAGACAAATGAAGAGCGGGAAGAGGCTAAGAAGGCGGCACAGGAGAAGCTCAAGACGATGCAGGAGAATGGAGAGACAGAGGAAGAGCACGAGCCGAAGGAGAGAGAGGAAGATGTCACACATGTGGCCAGTCCAGTGCCGACACAGGCAGCAGTCGACATCCCCATGGAAGCTTCGCAGGTACGAGAAGCATTGCGTCAAGCGCGTGATGCGGTAGTTGCTAAGATGGAAGCGGAAGGCTCTGCGAGCTCCGAATCGGCAGCCTCCGGGTCTCAAGTGGCTGAGGACGAGAGAAAACGTCAAGAAGCGGACGAGCAGGCACGCGATGTGCTTTTGCTGCCCAAGAACGAGACACGACCGCGAAATCTCAAGTGTTTGGGCTGGCGATCGACAGGAGGTTGTAGTCCGTATGGCCCTCGCAGGCCTGAAAATGACTTCACGTGCACCAAGCTCGTTCCGTACGGGCATTCAGGGTACTGCGAGGTGGAGGACATCGATACCGGCGAGAAATTCCGCGTCATGCGTCGCTACTGCAGTAGTTCCAAGTGGGATATGAGTTTCCGCTGCTCTGATGCCGCCAACTTCGTCAAATTTCCACTACAAGGCGAGCGAAGCCGCTAATGAAGCTCTTTCACCGGGGTTTGCGCTGCCCAATCGAGACGACAACGCCTCGGATGAGCAACGCCCGAAACAGCGCGACGGTATCGTGATGGTCGTGTACCCGAAGCTAATGCCCAGTGCCTACGCAACAATCAAAACGCTGCGTGAAGTGCTGGGCTGTCGTCTACCGATCGAGATCTGGTTTCGTCGCGCTGAGATCAATGCGTTTCCCAACGCAATGAAACCTTTAATGGCTCTTGCTGCGGACAATGAGACGTCAACTATCAGCTTCCATGAGATCACGGATTGGCACGCAGCGGGCTACGGGACCAAAGTGTTCGCGATTTACAACAGCTACTTCGAGCGCATCTTGTTCCTCGACGCGGACAACGTGCCCACACGAGACCCGACCTTCCTCTTTGAATCGCCTGAATTCGTTGAGAAGGGTGCAGTGTTTTGGCCAGACTTCTGGCACCCAGGCCGCACCATTTTCAACATCCACGGCCAGTCACTCCTGTGGGAACTGCTGGATATGCCGTTCGTCGACATGTTCGAGCAAGAAAGCGGTCAGATTCTGATCGACCGACGGCGCCACGTGGAAGCGCTGGAGCTCGTGAAGTTTTTCACATTCTATCGGCCATCGCATTTCGACTACATGAAGCTTGTCCATGGTGATAAGGATCTCTTCCGACTTGCTTGGCTCAAACTTGGAAAACCTTTTCACATGATCCAGGCGTACCCGGCGTTAGCTGGCAAGGTCATCAACGAGATCTTTTGCGGTTTGACAATGGTACAGCACGACGCTCAGGGCGAAGTGTTGTTCATGCACCGCAACTCACACAAACTCATGGGCGAATCTCTTCGAAAACAAGTCGACTACAGATCAAGAGCGATTACGAGGTTGAGGAAGAAAGCAGAGATTCGACAGCGACTCCGTGCTGAAGGCAAGGAGATCCCGCCCTGGTCGGAGCTGGATGCCCTGGCCCAAGCGGAAGAGACCCCGGCACCGACACTGGAACCTCCGGAGCCTGACGGATACCCTGACTCGGCCGTGTGGACGCACCTGCTGTCGTTCAATGAAAGTTCAAGACAGGAGAACTACTACATCGAGACGTACAACGCCGACCCGGAGTTCCCCAAGTCGCAGAATTGCTACGGCCAGCGGAACGTGAGCAAGAATGAGCACTTTTACGCCCAAGCGGTGGCCGACCTGCCTTTCGCAGGGCTGGAGACCGACCTGCGTCGCTTTGCCGCAGAGGCGGTGAAGATCCAGCAGTCTCAATCCTAGAGCTACATGAATACTAGACCATAACCTATCGAGCTTTCTTTTCCCCATTGTCACCGGTGTCTTACGCAGTGCAGAGAACTGGTCGTTGGTCTGAAACTGGCAAATAGCTTTGCAGCGGTGCCTGCCTATCACCGGATCAGAGCGATTGGACCGAGCTCCTGCATGGAACGGCTCAGTTCCGGATGAAGGCTCCTCGCCATGAAGGTGGCCACTTCGGCTTTCCCTGTTCGAGATGGACCAGAAGCTGCTGCGACCGAGGGCAGCGAGTCAGGCGCCACTACTGCCGCACCACGAGACGCCCGCACCACTGTCGCCTCCCACAACTGCTCGCGCCTTCCGACAGCGTTGGCTATTGAGACTTTTATTGCTGACAGGGTTGCTGTATGGCGCGTTGCTGGTCTTCTGGAACGTCACACTGGGGAACGCTGTGTCCGTGTCGGGACCTGAACTCTCTGTTTCTGATGATTCGGTCTCAATTGAGACCAAAGCCCCTTCGCCAATCAGTGAGCTATCGGCTAGGGAAGTATCCGTTCGAGCAGCTTTGGCGGTGGCTCGTGCTCAAGAGCTGGAGCTGACGGAGAAGATGACACCGACGGACAAGAAGGAAAAGAAGAAAAGGTGGACGCGCGCTTGAGATGTCGTGGATGGAAAGCTACAAGCGATTGCGATCCGGATGGTGCACGACTGGCGGCGCTGGACTTGACGTGCGGCAAGGTGGTGCCTGCAGGTCAGTCCGGCTACTGTGAGCTCGAAGATAAAGACACTGGGGAGGTTTACCGCGTCTTGAAGCGCAAGTGTCCAAGTGTCCGAGAAGAAGCCAAGTTCCGCTGTCTCGATGCGGCCGAGTTTGTCAAGTTCCCTATCCGAGCCAAGGAGGTTGCTAAGAAAGCGCTGTCTGCGGGGTTTTCGCTGCCTCATGTGGTCCCAGTTGTGGCAAATGTGAACGCTAACCAGTCCGGAGGCCAAGATGGTATCGTTATGGTGGTGTATCCTCGGCTTTTGGCAAGTGCCTACGCCACTGTGCGGACCCTACGAGATGTGCTTGGCTGCAAGCTGCCTATCGAGATATGGTACAGACCCGATGAAATGAGATCAGCGCGCAAGGAAGTTGGCACCGCTCAAAAAGCTGACCGACTCTGATAGTACTGGCGGGATCACCTTCCACGAGATCAATGATGCACGCGCATTTGGCTATGGGACGAAAGTGTTTGCTATCTACAACAGCTTCTTTGAGCGTGTTCTCTTCCTGGATGCTGACAATGTGCCAGTGCGAGACCCAAGCTTCCTGTTCGAGACGCCGGTCTTTCTGCAGACTGGAGCTGTGTTCTGGCCAGACTTTTGGCATCCGGAGAGTACCATTTTCAACATCCACCGTGACTCCCTGGTCTGCAGCTACTCGACCTTCCGTTTGCAGACATGTTCGAGCAGGAAAGCGGCCAACTGCTCATCGATCGTCGACGCCACACAGCACCCATGGAAGTACTCTCCTTCTACGCGTTCCATCGCCCGAATCTCTTCGAAAGCTTCAAGCTTGCGCACGGCGATAAAGATCTCTTCCGGTTCGCGTGGATGCACCAAAACGCGTCGTTCCACATGATCCAGTCTCCCACGGCAGTAGCTGGTAAGGTCGTCGATGGTCATTTTTGCGGCATGACCATGGTTCAGCACGATACGCAAGGTGAAGTGCTGTTCCTGCATCGAAATTCCCATAAGCTCACGGGTCTTCCGAAACGCGAGACGGTGAACGTACGTGCCGAAGCGCTAGCCAAAGCTAAACAGAAACTAGCAGCGGAGAGGGCGACGAATGGATATGGCCGCACAACCCCCACGCTGAGTGAAGTGGAGGCAGAGATCGCAGCAATGGAACCAGTACAGACTCCAGTGTTAGTCGAGCCCGACGGATACCCAGACGAGATCATTTGGACTCATTTGCTGTCCTTCAACAGCACTGCTCAACGTGCGAGCTACGTGATCGACGCATACAATGCAGACCCGCAATTTCCCAAGGACCAACACTGCTACGGTCAGCGTCGCATCGGCTCGAACCCAAACTTTTACTCGCAGGAGATTGCGAGCCTGGGCTTTGCGAAGCTAGAGACTCAATTGTGGCGGTTTGCCGCAGAGGCTGCGGAGATCCAACTTCAACTGTAGACATACGAAGAGAAGCTCACCTTCCCTGGGATCTAAGATTAATAAAATATCAAGTACTACAGTAGTAAATTTCAATCGACGACTTGCGAATTCTGGGGGGGGTTAAGCTGATCTCTATTTTAGACTTATTGTGGTCCTATAGAAGCCTGATATGCAATTAGACAGTCTCTCAGGGACACTGCCTGTCGTTTCTTGGGGTCGTTGCCGGTCGAGCCAATTTTTGTTGTTGGCGTTGCCGTTCTTTCGAGGTATGTTCTGATGCAGTTCTCTGTTGGGTTGGTGTCGCTGGCTTGGTTGAAATCGTAGATGGTTGGTGAGTCTTGTTGCGCCAAGAATTTTGCAGGTTCGAGGTCGCGTAAGCAGGGTCGGGTCCATTGGACGGCGAAGAATCGACTTAGAGCGATTGAGACTGGGCTCGTATTGGGTTCTTGTACATTCTGGGATATCGGGAACGATGCTTCTAAGCTTTCCACACGTAAAAGGACTGTTGACGGTTCGGCGGCTTGCACAATGTGGTTTAGTCCGTGTTGGAGCACGAGCTGAGCATTGTCTTTTCGTTTTCCCCGTGTCTCGAACTTCTGGCTGGCTGCGGCTTGGAGTTTCCAGGGGGTTTGAGTATTCATATCGGTATGCCAGCCAGCCTCCACCTTCGAGCAGATCGTGTCTGTTTCCGGAATAATATCTAAGAAGCCACGCGTCTAGTGTCGCTGTTTCCTGAACCGAGTTAAACGTCGTCATGACTTGGTAACATACTTCCAAGCAGTGCCCTCGAATACGTGTTTCTGGTCTTGATTTCCAATTAGCGGCGATGGCTTTGGTCTGGTGGCGTCCTGCTGCCCAAACAATAGTCCCTGCTTCAGTCACGGTGGTTGCTATCCCTTCGAAGATCCTCCGATTGCGCAGTTTCCACAACGTGACTGGTGTAATCGATGTCCAGATAAACCATAATGTGCGCATTGCCGCGTCATGGTCTGGTGTCCATCTGCCAATACATTGTTGAGCTCGTTCCAAGAATTTCACCGGTATCGGTGGTGCTGTTCGGCATGCTAAGAATGTTTTGTAGTTTTCTCTTTCAGTTGGAGTACTGGGTTTTCCCAGCCAGCGATCTATCCAGCTCTTCCAAGCAATTTGGGCGTGGGAACACTCCCAAATGATATGGTCGATAGTCTCGAGCGGGCAGGTGCAAGTCTCGGCTGAGCATCCTCTGTTGTCTGGCCACCCCGGGTGTCGTAGCTGGAGTTCCCCCAAAGTGATTCTGTAAATCGTCCAATTTTGATAATCAGTGAGCAATTCCTGGCGATTCCAAAGCTGAACAGGTTGCTGCAACAATGCTGCCGCTCTCCACGTTGATGCTCGGCTTCGGTTTTCAAGTTTTGAGATGATCGGTTCGAGATTGTAATTTAAACTTCGTTTGAAGTTCTTGGAGCGTTGTTTCCGAAGGGCAACTGCTAGTCCTGCCGCTTTTACTTTCGCCGGCTTTTTCCACGGATACAGAGCAGTCTGTGGAGTTGCCACTACAGCTATCCCTTCGGTATAACTCCATTTCTCCACTTTGAGATAGTCTTCTGTAACGGTGTACTCTGGAGCCACATAGGTAATAGTCCACGAAAAGCCATCTCGTTGTTTAGTAATGATCATCGCGGTTTGAGTATTTCCAGTCACTTCCCGAATTTGTGCCGTCATCGTTCTCTGGACTTCTCCTTGACGCGATACATTCCAGACAAGATCATGATGAAGGGCAGGTAGTGCTAGAGGTTTGAGCTCGGGTGTTTCTTTGCTATCAGTCCAGGCGGACCACGGGATGCTGAGCAAAATACTTCTGCACCATCGTGTGATCTGGCTGGCCTGTCGCTTTGTGTACACGATGCTTTTGAGCGGAACTGTTATTCGTGCTCCGTGCTCCAGAGCAGACGTCAACTATCCTTCTGGTATCACTTTCAGATCCTTTAAACGTGCAGCTTGTATGGCGGGGAAGTCCCGGAGATTAGTGGCTTACCCCTTTCATCAAGAACGCATCCGTTGTCATGCCAAGGTGCTTCCAGTAGAAATGCCGATATGTTCTGTCGATATGTTGCGGTCATGTCGAGCCAAGGTGGTGAAGTGGAACTCAAATCCAAATTCATTGTAACATGAACTGATCGCAGGCCCATCTTGTTGAAGGGCTCGCATCTCTTCAATGTCACTTCCTGACGGTAAAATATCTGCAGAGTGAGCCGCCCATAGCTCCAATTTACCCAACTCTTGGACCGATATTTGTGGTGTCCCGTGTCGTTCTCGAAGTTTTGCGTCAATCATTGCCAGTGTTGTTGGATGAAAGACACAGCATGTGTTACTGTGCAGATTTGCTGGATGTGCTGCCGCGTGCCAAGCCAGAGTGTAATTATCCTGTTCCTCTTGAAGCCATTTTTCTGCTAAATTGCATCTCGTAGCTCGCAAAGCATTGGAAATATCTTGAAGTCCAAGGCCTCCTTTTGCTTGAGGCGTAAAGACAAGAGCAGGATTGAATTTGTGCTTCGTTGGTTCAGTGCATGTTTTGCCGTACCAGACAAATTGTTTCTGAAGATTCTCCAGCTTTCGAATCATGTCCTTAGGGAGGTACGAATTGCTTGCCGGTGTACAAAATCGATGGTAGGGCTACAACGTTAAATAGCGTCACTCGTTGTGCAACAGAGTTGGCTAGGCTGGTGGCGATCCTGAGCCTTCGCTGCACTTTTTCCAGCCGTATTTCCCAGTTCTCTCCGTTTGCCTCCTTGTTTCCGACCCAGTAACCCAATTGCCTTGTTGTTGCAGTGGGTTGTAAAACTGGGAATCCATTCCATCTAGTTGGAGTTCCATGCTTATTCATTCCTATGAGTACGCTTTTGTGGGATTGCACTCGAAGGCCTGATAGGTCCCCAAATGTTTCGAGAATTCGTTTCACGTCGTCCAATTCTTTGAGTGACTGCATGAAGACCGTACTGTCATCAACAAAAGCCGAAAATTTATGTCTCGAGTCCGTAGTTCCTGGTATCTTGATGCCTTGTAGCACTGCTGAATTGTTGAAAGCATGGCCAAGGGTATCAACTGCTAGGATAAATAGTAACGGGGCCAGCGGGCACCCTTGTCTAATTCCTGAGTTGACTGCCCATTCCTTGGACGTGTTGCCGTTGACTTGGAAGCGAGCTGTCGTCCCTGTATGTAAGAGTTGAATCACATTGATGAAGCTATTCGAGAATCCATACGCTCGTAAGACTTTCACCATGAATTCCCGATCTAACGTGTCATAAGCTTTCCTTAGGTCCAGGCATAAGACTGCGGCGCAGTCCTCCCATGCTTTTTCTGGATCTGACTCGCTTAGAGCAAGAAGTGTTTTTAACATGGTGATGGTCTTGTCAATATTTCGCCCTCGAACAAATCCTTGCTGACTTGAGCTAATAAGCCGTGGCAGGAGGCGATGTAGTCGTTCTGCCAGAATTTTTCCAAACAGTTTGTACGCTGTATTGAGCAATGCGATCGGGCGATAATCCATGGCATCAGTAGAATCGCCATTCTTCCGGAGCGGTATAATTGTTGCTGCAAGAAAAGACTTCGGAACGCCACCTCCGGTGAGGATTTCGTTGTAAAGCTGGCATAAACTCGGCACAAGGAGGTCTGCAAAATCTATAAAGAAATCATGGCTGAGCGCCGAGGTCCCTCCTTGCTTGTGTCTTTTTAGATGCTGTATTGCCGCTTGAATTTCGAATTCAGAGATTGGTGACATGATGTCCGTCGCCTCGTCATTCGTAAGGCGTTGACCTTCTGGAATATGTACTAGTCGCTCAAAAGCGTCATTCGCCTGTTCACCTGGAGTAACTGCATGAGATTGTCCGAAAATGTGACTCCATTCTTCAGCCATTCTCTCTTCTACCGGGTACTCTTCTTTGTAGAAATGCCCCGCTGAAGGGTTAATCTGCGTCACTGTTTGGTCTCGTTGCCAATCCGCGTTTCGTTTGAAGAAGCGTCTAACTTCCTCCGGAGAGTTTCTGAGGCGTTGCCCAAATGATCGGGCAGCCCGTTTACCAGCGTGCTTTGCTTTTTCAGCAAATATTTCCTGTCTGGTGGTCCGCGGAATTTCTGTTTCAGCTCTTAATTTCTGGAAATAGCGAGACGTCTGTCGTCTGTCCGCTTCTCGGGTTCGCTTGAGGAGCCGTTGAATGTCCTCAACTAATTTGTCCCATGACGCTACTTTGTTCTCTTCTTGCTCAAAGGCATCGAGGAGTGGAAGTAGTCCGTTTTCAATGGTTTCATGTAATTTTTCAGGTCGTCCACTGAGTATTGGGTATGGCGCTCGGGGTCGCTTTTGTGGTTTTGGTTTTCCTGTCGTCAAGACAAGTCGGACTTCGTGATGGTCTGAGTCGTACGCAGGATCAATCACTGTAACATGTTGCGTTGCCATAAATGATTCACCTCTCACGTAGAATCTGTAAAGTCGGCTGGCGCCATTCTTACTCCAATGAGTGTAAAAATGAAGAGGGTCCACTTCTTCCTCCTCAGAATCCAGGTCCTGGCGGAGTTCGATCGCATCCGTCATTTCAAGTTTACCTAGAAGATCCTTTAGTTCCGCGCTTTCACATGGCGCCGTGCTTTGCTTTCGCGATGTGACTCGATCTCTTGCCGGCTTCAAGACACAGTTGAAATCTCCTCCAAGTATAATTGATCTGTGATGGCCTAAGCCATGGTTTCAGATCATTGAAAAATTGTAATCGTTCCTGACTCGGGATTGGCGCGTAAATGTTAACGAGAAGCTGATCGTCAATCTCTACTGCCATTACCCGTGAAGTCCAACTGGATTCGTTCCAAGGCTTTATCCGCTTGCTAAGTTCTGGTTTTATCAGGATACCCATACCCGCACTTTTAGATTGGGTTTTGGACCAGTAGCTGAGTGGTGATTCACTTGTTTTCAGTTGCCATGTTCGTTGCCATTGACGCTGCATGTCCAAGATAGTTTCCTCTGTTTTGAGGGCGGTATCCTGTACCATGATGACGTCCGGTATTGCATTTTCTCTCTTTCTTCTCCATCCGCTGAGCCATCTCCTTCGTGACGCTACTGCAAATCCGCGCAGGTTTTGCGAAGCTATCATTAAGGTTTCCTTTCCAGCAGAGTTCTTGCTTTTGTTCGTTCGTGGTTCTTCAAATAATGCCGCAATATTATGCAGTTCAGAGTAGTAGTCCTCTTGAGGAATCTCGTCCGGCTCCGACATTAATATGATTGCGACGTTCCTGTAGAGTGCCCGACAGGAGAGGCATGGATTAACGAAAATTTGGCTTCCAGTGCCGCCCAGCATCCAATCGAGTCTTTTGCTGTAGTACCGCAGCCAGATCCGTATTATGGTCCAGGACGGCAAACAACAAATCCAAGTGTTCCATTAGGGTCACAGGAGGTTGTAGCTGGTGTGTCAGTAATTGCAAAAGCTCATCTCGGTAAATGAACGCTGTGAGGATGAATCTCGACAGGATTACTCGTTGTGAGTCCTGACAAAGCTTGAGAAGCGTGGACCCCTCAAAGCGTTGAGTCTTCATTTCGTCCCAAAAGGATTTGGGATACAAATGAAGTTTTCCGTTTTCATCTTGCACCAACTCTCGGAAAATTTTGGCTTTCTCTAGTAGCCACGTCACCCGGGTCGGAGGTCATTCTGGCGTTTCTGCTAGTCGTTGCAAGCAATGGACTAGGCAGTCTCTTCGGGTTGGTTCAGTCCAAAGGTCCAGTACTGTGTCCGTCATGGTGCTGAGGATATAGTCTGGCGATTGGTGGAGCTGGAGAAGCTGTAGCATTTCGTTTGGAGCTGCAAGCACTGTCTCAACCCAGTGGGAAGCGGGTCGAGGCAACACCGGGAAGGGGACTTGAGTTTTTTCGTGCCATTTACCCATGAGGTTGCTCCATTCCAAATGTAGACCACGCTGCCGAAATTTATTTGCTCCCAAGGAAATATTCGTTCCAGCGAACCTCCCAATTCCACTTGATGGGCTTCTTGCTAGAATTGGTCACGTCCATTGCTTCCGGTCGGATTTCC
Organism: Phytophthora sansomeana; assembly: GCA_032158285.1. Taxonomy (NCBI): domain Eukaryota; phylum Oomycota; class Peronosporomycetes; order Peronosporales; family Peronosporaceae; genus Phytophthora; species Phytophthora sansomeana. The sequence goes on along the minus strand of JAPDHH010000010.1, from coordinate 61,192 downwards.
TGTTCTTGCTCTACAGACCAATCCGAGCCTGGAGAGGGAACTGTACCAGTTTGACTTGGAGTGTACGTCGACGTTGATCCTAGAGTTTGTAGTTCCTCTTGCCATTTCTGAATGATTTCACCTGTTACTTGCAAGTTCGACGACCACTGAGCCAGTTGGATGGGGTCGTTCAAATTTGCCTCTCTAAGGGCGCTGCGTCGGCCAGGAGATAATCCGCTTAACCCGGAAGTTGGAAAAGCCCGTAATTCGTCCTGTCGGTCACCACCATGTTGAAGAATTTGCTGGTTTTCCTCTCTCTCTTGACTGGTCTCATTTTTAGACGGTTGTTGCATCTGCTCTTCATCCTGTGAGCTTTCAGGGGTTAGACTGGTAAGATCCACCAATTCGTTGGGACTTATGGCAACATCTTCCATGTTCTCGTCGTGATACTCAAACGTACCAGAATTCTCTTTTGTCTCTTCTTCGGCGCTGAACTCTGTAGTCTCTCGGATATTCGAAACCTCAAAGTTTAGCCAACTGTAGTGGCTGCCACTGTAGTGGAGCACCACGGGGGCTTCACCACTCTGAGCTGTACGTCCTGCTGCCTCCTGTAACCTTTGAATCCAACGTCTCGGTTGTCCTACGTAGTCAGTTTGCTGCGCCGCCGACGAGAAAGTTTCTCCTCGTTTTTTCACTTCTCTTGGTTCATAGATCTGGTAGTGAGCCTTTGCGAGGCCCTCTTTCGCCATCACCACAAAGATCTGCCGTTGTAAGATTTTCGCCGCCATTCTCAGCGTCGCCGAAGCTCCCCAGTACCGCTCGCTGATCACCGAGGTGTGCTTTGAGCTCGTCTTCCCGAGTTCATGGAAGTACTTACTAATGACTACCTTCGTCTGCTCTTCGCTCATCTTGTCGACTTCTCCTCCTTCCTCGAGCGTGTCTGGATCCGGCCCTAATTCTTGAATCATATTTACCCGATCTGGGTGGGGAAATTCTTGATCAAAGAAGTGCTTGGTTGCCAATTCAATCCCTCGTTTGATCTTTGTTGTTAGAGCTTCAAGTGGACGAATGCTATCAGCATCGCTGAAGTCTCTATGAAGAATGGCCATTGCAATAGCGTAGTACTGACAGTTGCCAGTTGCTGGTGTTGAGTTTCGCGTGAGACCACAATCCTTGATCACTTGGGCCCCATGGACGTTCTTGTTTGGGTACCCACCAACACTAATCTTTGTACATTTCTCAATCTTCCTCAGGTCAAAGTTGATTTTCTTTTCGCTGATCAGCTTCTCTGTCTGCATGCGATGCTTTTTCATGGCCGCAGTACTTTGGCGGTATGCATCCTGGACTTCTTCGGAAATGGAACGCCCTGGTGGTTGTTCTTGCTGATTGCCTGGTGGTGCCGCTGCAACATGGAGCCCTTGTATCGGCTTCCTCTCTGTTCCTAATGATGAAGTTCTCGACAAGAGTTTCAGTGTTGGGCTTTGGTTGCTCGGGCTGTCCACGGTGGAATTCTTATGCTTGGGTCCTCTCACGGTTTGCCATTCGGGCTGTGAGGTTGCAGTCCCCACCGCTGAAGGTGCTGGCGCTGCACATATACTCGAAGCAGTTTGGTACGGCTGCTGCTGCTGGAGCTGCGTCTGTATGGTTGTTTGCGACGTGGTTGGCTTTGTCTCGTCCACCCAATACCCCATTAACTCCTCCAAACTGGTTACGGTGGAAGGTTGTTGTGGCAGTGCAGCAATGTCGGCAGATCGAACGGTTAAACAGCCATGTGTGCGCCAGTACTCGTCCGACACGGTACAAACAGTTCTCATATGACCCGTGCCTCCACATGCAAAGCAAGGTGGCGCCCTGCTGAGACTGACATGGTGAATTAGAATCTTCGTATCCTCCCAGTCAATAAAATGTTGGTTCGTCAAGAATTCTGGACACTGTGTGCTGCGGAAAAGGATGTCCCAAGTATCGGTTTGGTTCATACTGTTGGTTCCAGACGGCTCTTGCCATGTCGTATACACCCCCGTAAAGTGTTTCTGGATATAGGCGTCGATGGCTCCTTCATCCAGGAATCTCGACAGGTTTAGGAGTCGGACATGAAAACGGTCCCTTGGATGCTCATTTTTAATACCATCAGCTCCAATCTGTCGGCCCCATGTTCGAGAGGCACGTAGATTGGGATCTGTGGGCATCTCCAATTCAGGAAGGTGGACGTTTTTAGGGGAAACTTTCGGTTGCGGAAGTTCAGGTATGTGAAGACCTTGGACCATTTAGTTGCTGTCTCCCTCGTGTAGAAGATCAGGTGGACGGCATGTCGACCTTTGTCGTAACACACTTGTTTCGCCTCTTTCAGCATTTCAACAACCAAATTGCTGTCCAAACCGCTGTTTCCAATTCCTAAAAGCATTTCACTGGTAAGTCGAGCCCGCGTTTGAAATTGCGGGTAAACCCTAAAGTTCGAAGTGAATTGCAGGATGAGGTCTCCTTCCACTTGAGCCCGGATTGTGTTTCGAATGACTCTGAAGGCTTTGTTGGAGCAAATTCGCTTAAGGAAGTCTGGAAACTGGGAGCAAAGAATACTTCCTTCCACTAGTCCTTTCACAATCGTTTGTTCTTGCTCCGTTGGTTTTCTCAGGTATCTTGGGAATCCGTATGGTTGCTCGCAGATAGCTCGAAGCTCAGCAATTTCCCCTGCCGAGTACGCACTTTGAAGAAATAGGTACTTTGAAGTTGAGTTGCCATTCATGTCCACATCGTCTGTTCCGTCGGTCAGTCGTACAGGCCTGCTCGACGCCCACGGATTAGCGGCTGCTCCCGGCTTGGCATGAACTTGTTTCTCTAGAACAACCAATGTTTCGCTGAGCGTATTTCGCGATTTGTAGATGGCTTCCGTTAGCGAGCGTAGACGGGATTTCCACTTTCTGACGTCTGCGGTCGGCGTTGCAATATCCACGAGAAACAAATTGAACATCTTTTCCATCTCATCCGTAGTCAGATCTGGGTATCTGCGACGTATGGGCGGAAGGGGGTAGCTTTCCTGCTCGTAAATACTTCTTCAAAGAGTTGTTGAATGAAATCAACGGCATTTTCCACTTCCAGAGCTTGAGATGTGGTCTTACCTTGCAACTCACTACGAAGGTATTCGTACATTTCCACGAAGGACAATTGTTCAGCTTGAGATTCATCGTACCGTGGTGGGTCCGACCCCGTTTCCATAGAATCGTTGTCGGATTCCATTGGTTCCTCTGGCGGTGGCTCCTGTCTCAGTGCCGTTCTGCCATGCTGGCCAATCGGCCTTTCAAATGTAGAGTCTGTTCGCTGCTCTAGTTGGCTCTCCTCCTGTCTGTCCACGGTGTTGTGCTGTGCACTGTCCGGTGGAGTATGCCCATCTTGCCGTTCTGGACCTGTTGCCTCGACTGGGGTCACGTGGGCCCCCTCCAGTCCTGTGATATCCTCGCTCCGGCGGCCATCCTGAGGAGGCCCCGTGTCAGGCGGCTCGGCCTGACCGTCCATTGCGTACGAAACTTCGGCTGCTGGAAGTGTCGTGCTTCGAATAGAGGGTCGTATACTAAGTTCAAGTCAGATGCTTAACGTGTCCTGTCGCTCCTGCTTTTTTGTGGTGCTCCACACCTTCTTCAAGAGAAGGCTCCCTCCAATCACGACGACGTGTCGTGGCTTGACGCTAAAATCGGAAGTGATTTTTAGCATGCGAATTCTGAGCCCACGATTCCTGGTGACAAAGTGCGCACTCGACATGAATCGGCGTTTCCTTGTCGTTTGGGGGAGCGATGGGATGCCGTTGACAAAAGTAATTCGGTTCCGATGGCAAGCTGCTCCATATTGCGGCGACCTGATTATGCTATTCAATGGGGACTCTGTTTTCACATTGCTGGTCGTCATGATGCCGAAGGAACCAATTGAATGGGTCGCAACCGTAAATTGATTATCCCAGAATCTGGGCCAGATCGCACGGTGCTCAAACTATCAAGGCATGTGAAGTAGACAGGGTTCACCCGGTGGACACGACACCGGAGTCTCCGATGAATTCTTCTCAGACTTAAACTTGTGAGCCATGACACAGGACGAAACGGATCGTCTTCTACGGCCTCGGTCTGTGGGTCAAGCTGTCCCCATTCCTGTGGTGGTGAGTGACCTAGCAACAACTTCTTCACTCCCAATTGCAGCATCTCCTACTGTTGTCCCTACAAGACGTCGTCTGTTGAAATGCCTTTTGCTCGGTGGTGCCTTCTACGCTTCGTTGTTGCTCTTCTGGTCAATGACGCACATGACTGCAGCCGATGGATCAGGGACTTCAAGCTCTTTCCGCTCGGCATTGGATGCTGTCGTACGTGAGGCCAAAGAACTACAGCTGATGCGGATGGAGTTCCTCTTGACGACAACAGGTAGTTTGGATGAAGAATCGGAGGTCCAGATAGCGACGCTTGTCCTCCAGTGCGTGAAGAAAAACCAACAGAGCAGGTGGAGAAAGCGGCTGAGAATGCATCTTCAATGGACCCTAAGGATGCAATCGCTAAGGCCGAAGAGCACGCGCGCTTGGTGAAAATGCTTCCTGCGGACAACAAGAAGCGTCGGTTGAAGTGTGTTGGTTGGCGTGCCACTGGTAGTTGCACGCCACATGGACCTCGAGAGCCCGAGAACGACAAGGGCTGCTATAATGTCGTGCCAAACTCGGCGTCGGGCTACTGCGAAGTCGAAGACCAAGATACAGGAGAGCTCTTCCGTGTGATGAAGCGCTACTGCTCAAGTCTGCGATTCGACGCTACTTTTCGCTGTAACGAGGCTCCTGGCTTTGTCAACTACCAATTGGAATCTGTCGAGGCTGCCGAGAAGGCTCTTGCTCCTGGGTTTGCTCTTCCTAACGTGGTCGAATCGACGAGCAAGCTCCGTGATGGAATTGTCATGGTAGTGTACCCCAAGCTGATTGCCAGTGCTTACGCCACGATTCGCGCACTTCGAACAGTTTTGGGTTGTCAACTACCAATCGAGATTTGGTATCGAGAACAAGAAATACGTCCTGGTTCCGAGGCGCTATCTCCGTTACTGGAGTTGGCCGACACAAGCGAGGCGGGTGAAATCTCTTTTCACAAGATCAACGATCACTGGGCTACTGGTTTTGGAGCGAAAGTGTTTGCCATTCACAACAGCTTCTTTGATCGGGTATTGTTCCTTGACGCTGACAACGTCCCTGCAAGAGACCCAAGTTTTTTGTTCGACTCGCCAGAGTTTGTCGACACTGGCGCTGTCTTCTGGCCAGACTTTTGGCATCCTGGCTACACAATATTCAATATTCATGGCCAATCGCTGGTTTGGGAGGTTCTCGGCACAACATTCATGAACTCGTTCGAGCAAGAAAGCGGCCAACTACTGATTGACCGCAGACGGCATGCGGCGCCACTGGAACTCGTGAAGTTCTACACCTTCCAACGGCCCAATCCGTTCACACGACTGAAGCTGGCGTACGGTGACAAGGATTTATTCCGTTTTGCGTGGATGAAACTTAATGTCCCGTTTCACATGATGCAGACGCCGCCTGCAGTGGCGGGCAAGGTCATCAACGGGACCTATTGTGGGATGACTATGGTACAGCACGATGCGAACGGCAGCGTATTATTCCTTCATCGCAACTCGAACAAACTGACTGGAGACGTAAAGCGCAAAATGATATACCATCGAGCCCAGGCAATGAAAAATGTTCGTGAGAAACTGCTCAAGGAAGGCATCAATGGTGTTCCTGACCAACAAGCGATCGATGATGAAGTTGCCAGGCTCAGTTTGACGCCTTCACCGACGTTAGAGCCCGTTGAACCGGACGGACTGCCAGACCCAGCAATGTGGACGCATTTGCTGTCATTCAACACCACCTCACGCCGAGGCTTTTATAAAATTCAGCCCTACCGCGCAACACCACAGTTCCCAGACTGGCAGCGATGTTACGGCCAGCGCGAACTGGGTAAGAATCAGCATTTTTACACCCAAGAGTTCGCGGACCTACCTTTCGCCGGTTGGAGACAAATATCCGCAAGTTTGCTCAGGAGGCTGAGCAGATTCGACAGCGCAGAGTTGACGCTCTTAGCTAGGTGAAAATGTTCCAGCCTAATTCGTGTGCATATAGCTATCCTGTGAATTGTTTGACAATTGTAACATCAGCAACGAAATACAGACGTTCACCAGCTGAAGATCTTCTCAGAATTTCTTGTTGGTGCTCCAGTCTCGTGCTTGGACAATGGGGCGACAACGATGATAGGGGATCACATCACTTGCAATGCACCACATACAACTGGCGTGCAGCTCTCGTCACGTCTTAGCACTCGCACTCATCTCGCTATATCCAGCAGGAGCTTGTCGAGTGACAACAACTCGTTAACATTTTCACTTTCGCTTATCCATCACTCGTAAAAGATCGAAAACTCATGAACCGCGAACACGAAGCATCTGAGCCCGAAACACCCGACCAACTTCTCTTTTGTGCCGGATTCGTCGCGACCACTTTTCCCCCAGTATACGACCACCACACCGCAAACTCACAGACGAAGTCTGAGGGCCTGGTTCTTTTGGGGTTTGATGGCCATTGGGGCAGTTTACGCAACGGCATTGATAGTGTGGTCTGTTAATCACCTTAATTTGCTGAGCTCCCCAATTACCACAGATAGCTTTGACTGGCGAACAACGAGTGGCTGGGTTTCTGATGCAGACGAAAGTGGCGAAGAAGAAGATGTGAGCGCTGATGAGCTTCTGTGGGGACAAGTTGCTTATAAAGACAATCTATTCCATTCTGACACTCGTCATGAATCGAGACCCAAACGGAGAAGGCATCAACGTTATACCCTCGTGGTCCCAGTCTCCCCTTGTGAATCGCAGCCGAAAAAAGTTATGGCCGACCGAAGATATTTACATAGCCGGGACGCCGAGCGGGGCTTCTCTCACTCCACAACCGCTGCGCAGGCGGCGAAGACTGTCGTATTGAAGTGCTTCTAACCACATGTAGTACGAGAACCCTTTGGTTTGTGGCCGTTTTCATGGTATCGTTAGCATACAGACTGTAAGTTATTGGTGGAAAAGAAGTACAACAAAGGGCGTTCCTGCATTTGCAGATCTTGGAAAGTTTTCTCCGACACATCGCTATGCTTGGCACCGATACTCGGTTTGGTATAACCGGGCCGTTGACTGTGCTGTTTCTGTCTCATAAGCTCAGAGAGAGCGAGACGTGACCCCTTTTTCAAGCGCACTTCAAGCTCTTAGTCGATATCCGGCTCGTGTCGCAAATATCTCGAGCTTTGACAAGTTGCCGAGAGCACTGCAGCCTGTCGACCTCCCAGGCGAATTATACCAAACGTGTGAGTCGGTGGTCGACGTGCACGATCTGCATGTTTGGTCACTGAACGCAGGACTACCGTCGTTGAGTGTGCACCTCGTCTCGAATGATGTCGAGACCGCGCTCCAGGCTGCTCAACGCTATCTCATTTCGGTCGGTATCATACATGCGACTATCCAAACGGAGAAGGCATCAACGTTATACCCTCGTGGTCCCAGTCTCCCCTTGTGAATCGCAGCCGAAAAAAGTTATGGCCGACCGAAGATATTTACATAGCCGGGACGCCGAGCGGGGGCTTCTCTCACTCCACAACCGCTGCGCAGGCGGCGAAGACTGTCGTACTGAAGTGCTTCTAACCACATGTAGTACGAGAACCCTTTGGTTTGTGGCCGTTTTCATGGTATCGTTAGCATACAGACTGTAAGTTATTGGTGGAAAAGAAGTACAACAAAGGGCGTTTCTGCATTTGCAGATCTTGGAAAGTTTTCTCCGACACATCGCTATGCTTGGCACCGATACTCGGTTTGGTATAATTCGCCTGGGAGGTCGACAGGCTGCAGTGCTCTCGGCAACTTGTCAAAGCTCGAGATATTTGCGACACGAGCCGGATATCGACTAAGAGCTTGAAGTGCGCTTGAAAAAGGGGTCACGTCTCGCTCTCTCTGAGCTTATGAGACAGAAACAGCACAGTCAACGGCCCGGTTATACCAAACCGAGTATCGGTGCCAAGCATAGCGATGTGTCGGAGAAAACTTTCCAAGATCTGCAAATGCAGGAACGCCCTTTGTTGTACTTCTTTTCCACCAATAACTTACAGTCTGTATGCTAACGATACCATGAAAACGGCCACAAACCAAAGGGTTCTCGTACTACATGTGGTTAGAAGCACTTCAGTACGACAGTCTTCGCCGCCTGCGCAGCGCTTCCATGTTGTCTACCCGAGCCATTTGCCCGTCAACTGGTAGAGCCAACCGTACAACAAGAAAATATCACTGCAGGCACTTCGCAATTTACTTTGCCCCACACAAGCCACCGTACCCTCCTCGAAGGTCTCCAACTCCCAAGACAACTATGCGCGCGTACATCCTGTTGTTGGCCGTCGCAACAGCTCTTCTCGCAAGCGCCAGCGCTAACGCTGACCCAATCACTCCTGCGCAGCTCGCGTCGACCGGCTTCTTGTCTGCTGAGAGTGCTGGTAAAAGACTCCTGCGAACCGCCGACCTGCCTCTGGCGGACGTTGGAAATGATGGGGATGAAGAGGAGGATGAAGAGAGGGGTTTTACGCGTACTTTGGGCGACGCCAAAATCCTGCGCATGATCGCGAAAAACAAGAGTCCGGATGCAATTCTCACTAAGATGGGCGTGAAGCCTTCGTTCGTGACGCACGATGGCCAAAAGGTCTACAGTGCCTTCGACCCGGCCTACCAACGCTATGTTAACTTGCTCAAGCACTTCAACGACAACTACTAGACTATGGCTAGCTACTAGCTAGCGGTGGCACTCAAAGGCCGGACTTCGGAATTACTGGTGAGGTTCGAAGGTGGCACTATCCAGTAATGCATCCACCTTTTCATCCAATCTCAAATACACACAGTGGTTAACCGTCTTCTCCAACGCTCGTGTTTGCCTTCTCAGCAATAGGTCTGGAATAGGCAGTGAAGCAGCCGAGAAGGGGGCAAATGGGTCTGTACGAAACGCCAAACGAGGTAGCCTGCAACATCGTGGCTTACTCGTAGTCCGAGAGAGGCGGGCAGCTGCACACCAGGTGACGGTCACCGTGCACGTTGTCAACGCGCCCCACCGATGGCCAGTACGTCTTGTTCTTGCCGCCTTGGTGCCACGGAGCGGGGAACGCACCCTGTTCACGCGAGTACTTGCGGTCCCACTGAGCAGCCGTGACTTGGTCCACGGTATGCGGCGCGTGCTTGAGCGGCGAGTCGGCCACATCGATCACGCCCGTCGCGACGTCCTCAATCTCGCGGCGGATGATCGCCAAAGCCTCGCAGAAGCGGTCCATCTCAGCCTTGCTCTCACTCTCGGTAGGCTCGATCATGAGTGTGCCGGGCACAGGCCACGACATGGTAGGGCTGTGGAAGCCAAAGTCTTGTAGACGCTTGGCCACATCCTCCTCCACGATGCCAAAGTCCTTGAACGGGCGCATGTCGATGATGAACTCGTGCGCGCATGTACCATTGGCGCTGCGGAAGACAACCTCGTAGTGCTGCTCCAGCTTCTTCGCCATGTAGTTGGCGTTCAGAATGGCGGTGGACGTAGCCTGCTTAAGGCCTTCCTCGCCCAGCATGTTAATGTACATCCACGGAATCGGCAGGATACCGGCGCTACCAAAGGGTGATCCGCTGACAGCCGATTCCGTCTTCTTCACCGTGTGCTCGTCCTCGCCGCCCGTAGGCATTACCGAGTGCCCCGGCAGGAACGGGGCCAAGTGGGCAGCCACACCGATGGAACCAACACCAGGGCCGCCACCACCGTGAGGAATGCAGAATGTCTTGTGCAGGTTCAGATGGCACACATCGGCGCCAATACCCCCAGGGTTGCAAAGAGCAACCTGGGCGTTCATGTTAGCGCCGTCCATGTAGACCTGAGCACCGTGCGAGTGGATGAGCTCAACCATATCCTTGATACCCGGCTCGAACACACCGAAGGTTGACGGGTACGTGATCATGAAAGCACTCAAGTTGTCCGAGTGTTCAGCGGCCTTGGCAGCCAGATCCTCTCGGTCCACGTTACCATTTTCATCCGACTTCACGACCACAACCTTCATACCGGCCATGACAGCACTGGCGGGGTTCGTGCCGTGCGCAGACACTGGGATGAGGCACACGTTGCGGTGGCCCTGCCCAATAGAACGCTGGTAGTTGCGAATCGTCAGAAGACCAGCGTACTCGCCCTGAGCACCACTCTGGGGCTGCGTAGACACCGCGCTGAAGCCCGTGATAACAGCAAGAGAGTGGTTCAGCGACTCGATAAGTTCGCGGTAACCCGCACTCTGGTCCTCAGGCACGAACGGGTGAACGTTGGTGAACTCAGGCCACGTGATAGGAGCCAGCTCCGAGACGGCGTTAAGCTTCATGGTACAGCTACCTAGCGAAATCATGGAGCGGTTGAGCGCCAGATCCTTGTCTTCTAACTGTTTCAGGTAGCGCATGAGCTCCGTCTCCGAGCGGTACTTGTGGAAGATGGTGTGCTCCAGGTACGGCGACGTACGACGCAAACCCTCTGGAATGCTCTTCTGCTGAATCTCCTGCGCGCGGGCCTCCAGGGCATCGCCCAGGTCCTTGGGTACATCACTTTCAGTAGCTCCGAACGCCAGCAACAGCTTTTTCAGGTCCTCTAGGTCGACGCTCTCGCCCATGGACACACCAACGCGCTTGTCGTCAATGACGCGCACGTTCACACCGCGCTTCGTGGCTTCGGTCGCCACATTCGCGGCCGACTTACCCGACTGCGACACATCGATCTCCAGCGTGTCGAAGAACGCATCGTTCACCAGCTTGCAGTTGGGCGCGAATTTCTCCAGTCCTGCAGCCAGCGTCGCGGCGTACAGGTTAGCACGCGTAGCAATGGCGTTCAGACCGTCGGGGCCGTGGTAGATCGCGTACGCCGCAGCCATGTTGGCCAGCAGCGCCTGCGCCGTGCAAATGTTGCTCGTGGCCTTGTCACGACGAATGTGCTGCTCACGCGTCTGCATAGCCATACGCACAGCAGGCTCTCCGCGCGCGTCCACCGACACGCCGATGATGCGGCCAGGCATCCTGCGGTGGTACTTCTTGGTGGTGGCCAAGAAGGCGGCGTGCGGGCCGCCGAACATCATGGGGACGCCAAAGCGCTGGGCCGAGCCCAGAGCAATGTCCGCGCCCCACTCGCCAGGCGGCGTGAGCTGCGTCAGACTCAGCGGGTCCGTGGCCACCGCCACCACGAGCTTAGACTTGTGCGCGTCCTTCACGAACTCACGGTAGTCGTCCACAGCTCCGAACGTGTTCGGGTACTGCAGCAGCACGCCGCTGTAGTTCTGATCCTCGAGGTCCAAGTCCGTCTTGGGGTTGCCCACCACGAGCTCAATGCCCACGTTCTCGGCGCGCGTCTGCATCATGCCGATGGCCTGCGGGTGAGCGTCCTGGTCCACGAAGAACTTGGCGCGTTTGCCGTTAAAGTTGCCGTGGGACAGCGCCATGGCTTCGGCGGCGGCCGTGGCCTCGTCCAGCAGCGACGCGTTGGCGAACTCGAGCCCCGTGAGGTCCAGGATCATGGTCTGGAAGTTGAGCAGCATCTCGAGGCGGCCCTGGGACACCTCGGCCTGGTACGGCGTGTACGACGTGTATCAGCCCAGGTTCTCGAGCAGGTTGCGCGTGATGGGCGCGGGCGTGAGCGTGTCGTGGAAGCCCATGCCGATGAACGACTTGAGCGTCTGGTTCTTCTGCGCCACGGCCTTGAGCTTGGCCAGCGCCTCGCTCTCGCTGAGCGGCGGCGGCAGCTCCAGCGGCGCGCTCAGGCGGATCTCGGCCGGCACTGTGGCGGCCACCAACGCCTCGACGCTGTCGAAGCCCACGGTGGCCAGCATGGCCTGGCGGTCCTTGGCGGACGAGACGCCCAGGTGGCGGTGCAGGAAGGCGTCGGCAGGCGCGTAGGCCGCGCTGGACATGGCGCGCGCCAGCGTCAGGCGGCGGACGGACAGGACGCGCTGGAGCAACATGCGGACGTGGCGGCTTGGCGGCAAATGCGCGAGTGAGTGACGCCCAGCCAAAGGCCGAGGATCTTATTGGTGTGACGCTTGTGGTGTAAAACGAGGTGCAAATCTATTTGGCCGGATCTGTGGCGTCCAATCGAGGTGGCAGCGGTAAACACGGCCACTTCAAGTGCAGTACTGTGGTGGGGAGAGATGGATAAGATAACGGAGGGAGAATGGATTCTGACATGGGCGTTGTATTGAATGGTACGGTGATGAGAGTGCGATTGGGGAGGGTATAAGATGCTGTAATTGGGAAGCTGATTGATCTGGTGGCGATTCAAAACCTTCTGCCTCACATGCACCATACTTTATCGGTATCCGACCTGAAAACCAAGAAACACGAAGCTGAAGTCCACGCACGTTCGGTCAAGATTCTACCACTAAACGAAACAAGTCAGAGACGCTTCCGCTCTGTTGGATGGCGAGCTACTGATGATTGTAGCCCAAAAGGCCCCCGCAATCCTGAGCGGGACGAACCATGCACAAAATTTGTTCCTTTTGGTGAGGCTGGCTACTGTGAATTCAAGACAAGGATTCTGGTGAGCGCTTTCGTGTGTTGCGGCGTCACTGCAATAGTCTCAAGTCTGGTGCTCTTTTCCGCTGTTTCGAGGCAACAAGTCTCGCCAACTTCCCGTTGGAAGCTATGAAGGCTGTTGAATCTGCACAAGTGCCAGGTTTCACAATTCCGAAAGGACCGGTACCGTACCGATCAACGCGACGGAATTGTTATGGCTGTCTATCCACGGTTACTTGCAAGTGCATTTGCTACTGTACGCACATTGCGAGACGTGCTTGGGTGTCGTTTACCAATTGAAATTTGGTTTCGACCAGTAGAGCTACAGAGAACCCCCGCAGTTCTTCAGATTCTCCATCATTGCAGAAGCAGATAACGCAGGTGGAATTACGCTCAACGAAATCAACGATCCTTGGGCAACAGGTTTCAACGCCAAGGTATTTGCCATTTACAACAGTTTTTTCGAGCGAGCACTTTTCCTGGACGCCGACAACGTGCCCGTGCGTGACCCAACCTTTTTATTCGAGTCGCCAGAGTTTGTGAACACAGGAGCAGTGTTTTGGCCAGATTTCTGGCATCCCGACTACACCATCTTCAATATCCACAACCAGTCACTCGTGTGGGAGGTGCTCGGAACACCGTTCGTTGATATGTTCGAGCAGGAAAGTGGGCAGGTCCTGATAGACCGACATCGCCATGCTGTATCACTCGAGTTTGTGCACTTTTACGCATTTCTTCGACCCAACCACTTCAAGCGCCTTAACATCGCATACGGCGACAAGGACCTCTTTCGGTTTGCATGGCTCAAACTCGGCGCCGACTTTCACATGGTCCAAACACCTCCTGCTCTCGCTGGCAAGGTAATTAACGAGTCCTTTTGTGGAATGACTATGGTGCAGCATGATCCACATGGAGAAGTGCTCTTCTTGCACGGCAACTCGCACAAACTCACAGGTGCAGTCAAGCGCGCCTACGTCAATGTCAGAGAAGCAGCAAAACAACGAGCAACAGAAAAGCTCAGACAGCAAGATCCGAACGGAAGAAGTTACTCAATGGGAAAGGAAATTGAGGCAGAGCTGGGTGCTGGAACACCGGCACCAACACTATGGGCACCAGAACCGGACGGGTACCCTGACGCCGCAATATGGACCCACTTGCTAACTTTCCGCAACACTTCCAGCCGTGACCGCTACATCATCAATGGTTTCCATGCTGATCCAGAGTTTCCAAAGTGGCAAAACTGCTACGGACAACAGAAATTCGGTTCCAACCCACACTTTTACACTCAAGAGACCAACTTCGCTGGACTAGAAACACAGTTACGCCGCTTTGCTGCGGAGGTTGCGAAACTGTACCACGATAAGACAGAAGACTTGAAGGAATCCGAGTCAGAGATGCAACAATCTCAATAGATTACTGGTACTGCAATACTCTGTATCATTGTGGGCAATAATTCAAGTTCCTTCCTTCAGTGTTATATATTTGCACCCAGAGCCAAGCCCTGGTACACTTTCAATATTGGCGTTTTGTAGGCCCAACAACAATCCCTGCTTAAGCTTGCAATCTGGATACCATTTCTTCATTTGCGAGTTTTTCTCTTTTTCCGCCGAGGGTTGCTACCGGTGGCTCGTCGGTGAATAGCTCCACGCTCTCTTTGCTTTGTAGTTTCTCCATTCCAACGTTTAGCCCGAGTAAGGATTAGCATGAATCCCGGGATTGAAATCATAACGATTGCCCCATGGACAAGACCAGGAGTTGTCAGTTCCTCCGGGCTGTTCTCGTCTTGAACAAAGGCGTCTTCCGTATCGACAGATTCCAGCTCGCACATCTGACGCCACTCGCGCGTCTCCCTAAACGCCTTATAGTTCATATCGTCACTTCCTTCGGGAGGAAAAACTGCAATGGCGTCTGTCAGTCGGCCGACGAAAGCTTGGGGCGTAAACTCCTCGATCGTGCCCTCGGTGCGTGTCCACTGCTGCATCAAGAACTCGCGCCAGTTCCTACCCGACCCTGACCCGTTCTCTCCTCCATCCAGCGGAGAGTGGGTAGCAGTAACTTTGTAGAGGAAGAGGAAGACCGAATTGGTACAGTCAAAGACGCGACTGGCTTTGCCCTCCACGTACTGTTGGAACTGCGCGCGCTTGCCGTTGAGAGGGTCCAAGAACACGTCCAGCACAGGCAGAGCAGCGTCATCCAATGCTTGGACATTATCCAAAACAAAGAGGCTGCGCTCGGGGCAGGCTCGTAGTGGCGTGGCCAGAGCAGAACGCAACGTCTGCTTCATGTCGTAGTTGGAGGCTCGCGAGGGCTCGAGAAGCTCTTGGAAGTCGACTTTCTGCACTGTGTGGGGCGAGCGGCTGCCACCGAAGAGAGACGAGGCGATGGCTCCTGCAGAGGCGTGCAGCAGGTCACTGGAGTTGGAGAAGAGCACGAGTGCCAGCGGCTGGCGGCGGTCGAACTCGTTGGCGACGAAACGCTCGGTGAGCGTCGAAAGCGCAGAAGTGGAGACGCTGGGGCCCAGACACTTGGACATGTGCGACTCTAGGCGAGAGAGCAGATCGTCCTGGGAGAAGTGGGCGCATTGCTGCCCCAGGGCGAGCGGCAGCAGCAGCAGCAGCAGCAGGAGGAGCCAACGCAGCAGCATCGACGCCAGCGGAGCGAGTATCAAAGTAACGATTCCTAAAACGGCCATGTGAGTTCGTACTTAGTCGAGGGCAACTGTCGTTTTGTCCGGCGTAGCGCTTGATGTAGAAACAAATGGGCACTTTATTAGTAAATAACGTCTAGAAACACTTCTATGGTTGATGACCCCGTAGTTGATGCGGGATCTAAACCACTACACCCATGCGACCTTGCGCTTGCGCCATGAGGAGAGCGGCTTCGTGAGCATAGTCGATCAGCTCCTGCTCGAGATTGGCAAAGGGCAGGTCCTCAAACTTGGTCAAGTTGAAGTTGCCCACGAAATTGAGTTCTGCACCGTAGCATGACTCGAACTCTTTGAAAAGCACGCCGCTTGGCTGGATGCCGATCTGATACTTTTTCTTGATGTCATCGTAGCTCATCATGCGCTGCACTGCTGTACGATTAGCTGGGAACATGATGTCTTCGCCGTCGCCAACAGACACTTCTTGCTCCCACTTGAACGTCTGCAAGTGGGTCCAGTACTTTGGGTCGAACTTGTCAACTTTGCCATCGAGCTTCTTGGCGTTTCGGTGCAAAAACAGCACGTTGCCGTCGATATCAAATTGGACCATTGTCATACCACAGAACTGCTTCTTATACGTGCCGCGCTCCGTACCCGCAGCTGCAGGGGAAACGGCATCATGTAATACGGCGTATGTGTCTTCATCCAGGCTAACCGAAACAGATCCTTATCACCATGAGCCAACACCAGTCGTTCAAAGTGGCTAGGCCTATGATACGCAAAAAACATTAGCACCTCGAGTGCAATCGCGGCCCGCTTCCGGTTAATAAGAATTTGGCCGCTTTCTTGCTCGAACATGTCAACAAAAGGCAGATCCACAAGCTCCCACAGCAGCGATTCGTGCTGAATGTTGAAGATCGTCTTCTCGGGGTGCCAAAAGTCCGGCCAGAAAATAGCGCCGTGATCTTGGAATTCTTGGCTTTCAAATAGAAAAGTTGGGTCCCGCACGGGAACATTGTCGGCGTCGAGAAACAACACATTTTCAAACTTGCTATGTTGTACAGCATGGATTTTGGTTGTAAAACCAGCAACGGTAGGGTCGACGATAGTTTCCACCGTCACGTTTGAGAATCGCTGTTGCAACATATCCAATGTCTTCCTCATGCTTGGTGTACGCACGACTTCCGGCTGAGATATCCATAGCTCGATAGGTAGAGTGCAATTATACGACCGCAGGACACTGATAGAAGCAAATACACTCGTCAGTAGCTTCGGATACACTACCATGACGATTCCATTGCCTGTGCCCATGTTGCCAAGCAGTTTTAAGGGCTCCGATCCATTCTGCGCTAAAGCATTTTCGTACACACTTTGAGCCATGAGTCCGAAATTCGCGAAATCGGCTGCCTCAGCGCACGAAAAAACCACGTGATCGCGCACACTCGAGCAATTGACCTGCATGACGCGGAACAATTCGCCAGTGTCCTCGTCCAGCACCTCACAGTAACCGGAAACACCACCCTGCGCAATCTGGTTGCATGCAAGGTCCGACTTCGGCTCACGTTTGCCGTACGGGTTACACTGCCCGGTTTGTCGCCAGCCCATGCACTTCAAGTTGTTGCGAATTTTCCGTGGTTGATGCAGCCGGATGTCCAGCGTACTCTCAGCGCGCTTGTCTTCTAATCGATCTTTCTCTTCGGCAATAAGCTTATCCGTGGCGCTGATAAGCAATTTCAACCGTTTCGTTTCCTCCTTTGCCTCCCGTTTAAGTCCTTCGAGGCGATCAACTTCGTGTTGGTACCCAACTACGTCCCACGAGTCGCGGTCCGATGCAGTGTTGCGCAGTCCGGACACTACTGCAGCATCATCCCCGGGCGTACTTTTACTTACAGGGAAAACGTGGAAGTATGGATTCGGCGGCTTCGTTTCGGGAAGATGCACTAAGTCGATGGCTTTACGAAATTCGTCAGAACGGCGAATGGGGGGCGGAGTATCATCGTGTGAGGGGGTAGCTGCTGGCACAGGGGTTTCAGTGGCCTCATTCTTGGCAGAATCCTCGACCTCCCACTTTTCTTGCGGAGCTTGCATCTCGGCTTCCGCCTGGTTGGGGTCTTTCACTGAGTCACCACTTTCTGTATTGGTGTCTCTCAGAACCTTCATATCATCAGGCTCGGAAGTTGCGTCCTCAACAGTTATGTCTTTTGCGTTCGCGTCCAGCACAACCACGTCTTGTTGGCGCGTAGGGATCACTGCGTCGGTATTCGGAAAAGTTTGCTTCTCTGTCACGGTCACTGTAAAACTTGGCGTAGCAAGTGGACCCGCCGATAAAGCTGTTGTTGTAGGCAACTCAGTGGTACCAACAGGCCGTCCCACCCCATCTGATACTGCCGGGGCATGCTCGTCTTCACGCGCGTCAACATCCAATGCACCCTCGTGCTCTAGCTCCTGTTCCAGTTCTCGACCTGCCTCTGCTTCTCCTTCCTCTGGGTCCTGCACAGGCCAGCCTTCCTCGGGCTCGTTCACGTCAGTTGCTGTCGTCTCGACCTTGATGGGGCCAGCTACCACCACCTTCTGCTGTTGTAACAACACTTGAGGGCGGTCTTGCAGCTCCTTTTGCTGCTGAGTAGGCGCTGGAGGCGACCAGCCCAAGACGAAGCCACCGACGACAGTGAGCGCGTAGAACCCCAGCACCACGTAGAACAAAAGCCACCAGTGCGCGCGCGAGTGGCCCCCGGATGCAGCGGCAGGTGCGATCGGAGCGGAGTCTGCAGCTTGCCGACTGTCGGTCGCGTAGGACGGAAGAGCGGACGACGCGGCGCGGCGCATGGGAGCAATTGCCTGGCGGATCAAATGGCGCAGTGAGTGCCGCCCCGTACGTGGCCGCCGCCCACTGCAAGCTGTGCTAGCCACATCATGGGGAAAGTGCGAGAGAGGAGCAGCGGCCGATCATTCGCCAAAACCGATTTGCAGCGGAATTTCAGCCACTGAACACGCGCCCTAGCCCCTTTCTGAGCCACGGCTGTTGCTTGCGATTTGACTCGATTGAACAACGTGTTCAAGTCGCTCTGAGAGTGATCCACACGCTGTGTCGAAGACCGCCCTTCCTCCATGTAAAGCTATCCAACACGGCCACCGCCAACGGCTTGGATAGGCGACCAAGCACTCGGATCTGCGAAGACGCGGTTTAACGCGGCGAACCAAGCATCCAGCAATCGTGTCCGATGTGCGCTGTAATGGCATCTGTCGAGCGAACGAACTGAGCCTTCACAAGCAAAATCATCCAGGTTGCTTCAAAATCAGCGCAGGTTGCCACTCGCGGCACCGCACTGCTTCATTTGCGTCAAATGCATCTATAGTTTGTCCAGTTAAATATCCGAAATGTGCTCCGTCAGGTTCTCCTTCGCGGGCTGCGTCGTCCCAGCGGGTTGCTCATTGCTCGGCTTCCGACCAGTTTGAAGATCCACACCGCTCCGAACGCGATGCATTTCGCTTCGTGCAGGGCTCGCAGCGGGCACTGCATCTGCGCCGCCCTCTTTCTCCGAGTGCCGAAGCGCAGCGGTTGGGTGAGGTTGAGCACTCGCAGTCTGCTTCTTCGAAACAGAGGAGGCGTTCAAAATCACCTGCTGTGGCTTACGAGTTTCAAGGTGCGACTCGCTCAGTTTAGCTTGCCCCTCGTGTGCAGTAGCCAGCTTCAGCTCCGGCTCGTCAGTCTCGTTTTGAGTTTGGTTGTTGTCGTCAGCTGGGGCTGTTGGGGCGTCCTCGCCCTGGTCGTCGGGGTGCACAGCATCTCCTGGCACGTCATGTTGCGCTCTGTGTGCAACTTGGTGCATTGCCTCCACCGCCGTCTCTGGTTGTCCGAGTGGCTCTGTCGCTTGTGCCTCTTCCTCAGTTTCTGCAGTCACGATCACTTCAGCTTCAGGTGGTACAGTGTCAGCCTCGGCTACTTCCGTCGCAGGGTCGTCCTGCAGCTGCTGCTCTTCCGTGGCGTCCTCCACCTTCGTACTAAGCATCGGTGCCTCCGTCGCCTCCGCCTTCTTGGCGTCTACCGCTCTACCCACGCGCATGTGTCCTCTGCCACGTGGCCTCAGTGAGTGTACGAAGAAGCTCTGACTGTTCTGCTCGGAGCCCACCACTCGACCGAGGCTGGCAATGTCGTCCGCGAAGTAGATGGCGCCGAAGTACAGCAGGACGCACAGTACGAAGCACGCGCGCAACTGCAGCGAGCTGATCTTGCGCGACCGGTCGCCTGGGGCGTAGCGCTTGGTGATAACTCGCTGGGCGTGCTGATGCGTCTCATGAAGCGAGTATCCCACTGCGCGACCGCTAGCGCGCGACGTCGGGATGCGCACGTACTGCGGGGCCGCGTCCACCACGCCGCGCTGCTTGCGGTGGAGTGCCATCGATCGTGAACTGAACCGCTTGGCCGGATTCGGCCTTTTCTGGAGTACTTGCTGGAATGTACGCTAAAATTAGGGAAAACCTGCTGAACAGAGTACAAATCCTGTCTTATGGAATGTGTCCTCACGCTGCGGATCAGATGGTAAACAAACTTCAATGCACAATTTGCATTTGGCATTTGACAAGAACAGTATAATTCCAAACTTAATCGGCAAGAACACTATAATCGGATGGTGACAGCAGGTTACCACCAGCAACATTATCCCGCCAGTACAAGTAAGGTTAGCACTACTGGTTGTGGCGAAACAAAACGCTCTAAGGCCCCCGCTTCTGGCATTCGCAACCAGGCATTTCGAAAGAATTCTAATGGTGAGGAGTTGGTGGTCAAATGAATGGTGGCCGTCTCCTCGCGGTGCACCATGTTTAGCTTCCACAGGACTTCCACACGTCTCGGCATGAACAGGGTATTCCTCTGCTGGGTTTACCAAGAGAATTAATGCACGTCGAAGAGTGTTGGGGTCTCCAGGTCCAAGTGCCGGGCGGGGTAGTATGCAATGGCATCTCCAGCACAAAGCTCTTCGTAGGGAAGCTCCGATCCCAAGTTGGGATACCTGGGATTCCCAACCATACTTTACAGACTACAGTAGCTTCTAATTAGCGACGCGACTAGCAACTTAATACTGAATTTACGCTTTGTCGACCAAGGAGAAATACTTGATTAGGGTGCTGTTGATGACCACGCCTCCGAAACAGGAGAACCACTAGCCAAGCGATGCTAATGCAGCGGTTGGACGAGTGACTGGACTCTCGGCGAGTACATGTAGCTCATGGTCCTAATAAGTGGACGGGCAGCTTCTAACGGGCTCGACTATTTCTATCTCCCCCAGCCGCAACTATACTGCTCTTGTCGCTCCCAAAAGCATAATTATACTGGTCTTGTCGCGGCCAAAGGTGAGTTGCAACCTTTTACTGTTACTGGCGAGGAAATTACTGTTCTTGCCGATTAAGTTTGAAATTATACTGTTCTTGTCAAATGCCCATGTGCATTTGTGTTACGAGCGACGAGCAAAAATTCCATGCAAAGTTGCCTCTATGAGTCATGCAGTAAACTACAACTTCCGCTTCAGCGCTATCTATACACCTACAGTCGCGTTGAAAGTAGCGTTGGCTGCCACCACACCTTGTCCGAGCCACGAAGAGAGCACGTCGCCGAGCAGCGCACCATCCATGCTTGTAGCAGTTGCATAGCCCGCGGACTTGAGCCAAACGTGCTGTTCACTGTCGACGTTGAACCGTGTCACGCTCGCGAACTGCTTGTGCGAGTTTAAGATCTGCGTCAGATTTCCGTAGAACTCGCCAGCATCCAACAAGGTCGTGAACGGGTAGCCCGAGATGCCCAACCGTACCAGCTCGTAAAACTTCCGTTGAGTGCGATCCGCGTTGCTGTCAATGAACAACCACTCGCTCTCGGGGATCTCTTTAATCAGTGCGTCGACCATAGCTGTGGCTGTGGCTGTCTTTGCCTTGCATTCTGCAGCCATAGATTCGGGAAAGCTGAGGTCCAGATCACACCCGCCGTAGAAGTTGATGAGCGAACTCGCAGACGACTTGTGCTCTGGAAATACACCGACATAACTGTCTGCTAGAACCTGAAACTTTGTCGACTTTTGCGGCACCTGCCACATTTCGGCTACGCGAGCTGACCAAAGCTGCGCGCCAAGTGACCCCGCGCTGTAGCCACCGATGACGAGCTGCTCCGGGTCGGGGAAGTTTTCGAGTGCCCACTCAAGCACAGCGTTGGCATTATTGTAGCCGTTCATGTACATGCCTGCGGTTCTGACCCAGGCACTGCTTGTTGCCGAGTGCTTGGTTGTACGCACTCTCGAACGGTTCCAGGTGCTGGTTTCCAACGAAGAGATCCCCGGTGCAGTACGGGAGGAAGACGATGTTCCAGTCGTTGAAGGGGTTGCCCTCAGCACCTCGATCCATGATACCGCTGTTGTCAACCTTGGCAGTCGTTGTAATAAGTGGATTGGCTCCAAGTTGGCACTGTAACGCAAAATTGCATGTGAACTTGTCGACACAGGCGCCTCCTCCTTGGAAGTACAGTAGGACCTTAGACTTGTCTTGGTTTTCGTTCGGGAACACTTGAAAAAAATACGTTGAGCTGGATTCGAACGTCGTGGTATTATCAGAGTAGTCGTCATACGCACAGCGTGTATTGCCTCCGGGGTAAATGAGAGCGCTGCCATCTTCGGTCGATGCATTGAGTGAGTCGACAGCGCACTTCTCTGTAGGGCCAAACGTGCAGCTGTTGCCTCCAGCAGCGTAGGTAAGAAGCGCTGGAAGAGTCAAAAGCGGTAGCGCGAGTCTGGACACGAACATGTCGGAGATGGAAGTGATGAGCGAGCAACTTGCAGAATGAGCGTGTGTCGTTGCTGCGGCTTCCTCCTGGAGTGGGTACTGTACTGCAATGCGTGCCGCTTCATCATCATGTTTCCACTGGGTATGGCTCGTCGAAGATGGAGAAATGGCTCCTCTGTGTCGGTCCTGGTTTCTCCGAACAATCGGAAACGTTACGTCCTGCACGCTTGGAGCTGTCTCTACGAGACTCTCTTGGCTGATGGCGACGTTGGTATTGTGAAAGCCACCTTGTTTGTCCTTTTTTTTTGCAAATCGATCGCTTTAGAACCGAATTAGGCTCTATATAAATAGAGCCCCGTTTTATTATATATATAAACAAAGCGTCACTATGATTTACTGTACACCCAACCCTCTCTCTTTGCTGTCGATTAATAGTCAAATCGCTCAGAATGCCCAGCTTCACCTAGGCATTCCGAGGCTCCGCTGTTTATATAAACAGAAGCAGTTTGGATGTTAGCATTGTAGATAGAAATGGCTCGTAAATTAAAATCAAAACGTGTTGCTGCGCATATCTAAGCATTCAAGTGGCTTCTACTGAGCTAGAACTCGCTCGTTATTCACTTTCTTCTATGGCTATCGGCCGTTTATATAGATAAGCTAGCACTGTTGGAAAGACCGAGATTTGCATTTGGACGTTCTACAACCCGAGGTGCGATTTAAAGTTTTTCCTACCCTTTTTTAGCTGATTACTGCCCGTCCTTCTCGGGCTTAATGGACTGGACATAATGATCGGGTTTCACAATACTTGTTGTCGATAATTGGGACTAACAGTTCATGCAGTGTACTGGTAATAAAGTACATCCACGAGACCATCTGTCAGAATCTCCGTTCTGAACGGTATCGCCACACCGTCCACCGTTGTCAGTTGTGAGTTTGTAATTGACAAGCTCACAATAGGGGAGGTGTCGAACCTTGCAAAAAACGTGCTCAAGTTGTGGCCCACTTTTTGCTTAATTTCTCGATGCTTTTTGTTTTACTCTGAAACAAGCCACCTCCGGAGGTGGCTTGTTTCAGAGTTAAGGGCTCATTTCGGAAATGAGCAATTCTCTAACTTCAAGTTCTATTTCCCTTGTCTCCTCTACTTCCGTTGGGAGCTTCATTTTCACGTAAGGATGCCCTTGCGCGACGAATCTGCATCAACGACCAACATGGCGCTTGAGGAACAGGAGCATGCAAGCGGTGGCGGAGGCTGGTCGTGACGATAGCGGAGAAGAGGAGATGACGAAGAAGATGGAGTTGACGAGGTCTATTGTAACGGGGTCCCACGAAGAGTGCCCTGTCACTAAGTGGAGGTCCTGTGGTGTGGACTCACCACAGCCACGTCACTCACATCATGGCTACATGCCCTCAAAACCAACCAATAGGATAAATCTAGGAAACTCTATAGGTGACTTGCATTTTGTATGTAGATGGATTTAGAAACACCTATAAATATAGTCAGTCTTAAATCTACCCTCTTATTGGTAAATCGTCCCCTTTGGCCAGGGACCCGTGAACTGCCGTTCACAGAGAGTTTGTATACTCTCGGAAGTCAAGCTTCCTCTAGCGCAAGGTACCGTGTGACCCGTCACACTTGGTAGCACTTGTAGTCAATCCACGCCTACGCGGGTAGACTGCCTGAACCTCAAGCGTTCTGGTCAACATGGACCGGAATGAGTTTCCTCATTTGAACGACTCGCAGTTCGAGTCCGTTCGAAAGATGGCAGGCATCTTCGGTATGGAAGCTCTGCAGAGCTTGGTGGCATCAACGCCGGCCGAGCAGGTCGAACGCGTGAACGTGGGTTGACATGTATGAGCGAGGACTCATTGAGCATGTCCGGGGAACCTTTCAGGCTCTTGCGGTTGAGTCCAAGCCGACCCAACCTAAGCCGCTGCGGCTTAAGGTGAACCCATACGAGGGGAAGGAAGGAGAGAACCTTCACTTCTGGGTTCGGGAGGTAGAGCTCGCCATGGACGCAGCTCTAGTCTCGAGCAAACGGCTCAGAGTGGCGTTCGCACTCTCCAACCTTAGCGGTCGTGCTAAGAGTTGGGCGTACACGCGCGAAGCCACTACGCCGGGATGTTTTGCATCTTGGGCTCAGCTGTGTGAACAGCTTCTAGCCGCGTTCCTCCCGGCGAACTATGAGTATCGCCAGCGCTCACGCTTTCTCTCGTGTAAACAAGAGAAGCGTGAGCTGCACGAGTACATCCAGGAGATGCGTGAGCTTACCGCATCTCTAGTGGGAAACCCACTCCATGAACACATCAAAGTGACGGTGTTCATGGACGGCCTCCGGGTGGGGCCCGCTCGCACGCAGCTGTTCCGGGTGCAATATGGCACCCTTGAGGAGGCGATTCAGATCGCGCTCCAGGAAGAGTACAGCCATCGCCAGGCTCGTACGCCGGCCTCAGCATGGCCAGGGAACTCCGCACCGGGTAAGAACCGGGCGAGTCCTAGCGGACCAGTTCCAATGGAGCTCGGGTCCGCGGAGCAGCAGGACATCCGCTGCTACGGCGGAGGCCGGCTGGGTCACATGAAACGTGCCTGCCCCGCCGGAGGACAACCCAGGCGGTTTCCTCCTAGACCACCTAGCGCTCAAGGATCGCTGGCAAAAGCTGCGATCCCGAGGCCAGGGAAACGCAGGCAAACAGTAGGGGCGGGGCGCCCTACTGGGGAAGATCTAAGTCTTCATGAGCGGTGCGCGGGTGGCGCGCACCATGGAGACTTAGCCCCTGAGAGTCTGTGCACTCTCGAATCGGCGAAGGGCAGCGGAGGGCTGCTTGTAGTACCTGCAGGTGTACGAGGATACGGATTTCCGTTCCGTGTCCTGATTGACTCTGGGGCGTCAAAGAACTTTGCACGCCGCCAGACAGTTGCTCGCAACGGCAACAAGTTGGCCGATACTCTGAGAGAGAGAGAGAGCAAAGGCAACGGGACAGTATCTGTCAGACTGGCCGACGGGAAGGTGATAACCATCCCTAAGATCCACATGGATCTTGCTGTGAAGTTCGACGACTTCGACAGCTCGGAACAGTTCACTGTTCTTGAGATGGAGTCGTACGACTTGATCCTGGGCATGCCCTGGCTCGAGAAGTACGAGCCCTGGATAGACTGGCGCGTCAAAGCGATTGGCGCTAGCCGGCCTGCAATGTCCGACAGAGCATTGGTGAGTCATGTTCCCACCTCTGTCAGGACCTGGGCCACCCGAAAGGGGCGCCGGGTTGCCGAAGCATCCAGGGAGTACTTGGGAGTCGTCGATGTCTTGGACGACTCCATGAAAATGGCTGCAGCAGGAGATGCACCGGACCGAGCGCGGCAGTCCATTGCGGACAGCCCTCGGTCACCATCGGAGCCAAGACCGGTGGCCGAGGCTTCAAGGTGTCGACGCTGACGAGCGTCGACCAAGTGGGTAACATAGTTCCACACACGGTCGCCCAGACCTTAACTGAAGAGGAAGACGCGGAAGGCGCTTCCTGTGTGGGTAACAAAGTTCCACGCAGAGTTGTGAATGCTCCCGATGTCCCTATTGAGACATCACACGACGTGGGTAACGAAATTCCACGTCGCGGTCGCAGTCGACGACACCGTCGCCGCCGCAAGTCGAGTCTGAACGTTGTTCAGACTGAAGTCGCTCCCAGCGACTCGGAGCCCATGGCCCGGGCTCCTCAGACGCGGCCGGTCGAAGAGTGTTATCACATCTTCGGCGGCGTGACCTGTATGCCAGTCAAGGCATCAGGCATCCACTTGGAGCCGCTGCCTGAGGTGTCAGAATTGCTGAACCTCGACGAGATGGCGGCAGAATATTTTCTGGCCGACCTCAAGGCTGGCGAGATCGCTGAGCTGGTTCTCCTTAAGCCGGAGGCCGCTCTCGAGGAAATGAACTCCTCCTCTGTCCTGGACGAAGATGTCCTGGAAGAGACGAGGAAGCGACGCGAAGCGCGCTTGGGTTCTGAGATTCTCAAGAACCCCAAGGATCCGGTGGATCCATAGGTGAAGGAGTACGAGGATGTTGTGTCCAAGGACCCACCGTCACAACTCCCACCGGATCGAGGAGTTCGGCATGAGATTGATCTCGTGCCTGGCACAAAGTACTGTGTCACGAGGCAATGGCCTCTACCGCGCGAATAGTGCGAGGTCATTGATGCCTTCTTTGCCGCGAAGGCAAAGGCGGGCATGGTGCCGGAATCGAAGTCCCTGCACTCGACGCCTACCTTCTGCGTTCGGAAGCCGAACGGGAAGTGTCGTCTGGTTCACGCTTACAGCAAGCTGAATAGCGCTACGGTGCCGGCCCAGACACCAATCCCACGAAAGGATGTGTTGTTGAACAACATGGCCGGTTGCGAGCTGTACAGCGCGCTGGATCTGGTGGACGGATACTACCAGATCCTGATGCGTGAGAGCGACATCCCGCTCACAGCGGTGAGCACCCCAAGCGGTATGCTTTGGGAGTGGCTCGTCATGCCACAGGGCCTGTCCAATGCCCCAGCGACGTTCAATCGCTTGGTCACGCAGCTGTTCAGGCCGCTCAGTGCATTTGCACAGACGTACTTCGACGATATATTCGTCCATAGCCGTGCCGAGGATGGCAAGACGGCTATGGAGGTGCACATCGAGCACCTCCGTCGAGTGTTGGAGGTCATGAGAGCCAACAAGCTCTATGCCAACATCGACAAGTGCGTCTTCGCGTCACCAGAGATCAAGGTTCTCGGTTGCTTCGTCAGCAACGACGGTGTTCGGGCCAACTCGGAGAAGATCAGAGCCATCGTGGCTTGGCCCACGCCCAGATCCCAAAAGGATCTTCGGAAGTGGTTGGGCTTGGCCAACTACCTGCACAAGTACAGTGCGGGGTACGCGGGTCTGGCTAGACCCTTGTCAGACCTCCTGAAGAAGGACTCTGACTGGCACTGGGAGCGCCAACACCAGGATGCCTTTGATAGCATCAAGGCTAACCTCCAGCAGGCGCCAGTCCTGGCACTGCCGGACGAGACGAAGCCGTTCAGCGTCGTCTGCGATGCCTCCAACTACGCCATCGGTTGTGCATTGCTGCAGAACGACGCGGACGGACACGAACGAGTCATCTCGTTCCAGTCCAGGCAGCTCAAGGCTGCCCAACGGAACTACCCCGTTCACGACAAGGAGCTCCTTGCCATGAAGTACGCCCTTGTGAAGTTCCGGGTGCATCTTCTGGGCTCTAGGCCCTTTGTGATCTACACCGACCACGCATCCCTGCGAACGGCGACCAACTCGCCCCACTTATCGCAGCGGATGGTGAGGTGGCTGTCGTTCTTCGTGGAATACAACTTTCGCGTCGAGTACAAGCCGGGCAAGCTCAATGTGCTTGCCGATGCGTTGTCACGCAGGCCTGACTACGAGTTGGCCCACATTACGCGGGTGACAACAGATCTTTACGATCGGATACGCATGGCGTGTCGTGGCGACGAGTCTCTCGCGCCTCTGGTGCGGTTCATGGCCGCTGGGAAGGACACCAAGTCGTCGTGGCTCTCGCCGCGACAGCGCTCCCGGCTCCACCGATACGAGTGACAGGATGGCCTCCTCTACTATCGGGTGGAGCCCAATGAACCACCGCGAGTTGTCGTCCCGGACGACGAGGACATCAAGTTTGACATCCTCCAGGAGGCGCACGATGCGCCCTCCAGCGGGCATCTCGGCCGCGAGAAGACCTCCTTGTCGGTCTCGAAGGCCTTTTGGTGGGTCGCACGCTATGTCAAGACGTGCGAAACATGTCAGCGGGTGAAACCCGCGGGGCACGCCTTGGCCCCATTGCAGAGCTTGCCTATTCCGGCAGACTGCTGGAAGTCGATGAGTCTCGACTTCATCTTCGGCCTTCCGGCCGATGCACACGGCAATACCGGTATTTTGGTGTTCGTGTGCCGTCTGAGCAAGATGGCACACCTTGCTCCGGTGCCGGGCACGGTCACAGGTGAACATGCCGCTAGGCTGTTCGTAGACGGCGTCTTCCGCTATCATGGTCTGCCGGAGACGTTTGTCTCGGACCGTGACCCGCGGTTCACCGCTGCGTTCTGGAAAACGCTGTTCCAATTGCTTGGAACTAAGCTGCACATGTCCACAGCTGACCATCCTCAGACGGACGGTCAGACTGAGCGCGTCAATCGCGTGTTCGAAGACACTCTGCCCAGTGTCTGCGTGGGAGCTCCACGTACGTGGTCGGAGCAGCTCCCTGTTGTTGGGTTCGCACTCAACAACTCGGTGCACGCGTCCACCGGGTTCACGCCGTTCTACCTGAACGGCTTTCGTAAACCCCGGGTGCCCCTCACTTTGCGTGGCGGCACCGAAGACTCTATCTTAAGTGGAGGAGAGGCTCGGAAAGCCCTTTCCTCCCAGGTTGCTGAGTTGCAACCAGTTTCCTTGCGGAAACAAGTGGAGTCCTTCATGGACACACGGCTGAATGTCATCAGCAGGGTCCGCGACGCAATGGCGGCGGCCCAGGACAAACAAAAGGAGTACTCAGACAAACATGGAAGAGGAAACTTAAATGTGTTTAATGTGGGAGAGTTAGTCCTACTCGACACTAAGAACCTACCGCTTGACGCTGTCAGCTCTGTCGGCAGCAACAAGCTGAAGCATCGCTTCGTTGGCCCGTTCACAGTCCTGGCGAGGCATGGTGCAGCGTACACCATCGACCTGCCTAAGTCCATGAAGACGCACCCGACGTTCTACGTGGGGCGTCTCAAGCGGTATCACGATCCGCAGGGGCCGACTGCTCCCCAGGCGATCCATCCTCTATTCGCGAGGAGGAGGTGCCAGCTCCTGAAAGCGAGAAGGAGGCTCGGGCGCCGACGAACGACCCTGTCCGTAAGCCCAAGATTGGGAAACGGAAGACTCACGGCTCGAGTCATAAGCCGAAGGGGTCCCGTAAGCGGCTGGATAAGCCTGGTACGCGCCGTAGCCGTATGACGTCGCAAACGCAGGAGCGTGCGACTGGGCGTACGCCTGACCATGCGGTGGAGCGTACGCCGGACCAGACGGCTGCGGATGCGCATACGCCTGCACTCCCGGCCGTCTCTCCAGATCCCCAACAGCGATAGGCCTCGTTCATGTCGGACGAATGGGCCCGACGGTCCACCCGATCCTGGAACGCCGACACGTTCCGGCCCATCTGGGCCAGGCGGTCCTCAAGCCGTGCGAGGACCCCACGACTCCCAGACTCGGCAGCAGCAGCACCGCCAGTCCCGAGACCCAACGCGATCTCAAGGACAAGGACACGTTGTCGGAGGCGAGACACCTCTTCGTTCTCCGACGGAGGAACGGGCGGAACACTTGGGCGAGAGGAGCGCCGCGGCGACGGGCTCCTCAGAGGTTCCACGTACTCGAATTCATACGAGGGCACCTCCTCCGCTTTTGGACCGGAATGGAGAGACCCACTTCCATGTCGAACGAGTCGTCCGGGAGCGACGCTTCCGTGGCCAGTGCCAACTTCTTGTGAAGTGGCGATGCTACCCGGACTCCGAGAACTCGTGGGAGCCGATTGAACGGCTCCAGGCAGACTGCCCAAAGGCTGTCGCGATCTGGGAACAGAAGCGACAGACGGTTCGTAAGTAGTTCGGGGTTTCTTACCCGAACGCAGTACGGGCGTGGCCGCAAACAGTCCGTACCCACGCTCATCATGAGCGCTTGAAGCACCACGCTTCTGGAACTCCTTTGGCAGCAAACGTTTGCTGACCAAATGAGCGAACTCAATTCGGATATCGCGCTGGCCCAAGATGGAGGACAGCGTGCGTTCGTCCTTGAGCCCTCGAAGGTGCTCTTGTGAGTAGCCGCGGGAGGCTACCCACTGCCAGAAGAGGTCCTCACTGGCAAGCCAAGTGGTACACACCTCGGGTTGGACGCAAGGGTAACCCAAGACAGGAAAGAGACCCCCACGGTTCTCGGGCTTCTTTCGGCGGGTCGTGAAATCCTTCAAAGAGATTCGGTGTTGTGCAAGGAGCACACACCTGGTCGCCTCGATGTTCTCGGTGAACAAGGCGACCTTCAGTACCAAGGCGCGTTCGTAAGCGCCTTTGGAAGTGTGACCACCAATGAGTCCACGAGGAGCAACAAGTTGCTCCAAGTAAAGATCGGCCCCAGAGCCCTCCTCGGGTGGCCAGTATGACTGCGAGTGGGTGCCCCCGTCACCTACGGGTGCGGCACCGGGTGCCCTAGTACTCGCCGGGCAGCTGGGAAATCTTTCTGCTGCCGATCGAGATCGTTGGAGATCTCTTGGGGCTCGTAGACAGCACCCTCCTCCTCGTCAGACGACGGATTGAAGAGGTCGCGGCAGAGCCCTCCAGTCTCCATTGCCTCACGGCGTGGAGACCTCGAAGCATTGCGCTTCTTCGCGCGTTTGGCCTCCTCCGCTGAGGCCTTAGCGGCTTGAGCCCGCTCTACACCTTCGGCAAGCTTCGCTGGCGAACGAGGTTTCTCTTCCTCGTCACCGCCTACCGCAGGCGAACCCCTAGCGTCGTCGGCCGGGCTCTGTGGACGCTCCGGCGTCTTGTTCTCATGACCATCGTGGTCACTAGCGGGCGAACGCATGACGTCGTCGCTGTGCTCGCTGGGCAGGAGTGTTTGACCACCCTCGGAGTCCTCGGATAGCCCCAGGAACTCCTTCAAAAAAACAAAAGCCCTATCGTCACCGGGCTCCGGACTGTCGTCCCGGTGGACGAAGCGCGGGTTGAGTCGATCGTCCGGAGGGACATCCGGCGACCGACTGCGACGCGAGCTCGCGCTCGCTGGGCATGTCATCACGTGAGGTGACTGCCTCAGAGGCCGCACCGTCGGCCTCCTTCTTGAGGGACGAGCCTTTGCCGCGAGGCTTAGTGCTCTTAGCCCGCTGCTTCGCAGCAGCAGGCTTAGCGCGCGCTTTCGCGCTGCGAGATGCTCCAGACCGGGGCATGCTTGAAGAGCTCGACGTGGAGACCGAGAAGAAGAGCGCTGTGTCGCTCACGGGCTCTAACGAGAATGAGCCGCTGCGCGGTTCGCCGCCGCAGCAAGTCGATATCAATCGACGAAGAGTGAAAGAGTGTGACTCGCTTTCACTCGTCCTGATTGGTCGGTAAACCGAACCTAAGTGGGGGAGGATGTAACGGGGTCCCACGAAGAGTGCCCTGTCACTAAGTGGAGGTCCTGTGGTGTGGACTCACCACAGCCACGTCACTCACATCATGGCTACATGCCCTCAAAACCAACCAATAGGATAAATCTAGGAAACGCTATAGGTGACTTGCATTTTGTATGTAGATGGATTTAGAAACACCTATAAATATAGTCAGTCTTAAATCTACCCTCTTATTGGTAAATCGTCCCCTTTGGCCAGGGACCCGTGAACTGCCGTTCACAGAGAGTTTGTATGCAACCGCAAAGCGCATCGCCTGCGGCTGCGAAGCAGCCGCAGCATCTGCGCCGGGAACATTCATTAGCAGGGGTGACCTTCTACCCAATTCATATCACTGTGACACGATGTGACCGGGAATTTTTCCCGCAGGATCACCCGACTGATTCGCTGAGTGGCTGACTTTGGTTGAGTCCAGAGGAATCCAGTGAGAAGCCAACATGGGACATGAATGTGAGAGTATCCAAGCGTGGAGTCAGTGTGGATGTGGATGCAAGGTTAAGTAAAGGCCCACAGGTTTGGAGGTGTCGGCTGGATGAGGCCTCATCCAGTACGTATAAGAAAGCACCCAGTCCGAACCGCCGAGTCCTGTACGGTAGGAGAAGCCCGAAGGCGTAAAAGTGTGTTCAGTGAACGTATCCTGAGCACTACCTGCCCTGACTTGGCCGAAGAACCAGTTATTTCCCACCAGAAGACCCACGCACAAGACCTACATCGTCATGACACCCAAGAGATAGACTGAAACTGGATCGCGTGCAGTATCAACGGCGATGTTGCTCTGAATGAGTACCAAATGAGGTACTGCATGAAGACATACTGGATGAGGACCGCACTAAATGAGTTGCGCCATCCAGTATGATTCCGCCATGAATGAAGTTGTACTGCACCAGAGACCAAGGAACACCACAAGTCATTCTGAAAGAGTCCAAGTCGAGTGCAGACTAAATGAGCGAATATGTTCAGTTCGACGAATGGTCGCCAGGACATTGCGTTTCAACAGATCTGCTGCACAGACTGTCGTCATCAAGTGATGCGTGTACCCGCCTAAGAGTCGACGTCAACAGTCCCCATACTCAAACCAAGATAAATCAGGAGTATCCACAAAGGAGAAGCAGAGAGCAGAGCACGAAGACAGAAGATAGTAGAAGATAGCCAAGAACAGATAACTAACATTAAATCAGAGTTCAATATGCCGAGAACAAGACAAGCGCCTTCGACCGAGCTTCGCCTGGGGAGGAGACGACTGCGTCCGAGTGCCGCGTAAGAGGACAGCTGCCCAGACCAATTCCTGGGGACCCGAAGCGCGGACGTTCGAATCCCACCTGTTCGTCAGACTGGTGCGTGGCTCTCAAGTCGTTCAAGTCGAGATCAGAGCGAGGACCAGTGTTGTATCGTACCTGGGTTGATCCGCCTGTTTCACATCCAAATTGCCCGTGCGCCTCATTGAGTGAGCACCCATTTCATATTAACCCTGCGGTACTAGGAGGTTGTAGTAGTCACCCCTTGTACTCAATTGATTGACTATTGTGTGAAAGCGAATTGTATTTGCTTGTAAGATTGTCCCGCATTCAGTGCGGTGGTGCGCGTGAGTGAGTATTCATCCAGGACTGACCAGTGTCCTGGGTGAGAAGCTCCAAGTAGACTGGTGACAGACCCCCCACCCAAGGGTCTATAAGAATAAGTGGTGGCTGCATATAGTAGTGTATATCTCTGCATTTCTCTGGTTAGTTTGTATAGAAGGTCTGTCTGTGACCTCCTCATCCAGTCTGACACCAGTGGCTCGTCCAGTCGGTCGAGTTCATTCGGTGCTCTGTACATCTCGATTTGTGTATTAACAACTCATTTAGTCAGTGAGATCCTCAGGATATTCCGAAGGTAAACAATACCTATAGGGATTGACACAAGGACGCACACGCTACACCGGGTGGGAACTTTCGTTTCTCATTTTGGTAGTCGAAGACATCCTCATTCAGTATTGAGGTGCCTCCTGGGCGCGCTATACAACCCCCTGGGCGATAAAGGCGTTCACTCGCCTCGCGTCAGCTGGTGCGCGTGCCCGGATTCGGTACTAGAGGATTTTACCAAGAGCTGTTGTATATTGATTGAGTTGGTAAGGGTGCTGATACTACTAACCTTCTGGTTCAGCTGTGGTTATGCCTGAACGAGGAGCAGCGCGAGGAGGTGGACGCGGTGCAGGACGCGGTGAGGCGTCGCGACAGTCGCGTCGGTTGAGAGGGTTGCCGCCTGAGGAGCTGAAGTCTCTGGATGATCCGGAGAGGGAGGCGAGGCAGGCTAAAGCTACGAAGCTGAAGGCAGCTCGAGAAGTGAAGGAGTCGGCGGTCCAAGTACGACCAGCCGCGGAAGAAGTCGTCCAAGATGCGCACCGAGCTTCGCTGGATGCCGACTCTGCGAGTGGCCCGGACGAGGAATCTGAGAGTGGCTCTGAAGATGGTTCAGACTCGGCGACGGGTCTG
Source organism: Phytophthora sansomeana (assembly GCA_032158285.1). Lineage (NCBI taxonomy): Eukaryota > Oomycota > Peronosporomycetes > Peronosporales > Peronosporaceae > Phytophthora > Phytophthora sansomeana. The sequence goes on along the minus strand of JAPDHH010000010.1, from coordinate 27,575 downwards.
GATGAGGGTGAGTCCGTACCGGATGAGCCCGCACAGACGTCAGTGGGAGGCGCCGAGAAGGTTGAGACCCCGGCTGTGGATCGAGTTTCGGACTCTCCGCAACCGGATGAAGAAGTGGAAGCACTGGATGATGCGCCGACGATCAAACACGAAGGCCCGCTGTCAACTGTCAAGGAGGACACGCCTGCCGATGCGCTGAACGTTGAATACGTACAGCGTTCAGGGTCCTTGTTAAAGCAGTGTGTTAATTATATCCGCACCGTCTTTTTTGCCCATCCAGCGACCCTGCACGCTTAGCCCCGTTAGCTGCAACTCGGTGCTTGGGGGATTCTGATCATTGCAGCTGGAACCTTGTGTGCAGTCGGACCAATTGGGGACCATTGCATGTTGCCCGTGCTGTCGCTATCGTCCTCATCCTTGTGCGGGAGAGACGGCACAGATGGCACGGGGGTTGTCACTGGAGAGATTACCGAAGCTGTCGGCATGGTCTTCGTCACTGAAGGCTCTGGTGGAGGAGCCTTGTTCTCCATCTCGGCGTCACTGATGCCACCATGCATCGAGTCGTGTCGAGCCTTCTTCCGCATGTCGCCGTACTCACCTTCGCGACGGTAACGTTGTTGGCTGGGGTGCCTGTGATGCTGATGGCAATGTTGGCGCTGAGCTTGATGCCTTTTCACCCGCGAGCTTGTTAACATCAGCTGCTATACTTGCGATCTTGTCCACCAAGACCACCGCCTCGGTCAGAATATCGAGTTCCAAATTTCGCATACGATATTCCACCATGCGCCTTGCAAAATCTGTTGTTTCAAGCAGGTTGTGGTCCGTGACGTGATTTTGTGATTGAAGTGCTTGTTGGGGTCGTAATCGCTCAAATTTGGCAAGCGCTTATTCACGAAGTGCCGCTTGAACCTGTGCTCTTGCATGATGGCGGCTGGGTAGCCAGTGTACATGCAAACCAACGACGGCTTGTTGCTTCTCTGTTTCTTGAGCAGTCCAATCTTGACAAGCCTGCTCACGAAGCAAATGTGGTAGTGTATTTCCTTCTTGTGGTTTAAACGTCGCGCGACATGTCGATTTGGCCATGCGATGTCTCTGAGGCTTATTATTACTGTTATTATTATTATTATTATTATCGTTATTATTATCGTTATTACTATTATTATTATGAATACCAATATTATTATTATTTATTTTATTATGAATACCAATTCAAAAATGCCGCTGGGTTGCGGATCATACACAGTGGAAATGCATAACATGCACTTCGGTGAATTATTCAATCTCATTTACCCCACCACCCCACCCCCGATTTCGAATTTGAATCAATGAAGAGAACACACTAACATTACCGAGTGATAGAAAGGAGACGTCAGCAATACTCTACCTTTCTGGTAATAGCTACCGCGTGATTGGCACCAACCAATCCATCACGGAAATTTCGAATAGAACGCGCAATAATACCATCAACACTACATGACTGCGCCCCGACCGCTGTACGATCAATGCCTGTTCACGGACACGGCTTGCTTCGACAGCGCGGCGAAAAACCCAAGTTTAACTATGCCGACCAATCACTTCTGAGAAGCAAATCGAATTATGAACGAAATGAGTCAAGGAGGACACGCCTGCCGATGCGCTGAACGTTGAATACGTACAGCGTTCAGGGTCCTTGTTAAAGCAGTGTGTTAATTATATCCGCACCGTCTTTTTTTGCCCATCCAGCGACCCTGCACGCTTAGCCCCGTTAGCTGCAACTCGGTGCTTGGGGGATTCTGATCATTGCAGCTGGAACCTTGTGTGCAGTCGGACCAATTGGGGACCATTGCATGTTGCCCGTGCTGTCGCTATCGTCCTCATCCTTGTGCGGGAGAGACGGCACAGATGGCACGGGGGTTGTCACTGGAGAGATTACCGAAGCTGTCGGCATGGTCTTCGTCACTGAAGGCTCTGGTGGAGGAGCCTTGTTCTCCATCTCGGCGTCACTGATGCCACCATGCATCGAGTCGTGTCGAGCCTTCTTCCGCATGTCGCCGTACTCACCTTCGCGACGGTAACGTTGTTGGCTGGGGTGCCTGTGATGCTGATGGCAATGTTGGCGCTGAGCTTGATGCCTTTTCACCCGCGAGCTTGTTAACATCAGCTGCTATACTTGCGATCTTGTCCACCAAGACCACCGCCTCGGTCAGAATATCGAGTTCCAAATTTCGCATACGATATTCCACCATGCGCCTTGCAAAATCTGTTGTTTCAAGCAGGTTGTGGTCCGTGACGTGATTTTGTGATTGAAGTGCTTGTTGGGGTCGTAATCGCTCAAATTTGGCAAGCGCTTATTCACGAAGTGCCGCTTGAACCTGTGCTCTTGCATGATGGCGGCTGAGTAGCCAGTGTACATGCAAACCAACGACGGCTTGTTGCTTCTCTGTTTCTTGAGCAGTCCAATCTTGACAAGCCTGCTCACGAAGCAAATGTGGTAGTGTATTTCCTTCTTGTGGTTTAAACGTCGCGCGACATGTCGATTTGGCCATGCGATGTCTCTGAGGCTTATTATTACTGTTATTATTATTATTATTATTATTATCGTTATTATTATCGTTATTATTATCGTTATTACTATTATTATTATGAATACCAATATTATTATTATTTATATTATTATGAATACCAATTCAAAAATGCCGCTGGGTTGCGGATCATACACAGTGGAAATGCATAACATGCACTTCGGTGAATTATTCAATCTCATTTACCCCACCACCCCACCCCCGATTTCGAATTTGAATCAATGAAGAGAACACACTAACATTACCGAGTGATAGAAAGGAGACGTCAGCAATACTCTACCTTTCTGGTAATAGCTACCGCGTGATTGGCACCAACCAAATCCATCACGGAAATTTCGAATAGAACGCGCAATAATACCATCAACACTACATGACTGCGCCCCGATCGCTGTACGATCAATGCCTGTTCACGGACACGGCTTGCTTCGACAGCGCGGCGAAAAACCCAAGTTTAACTATGCCGACCAATCACTTCTGAGAAGCAAATCGAATTATGAACGAAATGAGTCAAGGAGGACACGCCTGCCGATGCGCTGAACGTTGAATACGTACAGCGTTCAGGGTCCTTGTTAAAGCAGTGTGTTAATTATATCCGCACCGTCTTTTTTTGCCCATCCAGCGACCCTGCACGCTTAGCCCCGTTAGCTGCAACTCGGTGCTTGGGGGATTCTGATCATTGCAGCTGGAACCTTGTGTGCAGTCGGACCAATTGGGGACCATTGCATGTTGCCCGTGCTGTCGCTATCGTCCTCATCCTTGTGCGGGAGAGACGGCACAGATGGCACGGGGGTTGTCACTGGAGAGATTACCGAAGCTGTCGGCATGGTCTTCGTCACTGAAGGCTCTGGTGGAGGAGCCTTGTTCTCCATCTCGGCGTCACTGATGCCACCATGCATCGAGTCGTGTCGAGCCTTCTTCCGCATGTCGCCGTACTCACCTTCGCGACGGTAACGTTGTTGGCTGGGGTGCCTGTGATGCTGATGGCAATGTTGGCGCTGAGCTTGATGCCTTTTCACCCGCGAGCTTGTTAACATCAGCTGCTATACTTGCGATCTTGTCCACCAAGACCACCGCCTCGGTCAGAATATCGAGTTCCAAATTTCGCATACGATATTCCACCATGCGCCTTGCAAAATCTGTTGTTTCAAGCAGGTTGTGGTCCGTGACGTGATTTTGTGATTGAAGTGCTTGTTGGGGTCGTAATCGCTCAAATTTGGCAAGCGCTTATTCACGAAGTGCCGCTTGAACCTGTGCTCTTGCATGATGGCGGCTGAGTAGCCAGTGTACATGCAAACCAACGACGGCTTGTTGCTTCTCTGTTTCTTGAGCAGTCCAATCTTGACAAGCCTGCTCACGAAGCAAATGTGGTAGTGTATTTCCTTCTTGTGGTTTAAACGTCGCGCGACATGTCGATTTGGCCATGCGATGTCTCTGAGGCTTATTATTACTGTTATTATTATTATTATTATTATTATCGTTATTATTATCGTTATTATTATCGTTATTACTATTATTATTATGAATACCAATATTATTATTATTTATATTATTATGAATACCAATTCAAAAATGCCGCTGGGTTGCGGATCATACACAGTGGAAATGCATAACATGCACTTCGGTGAATTATTCAATCTCATTTACCCCACCACCCCACCCCCGATTTCGAATTTGAATCAATGAAGAGAACACACTAACATTACCGAGTGATAGAAAGGAGACGTCAGCAATACTCTACCTTTCTGGTAATAGCTACCGCGTGATTGGCACCAACAAATCCATCACGGAAATTTCGAATAGAACGCGCAATAATACCATCAACACTACATGACTGCGCCCCGATCGCTGTACGATCAATGCCTGTTCACGGACACGGCTTGCTTCGACAGCGCGGCGAAAAACCCAAGTTTAACTATGCCGACCAATCACTTCTGAGAAGCAAATCGAATTATGAACGAAATGAGTCAAGGAGGACACGCCTGCCGATGCGCTGAACGTTGAATACGTACAGCGTTCAGGGTCCTTGTTAAAGCAGTGTGTTAATTATATCCGCACCGTCTTTTTTTGCCCATCCAGCGACCCTGCACGCTTAGCCCCGTTAGCTGCAACTCGGTGCTTGGGGGATTCTGATCATTGCAGCTGGAACCTTGTGTGCAGTCGGACCAATTGGGGACCATTGCATGTTGCCCGTGCTGTCGCTATCGTCCTCATCCTTGTGCGGGAGAGACGGCACAGATGGCACGGGGGTTGTCACTGGAGAGATTACCGAAGCTGTCGGCATGGTCTTCGTCACTGAAGGCTCTGGTGGAGGAGCCTTGTTCTCCATCTCGGCGTCACTGATGCCACCATGCATCGAGTCGTGTCGAGCCTTCTTCCGCATGTCGCCGTACTCACCTTCGCGACGGTAACGTTGTTGGCTGGGGTGCCTGTGATGCTGATGGCAATGTTGGCGCTGAGCTTGATGCCTTTTCACCCGCGAGCTTGTTAACATCAGCTGCTATACTTGCGATCTTGTCCACCAAGACCACCGCCTCGGTCAGAATATCGAGTTCCAAATTTCGCATACGATATTCCACCATGCGCCTTGCAAAATCTGTTGTTTCAAGCAGGTTGTGGTCCGTGACGTGATTTTGTGATTGAAGTGCTTGTTGGGGTCGTAATCGCTCAAATTTGGCAAGCGCTTATTCACGAAGTGCCGCTTGAACCTGTGCTCTTGCATGATGGCGGCTGAGTAGCCAGTGTACATGCAAACCAACGACGGCTTGTTGCTTCTCTGTTTCTTGAGCAGTCCAATCTTGACAAGCCTGCTCACGAAGCAAATGTGGTAGTGTATTTCCTTCTTGTGGTTTAAACGTCGCGCGACATGTCGATTTGGCCATGCGATGTCTCTGAGGCTTATTATTACTGTTATTATTATTATTATTATTATTATCGTTATTATTATCGTTATTATTATCGTTATTACTATTATTATTATGAATACCAATATTATTATTATTTATATTATTATGAATACCAATTCAAAAATGCCGCTGGGTTGCGGATCATACACAGTGGAAATGCATAACATGCACTTCGGTGAATTATTCGATCTCATTTACCCCACCACCCCACCCCCGATTTCGAATTTGAATCAATGAAGAGAACACACTAACATTACCGAGTGATAGAAAGGAGACGTCAGCAATACTCTACCTTTCTGGTAATAGCTACCGCGTGATTGGCACCAACAAATCCATCACGGAAATTTCGAATAGAACGCGCAATAATACCATCAACACTACATGACTGCGCCCCGATCGCTGTACGATCAATGCCTGTTCACGGACACGGCTTGCTTCGACAGCGCGGCGAAAAACCCAAGTTTAACTATGCCGACCAATCACTTCTGAGAAGCAAATCGAATTATGAACGAAATGAGTCAAGGAGGACACGCCTGCCGATGCGCTGAACGTTGAATACGTACAGCGTTCAGGGTCCTTGTTAAAGCAGTGTGTTAATTATATCCGCACCGTCTTTTTTTGCCCATCCAGCGACCCTGCACGCTTAGCCCCGTTAGCTGCAACTCGGTGCTTGGGGGATTCTGATCATTGCAGCTGGAACCTTGTGTGCAGTCGGACCAATTGGGGACCATTGCATGTTGCCCGTGCTGTCGCTATCGTCCTCATCCTTGTGCGGGAGAGACGGCACAGATGGCACGGGGGTTGTCACTGGAGAGATTACCGAAGCTGTCGGCATGGTCTTCGTCACTGAAGGCTCTGGTGGAGGAGCCTTGTTCTCCATCTCGGCGTCACTGATGCCACCATGCATCGAGTCGTGTCGAGCCTTCTTCCGCATGTCGCCGTACTCACCTTCGCGACGGTAACGTTGTTGGCTGGGGTGCCTGTGATGCTGATGGCAATGTTGGCGCTGAGCTTGATGCCTTTTCACCCGCGAGCTTGTTAACATCAGCTGCTATACTTGCGATCTTGTCCACCAAGACCACCGCCTCGGTCAGAATATCGAGTTCCAAATTTCGCATACGATATTCCACCATGCGCCTTGCAAAATCTGTTGTTTCAAGCAGGTTGTGGTCCGTGACGTGATTTTGTGATTGAAGTGCTTGTTGGGGTCGTAATCGCTCAAATTTGGCAAGCGCTTATTCACGAAGTGCCGCTTGAACCTGTGCTCTTGCATGATGGCGGCTGAGTAGCCAGTGTACATGCAAACCAACGACGGCTTGTTGCTTCTCTGTTTCTTGAGCAGTCCAATCTTGACAAGCCTGCTCACGAAGCAAATGTGGTAGTGTATTTCCTTCTTGTGGTTTAAACGTCGCGCGACATGTCGATTTGGCCATGCGATGTCTCTGAGGCTTATTATTACTGTTATTATTATTATTATTATTATTATCGTTATTATTATCGTTATTATTATCGTTATTACTATTATTATTATGAATACCAATATTATTATTATTTATATTATTATGAATACCAATTCAAAAATGCCGCTGGGTTGCGGATCATACACAGTGGAAATGCATAACATGCACTTCGGTGAATTATTCGATCTCATTTACCCCACCACCCCACCCCCGATTTCGAATTTGAATCAATGAAGAGAACACACTAACATTACCGAGTGATAGAAAGGAGACGTCAGCAATACTCTACCTTTCTGGTAATAGCTACCGCGTGATTGGCACCAACAAATCCATCACGGAAATTTCGAATAGAACGCGCAATAATACCATCAACACTACATGACTGCGCCCCGATCGCTGTACGATCAATGCCTGTTCACGGACACGGCTTGCTTCGACAGCGCGGCGAAAAACCCAAGTTTAACTATGCCGACCAATCACTTCTGAGAAGCAAATCGAATTATGAACGAAATGAGTCAAGGAGGACACGCCTGCCGATGCGCTGAACGTTGAATACGTACAGCGTTCAGGGTCCTTGTTAAAGCAGTGTGTTAATTATATCCGCACCGTCTTTTTTTGCCCATCCAGCGACCCTGCACGCTTAGCCCCGTTAGCTGCAACTCGGTGCTTGGGGGATTCTGATCATTGCAGCTGGAACCTTGTGTGCAGTCGGACCAATTGGGGACCATTGCATGTTGCCCGTGCTGTCGCTATCGTCCTCATCCTTGTGCGGGAGAGACGGCACAGATGGCACGGGGGTTGTCACTGGAGAGATTACCGAAGCTGTCGGCATGGTCTTCGTCACTGAAGGCTCTGGTGGAGGAGCCTTGTTCTCCATCTCGGCGTCACTGATGCCACCATGCATCGAGTCGTGTCGAGCCTTCTTCCGCATGTCGCCGTACTCACCTTCGCGACGGTAACGTTGTTGGCTGGGGTGCCTGTGATGCTGATGGCAATGTTGGCGCTGAGCTTGATGCCTTTTCACCCGCGAGCTTGTTAACATCAGCTGCTATACTTGCGATCTTGTCCACCAAGACCACCGCCTCGGTCAGAATATCGAGTTCCAAATTTCGCATACGATATTCCACCATGCGCCTTGCAAAATCTGTTGTTTCAAGCAGGTTGTGGTCCGTGACGTGATTTTGTGATTGAAGTGCTTGTTGGGGTCGTAATCGCTCAAATTTGGCAAGCGCTTATTCACGAAGTGCCGCTTGAACCTGTGCTCTTGCATGATGGCGGCTGAGTAGCCAGTGTACATGCAAACCAACGACGGCTTGTTGCTTCTCTGTTTCTTGAGCAGTCCAATCTTGACAAGCCTGCTCACGAAGCAAATGTGGTAGTGTATTTCCTTCTTGTGGTTTAAACGTCGCGCGACATGTCGATTTGGCCATGCGATGTCTCTGAGGCTTATTATTACTGTTATTATTATTATTATTATTATCGTTATTATTATCGTTATTATTATCGTTATTACTATTATTATTATGAATACCAATATTATTATTATTTATATTATTATGAATACCAATTCAAAAATGCCGCTGGGTTGCGGATCATACACAGTGGAAATGCATAACATGCACTTCGGTGAATTATTCGATCTCATTTACCCCACCACCCCACCCCCGATTTCGAATTTGAATCAATGAAGAGAACACACTAACATTACCGAGTGATAGAAAGGAGACGTCAGCAATACTCTACCTTTCTGGTAATAGCTACCGCGTGATTGGCACCAACAAATCCATCACGGAAATTTCGAATAGAACGCGCAATAATACCATCAACACTACATGACTGCGCCCCGATCGCTGTACGATCAATGCCTGTTCACGGACACGGCTTGCTTCGACAGCGCGGCGAAAAACCCAAGTTTAACTATGCCGACCAATCACTTCTGAGAAGCAAATCGAATTATGAACGAAATGAGTCAAGGAGGACACGCCTGCCGATGCGCTGAACGTTGAATACGTACAGCGTTCAGGGTCCTTGTTAAAGCAGTGTGTTAATTATATCCGCACCGTCTTTTTTTGCCCATCCAGCGACCCTGCACGCTTAGCCCCGTTAGCTGCAACTCGGTGCTTGGGGGATTCTGATCATTGCAGCTGGAACCTTGTGTGCAGTCGGACCAATTGGGGACCATTGCATGTTGCCCGTGCTGTCGCTATCGTCCTCATCCTTGTGCGGGAGAGACGGCACAGATGGCACGGGGGTTGTCACTGGAGAGATTACCGAAGCTGTCGGCATGGTCTTCGTCACTGAAGGCTCTGGTGGAGGAGCCTTGTTCTCCATCTCGGCGTCACTGATGCCACCATGCATCGAGTCGTGTCGAGCCTTCTTCCGCATGTCGCCGTACTCACCTTCGCGACGGTAACGTTGTTGGCTGGGGTGCCTGTGATGCTGATGGCAATGTTGGCGCTGAGCTTGATGCCTTTTCACCCGCGAGCTTGTTAACATCAGCTGCTATACTTGCGATCTTGTCCACCAAGACCACCGCCTCGGTCAGAATATCGAGTTCCAAATTTCGCATACGATATTCCACCATGCGCCTTGCAAAATCTGTTGTTTCAAGCAGGTTGTGGTCCGTGACGTGATTTTGTGATTGAAGTGCTTGTTGGGGTCGTAATCGCTCAAATTTGGCAAGCGCTTATTCACGAAGTGCCGCTTGAACCTGTGCTCTTGCATGATGGCGGCTGAGTAGCCAGTGTACATGCAAACCAACGACGGCTTGTTGCTTCTCTGTTTCTTGAGCAGTCCAATCTTGACAAGCCTGCTCACGAAGCAAATGTGGTAGTGTATTTCCTTCTTGTGGTTTAAACGTCGCGCGACATGTCGATTTGGCCATGCGATGTCTCTGAGGCTTATTATTACTGTTATTATTATTATTATTATTATCGTTATTATTATCGTTATTATTATCGTTATTACTATTATTATTATGAATACCAATATTATTATTATTTATATTATTATGAATACCAATTCAAAAATGCCGCTGGGTTGCGGATCATACACAGTGGAAATGCATAACATGCACTTCGGTGAATTATTCAATCTCATTTACCCCACCACCCCACCCCCGATTTCGAATTTGAATCAATGAAGAGAACACACTAACATTACCGAGTGATAGAAAGGAGACGTCAGCAATACTCTACCTTTCTGGTAATAGCTACCGCGTGATTGGCACCAACAAATCCATCACGGAAATTTCGAATAGAACGCGCAATAATACCATCAACACTACATGACTGCGCCCCGATCGCTGTACGATCAATGCCTGTTCACGGACACGGCTTGCTTCGACAGCGCGGCGAAAAACCCAAGTTTAACTATGCCGACCAATCACTTCTGAGAAGCAAATCGAATTATGAACGAAATGAGTCAAGGAGGACACGCCTGCCGATGCGCTGAACGTTGAATACGTACAGCGTTCAGGGTCCTTGTTAAAGCAGTGTGTTAATTATATCCGCACCGTCTTTTTTTGCCCATCCAGCGACCCTGCACGCTTAGCCCCGTTAGCTGCAACTCGGTGCTTGGGGGATTCTGATCATTGCAGCTGGAACCTTGTGTGCAGTCGGACCAATTGGGGACCATTGCATGTTGCCCGTGCTGTCGCTATCGTCCTCATCCTTGTGCGGGAGAGACGGCACAGATGGCACGGGGGTTGTCACTGGAGAGATTACCGAAGCTGTCGGCATGGTCTTCGTCACTGAAGGCTCTGGTGGAGGAGCCTTGTTCTCCATCTCGGCGTCACTGATGCCACCATGCATCGAGTCGTGTCGAGCCTTCTTCCGCATGTCGCCGTACTCACCTTCGCGACGGTAACGTTGTTGGCTGGGGTGCCTGTGATGCTGATGGCAATGTTGGCGCTGAGCTTGATGCCTTTTCACCCGCGAGCTTGTTAACATCAGCTGCTATACTTGCGATCTTGTCCACCAAGACCACCGCCTCGGTCAGAATATCGAGTTCCAAATTTCGCATACGATATTCCACCATGCGCCTTGCAAAATCTGTTGTTTCAAGCAGGTTGTGGTCCGTGACGTGATTTTGTGATTGAAGTGCTTGTTGGGGTCGTAATCGCTCAAATTTGGCAAGCGCTTATTCACGAAGTGCCGCTTGAACCTGTGCTCTTGCATGATGGCGGCTGAGTAGCCAGTGTACATGCAAACCAACGACGGCTTGTTGCTTCTCTGTTTCTTGAGCAGTCCAATCTTGACAAGCCTGCTCACGAAGCAAATGTGGTAGTGCATCTCCTTCTTGTGGTTTAAACGTCGCGCGACACGTCGATTTGGCCATGCGATGTCTCTGAGGCTTATTATTACTGTTATTATTATTATTATTATTATCGTTATTATTATCGTTATTACTATTATTATTATGAATACCAATATTATTATTATTTATATTATTATGAATACCAATTCAAAAATGCCGCTGGGTTGCGGATCATACACAGTGGAAATGCATAACATGCACTTCGGTGAATTATTCAATCTCATTTACCCCACCACCCCACCCCCGATTTCGAATTTGAATCAATGAAGAGAACACACTAACATTACCGAGTGATAGAAAGGAGACGTCAGCAATACTCTACCTTTCTGGTAATAGCTACCGCGTGATTGGCACCAACAAATCCATCACGGAAATTTCGAATAGAACGCGCAATAATACCATCAACACTACATGACTGCGCCCCGATCGCTGTACGATCAATGCCTGTTCACGGACACGGCTTGCTTCGACAGCGCGGCGAAAAACCCAAGTTTAACTATGCCGACCAATCACTTCTGAGAAGCAAATCGAATTATGAACGAAATGAGTCAAGGAGGACACGCCTGCCGATGCGCTGAACGTTGAATACGTACAGCGTTCAGGGTCCTTGTTAAAGCAGTGTGTTAATTATATCCGCACCGTCTTTTTTTGCCCATCCAGCGACCGTGCACGCTTAGCCCCGTTAGCTGCAACTCGGTGCTTGGGGGATTCTGATCATTGCAGCTGGAACCTTGTGTGCAGTCGGACCAATTGGGGACCATTGCATGTTGCCCGTGCTGTCGCTATCGTCCTCATCCTTGTGCGGGAGAGACGGCACAGATGGCACGGGGGTTGTCACTGGAGAGATTACCGAAGCTGTCGGCATGGTCTTCGTCACTGAAGGCTCTGGTGGAGGAGCCTTGTTCTCCATCTCGGCGTCACTGATGCCACCATGCATCGAGTCGTGTCGAGCCTTCTTCCGCATGTCGCCGTACTCACCTTCGCGACGGTAACGTTGTTGGCTGGGGTGCCTGTGATGCTGATGGCAATGTTGGCGCTGAGCTTGATGCCTTTTCACCCGCGAGCTTGTTAACATCAGCTGCTATACTTGCGATCTTGTCCACCAAGACCACCGCCTCGGTCAGAATATCGAGTTCCAAATTTCGCATACGATATTCCACCATGCGCCTTGCAAAATCTGTTGTTTCAAGCAGGTTGTGGTCCGTGACGTGATTTTGTGATTGAAGTGCTTGTTGGGGTCGTAATCGCTCAAATTTGGCAAGCGCTTATTCACGAAGTGCCGCTTGAACCTGTGCTCTTGCATGATGGCGGCTGAGTAGCCAGTGTACATGCAAACCAACGACGGCTTGTTGCTTCTCTGTTTCTTGAGCAGTCCAATCTTGACAAGCCTGCTCACGAAGCAAATGTGGTAGTGTATTTCCTTCTTGTGGTTTAAACGTCGCGCGACACGTCGATTTGGCCATGCGATGTCTCTGAGGCTTATTATTACTGTTATTATTATTATTATTATTATTATCGTTATTATTATCGTTATTATTATCGTTATTACTATTATTATTATGAATACCAATATTATTATTATTTATATTATTATGAATACCAATTCAAAAATGCCGCTGGGTTGCGGATCATACACAGTGGAAATGCATAACATGCACTTCGGTGAATTATTCGATCTCATTTACCCCACCACCCCACCCCCGATTTCGAATTTGAATCAATGAAGAGAACACACTAACATTACCGAGTGATAGAAAGGAGACGTCAGCAATACTCTACCTTTCTGGTAATAGCTACCGCGTGATTGGCACCAACAAATCCATCACGGAAATTTCGAATAGAACGCGCAATAATACCATCAACACTACATGACTGCGCCCCGATCGCTGTACGATCAATGCCTGTTCACGGACACGGCTTGCTTCGACAGCGCGGCGAAAAACCCAAGTTTAACTATGCCGACCAATCACTTCTGAGAAGCAAATCGAATTATGAACGAAATGAGTCAAGGAGGACACGCCTGCCGATGCGCTGAACGTTGAATACGTACAGCGTTCAGGGTCCTTGTTAAAGCAGTGTGTTAATTATATCCGCACCGTCTTTTTTGCCCATCCAGCGACCCTGCACGCTTAGCCCCGTTAGCTGCAACTCGGTGCTTGGGGGATTCTGATCATTGCAGCTGGAACCTTGTGTGCAGTCGGACCAATTGGGGACCATTGCATGTTGCCCGTGCTGTCGCTATCGTCCTCATCCTTGTGCGGGAGAGACGGCACAGATGGCACGGGGGTTGTCACTGGAGAGATTACCGAAGCTGTCGGCATGGTCTTCGTCACTGAAGGCTCTGGTGGAGGAGCCTTGTTCTCCATCTCGGCGTCACTGATGCCACCATGCATCGAGTCGTGTCGAGCCTTCTTCCGCATGTCGCCGTACTCACCTTCGCGACGGTAACGTTGTTGGCTGGGGTGCCTGTGATGCTGATGGCAATGTTGGCGCTGAGCTTGATGCCTTTTCACCCGCGAGCTTGTTAACATCAGCTGCTATACTTGCGATCTTGTCCACCAAGACCACCGCCTCGGTCAGAATATCGAGTTCCAAATTTCGCATACGATATTCCACCATGCGCCTTGCAAAATCTGTTGTTTCAAGCAGGTTGTGGTCCGTGACGTGATTTTGTGATTGAAGTGCTTGTTGGGGTCGTAATCGCTCAAATTTGGCAAGCGCTTATTCACGAAGTGCCGCTTGAACCTGTGCTCTTGCATGATGGCGGCTGAGTAGCCAGTGTACATGCAAACCAACGACGGCTTGTTGCTTCTCTGTTTCTTGAGCAGTCCAATCTTGACAAGCCTGCTCACGAAGCAAATGTGGTAGTGTATTTCCTTCTTGTGGTTTAAACGTCGCGCGACATGTCGATTTGGCCATGCGATGTCTCTGAGGCTTATTATTACTGTTATTATTATTATTATTATTATCGTTATTATTATCGTTATTATTATCGTTATTACTATTATTATTATGAATACCAATATTATTATTATTTATATTATTATGAATACCAATTCAAAAATGCCGCTGGGTTGCGGATCATACACAGTGGAAATGCATAACATGCACTTCGGTGAATTATTCGATCTCATTTACCCCACCACCCCACCCCCGATTTCGAATTTGAATCAATGAAGAGAACACACTAACATTACCGAGTGATAGAAAGGAGACGTCAGCAATACTCTACCTTTCTGGTAATAGCTACCGCGTGATTGGCACCAACAAATCCATCACGGAAATTTCGAATAGAACGCGCAATAATACCATCAACACTACATGACTGCGCCCCGATCGCTGTACGATCAATGCCTGTTCACGGACACGGCTTGCTTCGACAGCGCGGCGAAAAACCCAAGTTTAACTATGCCGACCAATCACTTCTGAGAAGCAAATCGAATTATGAACGAAATGAGTCAAGGAGGACACGCCTGCCGATGCGCTGAACGTTGAATACGTACAGCGTTCAGGGTCCTTGTTAAAGCAGTGTGTTAATTATATCCGCACCGTCTTTTTTTGCCCATCCAGCGACCCTGCACGCTTAGCCCCGTTAGCTGCAACTCGGTGCTTGGGGGATTCTGATCATTGCAGCTGGAACCTTGTGTGCAGTCGGACCAATTGGGGACCATTGCATGTTGCCCGTGCTGTCGCTATCGTCCTCATCCTTGTGCGGGAGAGACGGCACAGATGGCACGGGGGTTGTCACTGGAGAGATTACCGAAGCTGTCGGCATGGTCTTCGTCACTGAAGGCTCTGGTGGAGGAGCCTTGTTCTCCATCTCGGCGTCACTGATGCCACCATGCATCGAGTCGTGTCGAGCCTTCTTCCGCATGTCGCCGTACTCACCTTCGCGACGGTAACGTTGTTGGCTGGGGTGCCTGTGATGCTGATGGCAATGTTGGCGCTGAGCTTGATGCCTTTTCACCCGCGAGCTTGTTAACATCAGCTGCTATACTTGCGATCTTGTCCACCAAGACCACCGCCTCGGTCAGAATATCGAGTTCCAAATTTCGCATACGATATTCCACCATGCGCCTTGCAAAATCTGTTGTTTCAAGCAGGTTGTGGTCCGTGACGTGATTTTGTGATTGAAGTGCTTGTTGGGGTCGTAATCGCTCAAATTTGGCAAGCGCTTATTCACGAAGTGCCGCTTGAACCTGTGCTCTTGCATGATGGCGGCTGAGTAGCCAGTGTACATGCAAACCAACGACGGCTTGTTGCTTCTCTGTTTCTTGAGCAGTCCAATCTTGACAAGCCTGCTCACGAAGCAAATGTGGTAGTGTATTTCCTTCTTGTGGTTTAAACGTCGCGCGACATGTCGATTTGGCCATGCGATGTCTCTGAGGCTTATTATTACTGTTATTATTATTATTATTATTATCGTTATTATTATCGTTATTATTATCGTTATTACTATTATTATTATGAATACCAATATTATTATTATTTATATTATTATGAATACCAATTCAAAAATGCCGCTGGGTTGCGGATCATACACAGTGGAAATGCATAACATGCACTTCGGTGAATTATTCGATCTCATTTACCCCACCACCCCACCCCCGATTTCGAATTTGAATCAATGAAGAGAACACACTAACATTACCGAGTGATAGAAAGGAGACGTCAGCAATACTCTACCTTTCTGGTAATAGCTACCGCGTGATTGGCACCAACAAATCCATCACGGAAATTTCGAATAGAACGCGCAATAATACCATCAACACTACATGACTGCGCCCCGATCGCTGTACGATCAATGCCTGTTCACGGACACGGCTTGCTTCGACAGCGCGGCGAAAAACCCAAGTTTAACTATGCCGACCAATCACTTCTGAGAAGCAAATCGAATTATGAACGAAATGAGTCAAGGAGGACACGCCTGCCGATGCGCTGAACGTTGAATACGTACAGCGTTCAGGGTCCTTGTTAAAGCAGTGTGTTAATTATATCCGCACCGTCTTTTTTTGCCCATCCAGCGACCCTGCACGCTTAGCCCCGTTAGCTGCAACTCGGTGCTTGGGGGATTCTGATCATTGCAGCTGGAACCTTGTGTGCAGTCGGACCAATTGGGGACCATTGCATGTTGCCCGTGCTGTCGCTATCGTCCTCATCCTTGTGCGGGAGAGACGGCACAGATGGCACGGGGGTTGTCACTGGAGAGATTACCGAAGCTGTCGGCATGGTCTTCGTCACTGAAGGCTCTGGTGGAGGAGCCTTGTTCTCCATCTCGGCGTCACTGATGCCACCATGCATCGAGTCGTGTCGAGCCTTCTTCCGCATGTCGCCGTACTCACCTTCGCGACGGTAACGTTGTTGGCTGGGGTGCCTGTGATGCTGATGGCAATGTTGGCGCTGAGCTTGATGCCTTTTCACCCGCGAGCTTGTTAACATCAGCTGCTATACTTGCGATCTTGTCCACCAAGACCACCGCCTCGGTCAGAATATCGAGTTCCAAATTTCGCATACGATATTCCACCATGCGCCTTGCAAAATCTGTTGTTTCAAGCAGGTTGTGGTCCGTGACGTGATTTTGTGATTGAAGTGCTTGTTGGGGTCGTAATCGCTCAAATTTGGCAAGCGCTTATTCACGAAGTGCCGCTTGAACCTGTGCTCTTGCATGATGGCGGCTGAGTAGCCAGTGTACATGCAAACCAACGACGGCTTGTTGCTTCTCTGTTTCTTGAGCAGTCCAATCTTGACAAGCCTGCTCACGAAGCAAATGTGGTAGTGTATTTCCTTCTTGTGGTTTAAACGTCGCGCGACATGTCGATTTGGCCATGCGATGTCTCTGAGGCTTATTATTACTGTTATTATTATTATTATTATTATTATCGTTATTATTATCGTTATTATTATCGTTATTACTATTATTATTATGAATACCAATATTATTATTATTTATATTATTATGAATACCAATTCAAAAATGCCGCTGGGTTGCGGATCATACACAGTGGAAATGCATAACATGCACTTCGGTGAATTATTCGATCTCATTTACCCCACCACCCCACCCCCGATTTCGAATTTGAATCAATGAAGAGAACACACTAACATTACCGAGTGATAGAAAGGAGACGTCAGCAATACTCTACCTTTCTGGTAATAGCTACCGCGTGATTGGCACCAACAAATCCATCACGGAAATTTCGAATAGAACGCGCAATAATACCATCAACACTACATGACTGCGCCCCGATCGCTGTACGATCAATGCCTGTTCACGGACACGGCTTGCTTCGACAGCGCGGCGAAAAACCCAAGTTTAACTATGCCGACCAATCACTTCTGAGAAGCAAATCGAATTATGAACGAAATGAGTCAAGGAGGACACGCCTGCCGATGCGCTGAACGTTGAATACGTACAGCGTTCAGGGTCCTTGTTAAAGCAGTGTGTTAATTATATCCGCACCGTCTTTTTTGCCCATCCAGCGACCCTGCACGCTTAGCCCCGTTAGCTGCAACTCGGTGCTTGGGGGATTCTGATCATTGCAGCTGGAACCTTGTGTGCAGTCGGACCAATTGGGGACCATTGCATGTTGCCCGTGCTGTCGCTATCGTCCTCATCCTTGTGCGGGAGAGACGGCACAGATGGCACGGGGGTTGTCACTGGAGAGATTACCGAAGCTGTCGGCATGGTCTTCGTCACTGAAGGCTCTGGTGGAGGAGCCTTGTTCTCCATCTCGGCGTCACTGATGCCACCATGCATCGAGTCGTGTCGAGCCTTCTTCCGCATGTCGCCGTACTCACCTTCGCGACGGTAACGTTGTTGGCTGGGGTGCCTGTGATGCTGATGGCAATGTTGGCGCTGAGCTTGATGCCTTTTCACCCGCGAGCTTGTTAACATCAGCTGCTATACTTGCGATCTTGTCCACCAAGACCACCGCCTCGGTCAGAATATCGAGTTCCAAATTTCGCATACGATATTCCACCATGCGCCTTGCAAAATCTGTTGTTTCAAGCAGGTTGTGGTCCGTGACGTGATTTTGTGATTGAAGTGCTTGTTGGGGTCGTAATCGCTCAAATTTGGCAAGCGCTTATTCACGAAGTGCCGCTTGAACCTGTGCTCTTGCATGATGGCGGCTGAGTAGCCAGTGTACATGCAAACCAACGACGGCTTGTTGCTTCTCTGTTTCTTGAGCAGTCCAATCTTGACAAGCCTGCTCACGAAGCAAATGTGGTAGTGTATTTCCTTCTTGTGGTTTAAACGTCGCGCGACATGTCGATTTGGCCATGCGATGTCTCTGAGGCTTATTATTACTGTTATTATTATTATTATTATTATTATCGTTATTATTATCGTTATTATTATCGTTATTATTATCGTTATTACTATTATTATTATGAATACCAATATTATTATTATTTATATTATTATGAATACCAATTCAAAAATGCCGCTGGGTTGCGCATCATACACAGTGGAAATGCATAACATGCACTTCGGTGAATTATTCAATCTCATTTACCCCACCACCCCACCCCCGATTTCGAATTTGAATCAATGAAGAGAACACACTAACATTACCGAGTGATAGAAAGGAGACGTCAGCAATACTCTACCTTTCTGGTAATAGCTACCGCGTGATTGGCACCAACAAATCCATCACGGAAATTTCGAATAGAACGCGCAATAATACCATCAACACTACATGACTGCGCCCCGATCGCTGTACGATCAATGCCTGTTCACGGACACGGCTTGCTTCGACAGCGCGGCGAAAAACCCAAGTTTAACTATGCCGACCAATCACTTCTGAGAAGCAAATCGAATTATGAACGAAATGAGTCAAGGAGGACACGCCTGCCGATGCGCTGAACGTTGAATACGTACAGCGTTCAGGGTCCTTGTTAAAGCAGTGTGTCAATTATATCCGCACCGTCTTTTTTTGCCCATCCAGCGACCCTGCACGCTTAGCCCCGTTAGCTGCAACTCGGTGCTTGGGGGATTCTGATCATTGCAGCTGGAACCTTGTGTGCAGTCGGACCAATTGGGGACCATTGCATGTTGCCCGTGCTGTCGCTATCGTCCTCATCCTTGTGCGGGAGAGACGGCACAGATGGCACGGGGGTTGTCACTGGAGAGATTACCGAAGCTGTCGGCATGGTCTTCGTCACTGAAGGCTCTGGTGGAGGAGCCTTGTTCTCCATCTCGGCGTCACTGATGCCACCATGCATCGAGTCGTGTCGAGCCTTCTTCCGCATGTCGCCGTACTCACCTTCGCGACGGTAACGTTGTTGGCTGGGGTGCCTGTGATGCTGATGGCAATGTTGGCGCTGAGCTTGATGCCTTTTCACCCGCGAGCTTGTTAACATCAGCTGCTATACTTGCGATCTTGTCCACCAAGACCACCGCCTCGGTCAGAATATCGAGTTCCAAATTTCGCATACGATATTCCACCATGCGCCTTGCAAAATCTGTTGTTTCAAGCAGGTTGTGGTCCGTGACGTGATTTTGTGATTGAAGTGCTTGTTGGGGTCGTAATCGCTCAAATTTGGCAAGCGCTTATTCACGAAGTGCCGCTTGAACCTGTGCTCTTGCATGATGGCGGCTGAGTAGCCAGTGTACATGCAAACCAACGACGGCTTGTTGCTTCTCTGTTTCTTGAGCAGTCCAATCTTGACAAGCCTGCTCACGAAGCAAATGTGGTAGTGTATTTCCTTCTTGTGGTTTAAACGTCGCGCGACATGTCGATTTGGCCATGCGATGTCTCTGAGGCTTATTATTACTGTTATTATTATTATTATTATTATCGTTATTATTATCGTTATTATTATCGTTATTACTATTATTATTATGAATACCAATATTATTATTATTTATATTATTATGAATACCAATTCAAAAATGCCGCTGGGTTGCGGATCATACACAGTGGAAATGCATAACATGCACTTCGGTGAATTATTCAATCTCATTTACCCCACCACCCCACCCCCGATTTCGAATTTGAATCAATGAAGAGAACACACTAACATTACCGAGTGATAGAAAGGAGACGTCAGCAATACTCTACCTTTCTGGTAATAGCTACCGCGTGATTGGCACCAACAAATCCATCACGGAAATTTCGAATAGAACGCGCAATAATACCATCAACACTACATGACTGCGCCCCGATCGCTGTACGATCAATGCCTGTTCACGGACACGGCTTGCTTCGACAGCGCGGCGAAAAACCCAAGTTTAACTATGCCGACCAATCACTTCTGAGAAGCAAATCGAATTATGAACGAAATGAGTCAAGGAGGACACGCCTGCCGATGCGCTGAACGTTGAATACGTACAGCGTTCAGGGTCCTTGTTAAAGCAGTGTGTTAATTATATCCGCACCGTCTTTTTTGCCCATCCAGCGACCCTGCACGCTTAGCCCCGTTAGCTGCAACTCGGTGCTTGGGGGATTCTGATCATTGCAGCTGGAACCTTGCGTGCAGTCGGACCAATTGGGGACCATTGCATGTTGCCCGTGCTGTCGCTATCGTCCTCATCCTTGTGCGGGAGAGGCGGCACAGATGGCACGGGGGTTGTCACTCATTTTCTCCCATATTGTTTTTCTAACTGTTCGATGGAGGGCCCGTTGGACAGACCTTCGTGCCATTCTGTCCAGAGCTCACGTACACTGCTGACACCCCTGCTCATCGTATAAGAAGGTACGTCGTCGGCCGCATTTGTTTGAGCTTCACTTGGTGTGCTAATGGATGCTGCTGGCTCATTATTGACAGGTACAGTGGTGTGGCTAGCTGGATCTGGTTACCCGATCGGCAGCAAGCGAAATGCCATTTGGCCATTCAACAGCGAGGTGATATTATCGTTGGTGTCTTTCATAATTTGCAATACTTCTGCGTGGCGAGAATCTGGTTTGCTCATCAGAGCTGTGTGTTGCACAGTTATCCGCTCTGAAAGGAGTGGCATTGCAACTTGGAGTTGCATCTCAACAGGGCTTTCTGCACTCGCCGCTCTAGAAAGAGCCTCCATGCGGAATTGATGAAAAGCCTCGCCAAAGATATCATGCTCGCGCATAAAGGTCGGGAGTATGTCAAATACAACTGCACAATCTTAGAGAAGTACAACTCGAAGGTATTGAAGTAGTTCAAGAAAGCCACGCGCTGCTAAATTATTTTCCCATGCACCCTCTGAATTTTTTTGACTGTCTTCGACACTAGGAAAAACAAGTTGCTGCAGCTCAAAGGAAGGTTCAACTGTTGCACGATCCAGATAGTACAAACGACTGCGCGCTGGATGACCAGAAAGTGCGCGCATGGCTTACCTAGCTAGTGGCGAAGAATAGATCGCTTCGCATGAGTCCATTTCCCACCTACCATGTCTGCGGGTTTGTGAAATGTCAACATCAGCACTTTCAAGTTGGCGCACACCTTGCTGGCGGTTTATGTTAGTTTTTTTGTTGAACGAAAGTCCGAGATGCGCAAAGACAGCTTCATAACTTTTTTGTGAGTTTGATAAGTGATGGAAAGTGTACGCTGGCGTCCCCGTAACAATTTAATGTCGTACCAGTCTTTTGCTTGGCGAAACGAAGGAAATGACTCTCGTTTGATATGGAAAAGCTCGAAAAGATAGAGAGCAGCAGCTCTGACAGGGCAAATGTGCACATCTTTATTGCGCATGTATCCAACATGCTGCAGTTTCCAAATGTGTTTGTCTTTCCATGTTGAATGAGCAATACGAGAGCTGTGCAAGGTGGAAACCCTTCACCGTCGAGAACTTGCGTAAACATATCTGCTAACTTCAACTCACGCACATTCTCGCCACGTAGTAGCCCAAAATGAGACAGTAGAAAGGCAGCCCTCCCTCGCAAGTCATCTAGCACGAAAAGACATCACAAATCTGACGAAACTGCTCCGATGATGAATACCCATCCAACAATGATCCAATGCCTCTGTCTTCATAGTTTTTCTTCCTGGTTTCTGTGGTTTTGGCCTGCACGTTTTTAATTCGCTGCTTTACTGCTGATGTTCTTGGATGTGGATTCGAATTCGTGCGAAGGGTGACCTGCTGACTGTATAAATCAACAAGCGCGTTCACATAACCACACACAGTCGAGCCGCCGACAACCTTATCGCTGTTCTTCTTTGACTTTATTCCAATCACTTCGCTAGACAAAAAGAAATGCAGCTTCCCTCCTGTTACAGTATTGCGGTCACGAAAGTTGCGAACACTGCTGTCGCGTAAGAGCGGATCGAAAGAGCGGATTGACGGCCCATGGCCAGACTTGCTCGGCGTCCATTTGCAAATGATATCTTCGCCAAAAACAAATATTACAATAAGGTCAACAATGTGATATTGACTCGAGTCTGGACCCGTACTATGAATAGTCTGATACTCATTAAATAATAATGATAGAAGAAGTTTTGAAGTGCGATAGACTGAGTTGATTGAGAAACTAAATTTAGATGGAAGCTGAGTGGTTAGAAAATGTTGTGGAAGGATGGAAAATTAATGCATAAAGAGTGGAATTAAAGTAAGTGGAAATAAAAGTTGAAATATTAGATATGAAAGCAAAGTAGATGGGGGACGAAGTTGGTTGCAGTATAGTAGGTGGAAGGGAGGATAGGTAGAATGAGAAATGGCGGGTGAAGAGTAGTTGAGAGGGGATACATATATAGTAGGTGCAAATAAGGTGGGGATGTGTAGATTGTAAATATATAGTGCTATAATGTAAACTATGAGGTGTGCAGAGTAAATTGATTGTGTTCAAGATGAGTAGGGAATATGTTGATGTTGAGTATAAATGAATAAGTTGTGTTGATGAGAGTTTTGGTGAAAGGTGTTGATTTAACTCCGCACATCCCTCCCTTTCAGGCGGAAAACGGGCATAATTCGTCGGTCGGTCAAAATTGAACTCTTTCAAAACTGCAAATATAAAAAAGATGTGTATAGACTTGTTTTAACAGATTATTGTAAGCATATTGGTGGGGGTCTGGCGGTGAACTCACCTGTAGTAGCCGATCTATCGCTTGTTAAAGATGTGGCAGGCCCAGATACAACTTGACGAATTTCCTTCTCTTATTTTATTTTCGAAGTTAATCGTCAAATTGCGCATCCAAAAGCATATGTCCAATTCGTAACCCATAGTGTGAGTGACATGAACAAGGTTACAGGTTACGTTGTAACCCATTTTTTCGATCACAACATGACAACAAATCGACAAAACAGGAGATATGCAGGTTACCTTCAACAGGAACACCTCGTATTTGACGGCATGTCCTTCTTCCTAGGCGTCGCTTTAGCACAATGTTAGATAGTCATAATGAAGATCATAATGTGTAGATCATTTTGATATGATTTTAGGTACGTAGTCATATGGGAACACTTTAAAAAAGTGTGGACTTGTAGCTCACTTTTTGGCCGAGACGGCCGAGCCAAAAACTTAATGTTGCGATCGGGTGTAGGGAGATAAGGTGAGAGGAGTGTGGTAGAAGAAGATATGATGGGTGTAGAAGTAAATAGTTTTGATTAGTTAGTGTGGGAAAATATGAATGTGAGAGGAGATAAGGTATACATTTTGGTGATGTGAGTAAAATGGAATGGGTAGAAATAGAAAGGATGGTTGTGGAGTGAAAATGGTGGATGTGCTATATATATGATCCGGGTGACAGCTAGCTATCGCCGGGGTTTTAGGGTCCGTTTTTCCCGACTAGTTTGGGCATATCAGGTCTGCTTTTCAATCTGTCGCAGGGTCCGCGATACCAAAATAGCGTAGATTGGGTACCTCGCCAATCACAAAATTGGGCTTTTTCCACAGTGTGGCGAGACGCACGCCCCACGACAAGCGCCAAACCGATCGGTGGAGCTGAAACTTGGCAGACCCACTCGAACCACATTTTCAAACTATTTTAGCATCTGTCGCGAGCATAAAAAATACAAGGCGACTAATCAGCGATGAGACCCTGCGGGGGCTGCTGTAGCACCCTATTCGGCCTAAAACGTTGGGGTTCTACATTTTTGAGCACACGCATCTCGATGGAGTGGTCAAAACATATGGTGGAACCTGGGAAACGCACCAATCAGCGCATAGATAGCCGTTACGAGCCTATACAAATCGATATAGCGGCAAATATAGGTGCATTCAAGCGGCGGACAAAGTAAGGCTGTGTGCAACGATGCTAGCCGCGTTACCCTAACCCACTGGCTGGGATTACGACTAATAGTGACTGCAACATATTCCATAGTCAACTCAAGTGAATTGCAGTCAGCATGCCGCAGCTACGACTGGTACTGTTACATAGTATCTGTAGACGGCATACAACCTACTTATGCACACCTACGTCAGTCTCAGACGCGGACACACAATCTACAAACATATGGCAACTGTATGCAAACATTGTGTGCGAGTAATAGAACTGCCTAGTATGAACCTGACTTCCTGCCGCGTGCCCCAAAGACGGCTAATCAATCGAAAACGTATGCTTTCTTTACATAACCGGGGCGCGATGGATTCAAACGTCAGCACCGTAACCCTCTTAAAACTTCGTCGAGTTTGCCCCATATATCAATTGTGACCCGGATGAACGTTCGTCCGGGGATCCTTTAGGTACCCATAGACCCCATTTTCCCATTCATCCGGGTACCCTGTTCGTTCATCCAGGTACCCGTCCACCGAAAAGTGGGGAACCTTACGAAAAGAAAAATAGGAAACCTTACTGAAAAATGGGAACATGTGAGACTGCGTAGGGTTTTACAACTTCGTCCATTTTAGTCACAACCACGTGAAAACGTGGTCTCCTACGTTTTCGAATACGCCAAATCCGATGGTGGTACTTCCATGTGTTAAAAAAGAGCCATTCATGCCCTTCTTAACACACCGTCAATTTTGCCCGTTTGTGACTAAAAACTCAGCCAGCAACGTTTTCGGACACGGCGAACTCGATGGGGACACTCCCATCCACTGAATATTGGCCAATGGGCATTATCGTTGTATATAGTCAACATAAGTACAATCCAGCCAGCACACGGCGGTTACAAGCGTTTGCAGAAAGAACCCATGAGTACACCTGTAGACGACCGTTTGAATGCACCTAATCACTAGAAGAACCGTCTCTGACGCGTCCGACAACGCTACAACCATGTGGTGCATATGTAGTTACATAGTGTGCACCTATACAAATGTCAAGTACGACCTGACGGGTCGGCAGTCTCCCCTCCATGCCGTGATTATAGCGCAAATGTATGTCATCTTGAGACGGCCCGGACAGAGTGTACATGCGGTTAGGGGTCGCACCGTCTGTGTCACTCGGCAGGCCGTGATGCATAGATATGGTTTGCACCCTGAGTTGCTCGCTAACGACCACTATTGGTTCCACTACGAACCGTCAAAGTGGTGTTTATACACAATCATAGCAAGACCGCACACCGGAAGCTATATATCGGCTCCACCGGAATACGATGCATTCCGAGGGTCAACGGGCGTTAGTTTTGGCATACAAATCATCAAAGTAGTGTCTACGCTGACTGGCTGACAGACCGCTAAAATGTAGTCGGCCGAGGCTGTTAGTTCAGCAAATCCGAAACCGCTTTTAGGTAGTATGTAAGGTTAAAGAGGATTACTGGATGTAAAGTTGGTGGAAGGTGATTTGGTGGAAGAATATGGAGGTGTGAGGATATGTTGAAAATTTGATATATTTGATTGAATGTAGAAGATAATGTTTGGATTTTGAAGATGTGTAAATGGGAGGTTTGATGAATGATTTGAAGTTATAAATGAAAAGTAAATGAAGTGAAAGGAAAATTAATAAAATATTGAAGAATATGTAGTAGTATATGAAGTGAATAGAGATAGCAGATGGTTGGATGATTTAATGGCAGGAAATATGTTGGTTAGGAGATATGGTGGATGGATAGAAAATGCTTATATGTGGAATGAATGTGGAGTGAAATTAGTTTTGAGAGATGGTAGGAAATTGGTAGATGTAATATATGGAAAGTGGATTGATAGTGGATGAAGGGAGATTAGTGAAGATAGTGATGGTTGAAAGAGTTGTGGTGGTTGTAGAAGTAAATTGTTTAGAATAGAAAATATGTATATGCGAATTTATTAAATTATGAGTTTGAGAGGAGAGAAGGTAGTAATTAATAATATGTGAATAGAGTAGAAAAAGTAGAAATAATATTTGTGGAGTGGAAATGGTGGAAGTGTAATATAAATATGCATAGTAAAATGTGTGGGTTGGGATAGAAATTGGTGTGAATGATGAAAAAAAGTAGATATATATGAGAGTAATGTGTGTGAAGTTAAAGAGGATGAGAGAAAAATTAGTGGGAGAAGAAGAATGTTGGAGTAGTGTTGATACGGGGAGTATAATAGATGGGAAAATATGTAGGATAAAGGAAAGTAGTTGAGAGTGAAGAAGAAAATAAAAGATAAATGAATAAGAATGTAGGAAATTGAAATAAATAGTTAAAGTAATGAAGGTGAAATGGAGTAGATGTGTGGAAAAATAAGTGGGAGGAGAGAAGTGTCGGTGAAAAAGTATAAAGAGTAGAGTTGGAAAAATTGTTGAGAGGGAAAAGAATTGAAAGGATATATTGAAAATTGAAGTTATTTTGATGATAAAATAGAAAATATGAGTAAGTAGGGGGAAAATTGTTAAGAAAGGGAGAAATATAGTAGTTGGAGAAAAGATAAGTGAAGTGTTGGTAAAGGGTGAAGTGGGAGGAGAGAAATGTGTGTGAAAAAGAGTATTAGGAGTAGAGTTGTAAAAATGTTAAGATAAAAAATAATTTAGTGTGAAGATAAAGGTAAACTAAGAGTAAGAAGGAGGATAATTGATGAGAAAGGGATATAAAGTAGTTGGAGAAAAGGTAAGAGGTGTTAGTAAAGAGTGAATTAAAATAGGTGGATGGAATGAGTGTGTTAATGAAGAGATAGTGTAGAAAAAAGGTATGTGTAGGAAATGAAAAAACTGTAGGTGATAGAACTGGAAATGGAGTAGGTGGGATAAAGGAGGGAATAAATGGGAGAGAATAAGTAGTTAGAAAAATAGAAAGAGGGTTTAGGGTTTAGGGTTTAGGGTTTAGGGTTTAGGGTTTAGGGTTTAGGGTTTAGGGTTTAGGGTTTAGGGTTTAGGGTTTAGGGTTTAGGGTTTAGGGTTTAGGGTTTAGGGTTTAGGGTTTAGGGTTTAGGGTTTAGGGTTTAGGGTTTAGGGTTTAGGGTTTAGGGTTTAGGGTTTAGGGTTTAGGGTTTAGGGTTTAGGGTTTAGGGTTTAGGGTTTAGGGTTTAGGGTTTAGGGTTTAGGGTTTAGGGAGCAATACGTAACTGAACGAAGTACAA